>JAVJAQ010005227.1:0-301846 GCA_032362365.1 Zygogramma bicolorata
TCTAAAAATTTTAGGATTGCAATGGAAACCAAGTACAGATGTTTTTTCGTATCATGTAGATTTATTGCAAAAGAAATGTACTAAACGTAGCATCTTATCAGATATCGCTAGAATATTCGACCCTTTGGGCTTCCTTAGTGCAATCACAATAGTATGCAAATGCCTTATGCAAACTTTATGGACGTTAGGACTCGACGGGGATGGTTCTCCTCCCGGCCATATAATTGAACATTGGTTAAATTTCAAATCCGAACTCTCCTTTCTACCGAAAATCAAAATCCCGCGACTTATATCATCAAATAATACGATGTGCAAATTAGAACTTCACGGTTTTTGTGACGCTTCGGAAAAGGCGTATGCATCAGTCATTTATGTAAGATCTCAAAATAACTCCGAAATCAACACATTTTTTGTTTTTGCAAAATCGAAAGTTGCACCGCTCAAAAGAATTTCGATTCCACGTTTGGAATTAGCTGCTGCTGCTTTACTCGCGGAGTCAATGTCCTACATTATTGAAGTATTTCAGAAGAATATTACATTTTCACAAACTTTCTGTTGGTCAGACTCTACTATCGCATTAACTTGGATTCGTTCCTCGCCTCACAAATGGAAAACATTCATTAGTAATAGAGTAGCAAAAATTCAAGAAAAAATCGCTCCTCCATGTTGGAGATATATCCCATCACAAGAAAATCCCGCCGATTGCGCCTCCCGGGGTATTTTTCCTTCACAACTTTCAAATAATAACTTATGGTGGGCAGGCCCCCCTTGGTTACGTAATTCAAGAAATAATTGGCCTGCAGACAAATCATGTTCCGTTAAATCAAATGAGAATTTTTTCATGGAAGAAAGGACTACCTCATTCATGACGATTGTTAACGATAATTTTATAGACATGTTGATCAACAAATTCTCTTCTCTTTCAAAAATATTGAGAATCATTTCCTATGTAAATCGCTTCATAAACAATACTAAAAGTAACCACTCTCCAAAAAGAGATTCTTTGACTATTTATGAAATCGATAACGCTTTAACTTGTTGTGTGACATTTATTCAAAATGAATGTTTCTCAGAAATTATTTCATCAATCAATGATAAGAAACAAATTCCAAAGTCCTTTAGAAAACTCAACTGTTTTTTAGATTCAAAAAATATTCTACGCGTAGGAGGTCGCCTCACAAAGGCTAGCTTCTTATCTTTCGAACAGAAGCATCCCGCGGTTCTACCATGCAAACATCGTTTTACGAATCTTCTTATTGAGTATTTTCATAAAATATACCTGCATCCAGGTAATCAAACCTTACAATATTTGATAATGCAGCGTTTTTGGATTTTATCCCCGAAAAGGGCCATAAGACGTGTATTATCATCTTGTCAAAAATGTTGGCGCCTCTCTCCAAAACCTTATCAACCGCCTATGGGAGATTTACCCAAACTAAGAATTTCTCAGATCAAACCTTTTTCTTGTGTGGCAGTAGATTATGCTGGACCATTTTCAACTACTCTTGGAAAATTTCGAGGTGTTAAAAGTACGAAATCGTACATATGTATTTTTGTTTGCTTTGCCACAAAAGCAATTCATCTTGAATTAGCTTCGAATCTCTCGACTGATGCCTTTTTAGCAGCATTGAGGCGTTTTATCGCGCGCAGAGGACGTTGTAGCAAACTTTTTTCAGATTGTGGGACCAACTTTGTTGGGGCCAATAAAGAAATTGTCCTTCTGATGAAACATGCTGTCGAATCAGAATCTATTGAATGGTCTTTTAATCCCCCTGCAGCTCCTCATTTCACCGGACTAGCAGAAGCAGGTGTTAAATCCGTAAAAACACATCTGAAACGAGTGATTGGTGAACAAGTTCTCACTTTCGAGGAACTGTATACCGTATTAGTACAAATCGAATCTCTGTTGAATTCCCGTCCATTATGTCCGCTCAGCTCTGATCCAAATGATTTGACTGTATTAACGCCAGGTCATTTTTTAACTCTTGAACCCCTTACAAATTTACCAGATCCGGACTTATCACACTTGAAATTGAACCATCTCAATAGGTGGCAGTTAATCATTCGAATGCAACAAGATTTTTGGGTGAGATGGCGCTCTGAATACCTACATACCCTACAACAGCGAGGAAAGTGGCTAGACCATGCTTCTCCTGTTAGTATTGGTACTTTGGTACTTATTAAAAATGAACTCATGCCTCCGCTCAAATGGAGTTTAGGAAAAATCCTGGAACTTCATCCGGGGTCAGATGGTGTTTCCAGAATTGCAACCGTTTTAACCAAAGGCGGCAAGATCAAGCGACCAATGGTGAAGCTTTGTCCCTTACCGTCTCCCTCTATTGATCAATAAAAAAAAATATATTCACCATATATTTTGGTGGGCAGTCAATGTTCACTCCTAGTCTTAGTTTATATTTTAGTTCAAATAATTTCTTTTCAATTATAAGTTTTCATTTATCACACTGATTGGAGGTAGTTTTCTATTATTTCAAATGCTCGCGCTCCCTAACAGTTGAGGTGACACGAACACCCTCTACCGGGGAGCAAGTGAAAAAGGACACATTCGCACCGACATTCAGTGTGTACGCTCTCGCAATTTTTCGAATCGCTTTTATTTACGCTATCGCTGTTTCTTGTTCGCTTACTTCGCTTACATAAAACCCGCAAACCATCCAAAGTGCTACAACAAAGGTCACTTGAGTGGGATACCAGCAGCTGAGGAATCAACAGGTGAGTGTCTCTCTCAACTGCCGTTTTTTTTTTTCTCAAATTCGAAATCACGCACTCGACAACAATATATATATATATCGGCTAGGCTTCCGCGGTCAGAAACCTTCAATCTCCGACCAACAGACATTCTCGTAAGCTTCGATGTAGCATCTCTCTTCACGAATATTCCTTTAGCTGACACCTTGAGTGTTTTGGAAACCAAGCATCAAATTTCTAAAGACAATCTCAACCTCATCAGCCATTGTATGTCCAGTACATACTTTCTATTTCAAGGCAAATTCTACAAACAAGTGAAAGGAGCCCCGATGGGTTCCCCCCTCTCCCCAGTTCTTGCAAACCTCTACATGGTGGACTTCGAAACCAGAGCCATTGACACATCTGAACTCAAGCCCACTTGCTGGCTCAGATACGTAGATGACATCTTTGCCATTTGGCCTCATGGGTTTGAAACCCTACCAACATTCCTGACCCACCTTAACACCATTCACCCCAACATACAATTCACTATGGAAATAGAAAAGGACGACTCCCTCCCATTCTTGGATGTTCTCATCAGGAAGTCCAACAATTCTTTCACTCACACCGTCTACCGCAAACCAACCCATACAAACCGGTACCTCAATGTCAAGTCTCATCATCACCCAGCACAATTGAATTCGGTTCTGAATTCTCTCATACATAGGTCCTTCAAACTCACCGATAACCACAATAGATCCAATGAAATGGAAAAGCTCAAATCCGCACTTACCCAGAACGATTTTTCCGATTCCCAAATCCACAAGTCTATTAAACTCCAGCAAACCCGAGATCTTCACCCTAGACCCCCAAAGGACGAACCTGAACGACAAAAAGCTTTCCTTCCATATATTCATGGTGTTACGGATAAAATAAGTCGAATTCTGACACGACATGACATCAAAACCATTTTCACAGCTAACAACCAAATATCCACCTACCTTCGAACACCCAAAGACACAATCCCCAATGAAACCCAAGGAATATATGAAATACCATGCTCTAACTGTCCCAGAACATACATCGGCCAGACCAACCGACGAGTGTCCTGTAGAGCATATGAACACGAACTAGCAGTCCGTAATTCTGACACAAACTCAGCATTATTCCAACATCATCTAGAAACAGGCCACAAATAGATTTCAAAAACACCAAAACCGTTGCCACAGCCAAAACCCTCCAAACCAGAATTACCCGTGAAGCCATTGAAATCGAAAAACGTCCCAACTGTCTCAATAAACGCGACGATTCTCAAAGACTCCCCAATACCTGGAAACCACTTTTGGTCCGACATACTTCTATTCACTCCGACTTGGGAACCAATCCGTTCGAACCTCCCATCGACCGTCCGATACCTGATCCTGCCATAACTACCAATGAACCCTTAAATCCCACCAACCTTCTATCCTCGATCTCCAGTGATGATAGCCAGCTAGTGAGACAACTCAGACCTAGACGCAAGGTCACTAAGTCTTGAAAATGGCTCCGAAATGGGAGTCGAAACGTAGACAAGTAAATCTTTCCAGACGCGGATCAACCGGAAGTTCCAGCCAGCATATATATATATATATATATATATATATATATATATATGCTTGGTCATCAAGGAATTAATTAAACCATTGATGACCTATTACAATTGATATGTGTATGTCTGCATCCGTTGAACAGTTTAATGAAGAATATTTCGTGATAACTGTATTGTAAAATTCGGAAAGTACATATTAACTTCGACAGAATTTGCCTTGGACAATAGATGCAATTTTGATGAGCGTCAAAAGCTGTAATCATTGATTTTTTATAATTTTCTGAGAATGGAAGTTGAAAGGATCAGAGCTCAGTTGTTTGAGATGGCAGTAATTCTGATGCTGACTAGTATAGCAAAGTTGTGATTATCATTATCGAAACGATTCATAAATTCATTACTTCCTGGTACCTGTGCCATCATGAAGTTGTTGTTACAACGAAATATAATTGAAATCATTGAATCACATCATTGCACAGGAATTATAAGAAAGCACGTTCAATATTTCGTGGCTTTTTGAAAAAGTTCAATCGTACAAAATTGTAAGATTTTCATATTTATTGCTTGCTTGTTGAAATACCCTCTAGTCGGCAATGAAATCATAATACTTTAGACGAGCCACGTTCTTATAGGCAAAAATTGTATTCACGTCTCCTTCGTGCTACTATTCACTATTTCTTGCACAAGAACCTACACAAACAGTGATATCATATCGCTCACTCATTGAGCCTTGGACAACTATTTACGTTTTTTGGTGCGCTAGTGAATACATCTTGCAAATGAGTATTTCACTGGGAAAATAACGAAATGAAAATATAAATGGAAATGTGATGAAATGAAGACTAAATTGAGAAAGATTGAGAGGTTGATATTATTGGATACATCGTCATCGGGTCCAGAACATTTTCTGTTTAGAAACCGGCTAGATGCTTACCACTTTCAGCGCCCTAAGCCGAATGAAAGAGGTATATATTGGAATAGGTGAGCAACGAACCCAAAATTGCTGAAAGAATTTGCATATAATATTATGACAACTGATCAAAACAACTAATGTTAACCGCATCCTTCAATATCATAAGTCGACCTATTATATGGACAAAATCACCAAACCTGGTCAGAGATTGATGGAGATACTTTATTCGAACCATTCATTAATATACAAAAAAGGACACACTTTTCTACAGATTACTTAAAGGACACTCATACTGTCATTCATTAGTTGACAACGATGTCTCTTCTAGATACATGTCATTAAGCAATTTAGAAGTATCAGTTCTCTTCCGTAAGTCCAGACATTATAAAAAAATGAAGGTGCGGGAGGAATACATTTTTCACAAACAGCATTTCAAAGTTACCAGATGCATCTCACATCTCATGACTTAAGTGAACTGAATTTTACAAGTCAGGAATGACATAGGAGAATAATGCTTGACATACAAGACACCTCGTAGGAGGCATTGAATGAAATACAATGAAAAAAAAATTATATGAGCGGATATATTTACAACTCATATTGCTCGACCTACCTCTGCGATGTTTGCGTAAGTGAAAGTAAAGAGTCTATCAGCAGCATGGTCTTCAAAATCTGGAACATTTACAGAAGTTTGCCGAATACTTTCGAAAGAAGAATCGATGCATGCTAAGAGCCTTTTAGCCCGTTGGGGAAAATATAGGTGGATTATATTCCTTCAGATTAAGGTAAAAAGATAGTATCTAATCTTTGTAACACCTAAGGCATGTCATTGTTAGATGACAAAGTAATTCATGAAAAAATGTTTAAAAGAATGTGTTTATTTTCTGAAATTGATTTCATTATCCAAAGTTTGTTCAGATTATCTTCAAAAATTCACAATTTTGGTCTATGAGAACGTAGCTGGAGGAACAATTCAACGCTTCAACTCAATAGAGATTCAACTAAACTTGACTTAATCGCTGAGGAAAAAGGAAGCTGATTGGCAAATCCATAGCAACATCGCCTGGTTTAGATAAACCGCAACTAAAGCAGAGCGGTCAAACTGTCCCCAAATGACTTACATGTAAGAAAATTCAATCTTTATTATTCTAGATGCCACGTTCGGGTAGACCAACCCTGCACAATGACAAGAATATATTTTTTGGTTACCCTTCCCTTGTCCGAAATAATTTTTGATGCTTCACCAGAAAAACGTAATGAGTAGTCCAGAGCTCAGTGAGTGAGCGATATGGTATCACTGGAGTGGCTTTAGAAAGATTAAGACGTGACTACAATTTTGGTCTACTCGAACGTGGCTTCTGGTATAATAAAGATTGAATTTCCCAACAGGTGAGTGATTCAATCTTGGAGTGTGCGGGAATATCAATGAGCATCTCAAATATTATGGTAGTATGAAATTTTATTTTCGAAATATTTTCCAAACGCCATCGACTTCGATTAAAGTACTTCAGCAAATTTGCCTTGTTAGTAACTTCCTTTCCCAGAAGAGGCATGTTTTTCCGAGGACCCGTCAGCTATGAAACAAGGCAGTGCCATTACACAGTCGACAAAGAGATTCTCAGAAAAAAAGTTTCTTTCAGGGAATTTGACCCAGGATTTTCGGTCAATAGCCGGTGGCAAAAACACTTGCGCCAACTCCTTCCCTTGTAATGATATATCAATATAAAAATCTGTAGGAGAATCATGACCTGATATAATTCTGGTAGATACCCCAATTCATTTGAGGAGTTCGTTCAAAAACATCGGAAATGTTCATAATTTTTATAAACTACTTTCGATACCTAACGAATATATTCTCAATTTTCTTGAATACGAACATTCATATGACACGAACTTCGAAGCTAGCGAGTTTTTGTGGTATGTTTTTCATGTGAAAAAAGGCAGCTCAGGTATTTTTTGAAAAAGCAGAGTGTTCAAGTACAAGTGCCCGTATCAAAATCGTTCTATTTCGCAGTATCTTTCGTTGAGAAATTTTAACTTGTTTGTGATCGTTCTCATTATTTCGGTGAAAATTCCGAGTATGAATACCTCAATCATATTCCGTAATCTAACTAGCAAAGCCAAAGCCAAAAATGTATCATCGTTGTTGAACAGATGCCAACATATATCGCAGCAATCGATTTCAGATGCAGTACTCAACGACATTCACAAAATTCTGCATAGGGCTGCTGTAAATGCAGGAATTCCAAAACCAGTATTCCACGAAAGGGAAAGGAATCCAGATGCCACTGGCTATATGGGTGATATATATTTCTTCACCATCCAAGATCAAGAAAGTAGTAGGAAACGGGAAGTTATCGTGAAAAAGGCGTACCAAATGGAGAGCGTAAGGAAAAATATTCCTATTGAAAAGGTATATTCCAACGAATGCATGTTCTATGACAAAGTTTGGTCAACGTTCACGAAATTCCAACAATCTCCCGGTGGCGAAATTGTATTTCACAAAATACCTAGATGTTACGCCACAGATATGACCACGAACAAGGAAATGGTGGTTTTGGAAGACTTGTTCTCTAGCTCCTTCGAATCTGTGAACAAAAAGCTATTCTTCGACAAGGACCATTTCAAACTGATATTCAGTAGCTACGGAAAATTCCACGCATTATCTCTTGCATACAAAAGTAAATACCCGGCACAGTTCCATGAACTCACCCTTGGATTCTACGACTATTGGGTTGGTCTCAAGAAAATTGGAGTCGTAGCGGATTCTGTGAGAAACGTTTTAAGCCAGTGTGCTCAATTCTTGGATATGGAATCGGAAAGTGGTCTAAGTAGAAAATTCAACGAATATGTAACCGGCGGAGTTGAAGGATTTTGCAAATCATCCGAATTCACTGGGGAAAGTTCTGTGATTGTACATGGGGATTGTTGGAGCGACAACGTGATGTTCAAATATGATGTGAGTTATCTATTTTTGTTTTTTGTATTCATGCTCTTGTAACGGTTCTCAAAAAAAATGAAGGTAATACTTCGGTCGCTATGAGCACCTTTTTTTGAATTTTTTTTTGTAGAACTTACGTAATTTGGTCTCATCTACAGAGAACTCTAATGAAATATCCGGCGGTCTCTTATATTTTCGGAGATACAGGGCCTTTTTCGTTTAAAACTTCACAATTTTCCACATCAAATTTCTGGTGTTTGAACACAAAAAATTCGTCCTTCTTCTGATCAAACACCACACACACACTCATTTACTCGTTTTCAACATTTCGAAGCAGAAAAAACCATTATTTTTTCAAAAAATCCAACTTTCCCCAAAAATCAACATTAATGCATTCAGTTCTCAACAATAACAATGAGAGCGGCAACACTGCAAATACATCACTTTCGACTGTCATTGCACTATGACATCACAACAAATTGGTTATGGTTTGAAAATAAATGCATTTTTTGGAAAACCAATGTTTTTTTTCTGCTTGAAAATGTTGAAAACGAGTAAATAAGGTAGTGTGTGGTGCTTGATCAGAAGAAGGACGAGTTTTGTGTGCTCAAACACCAGAAATTTGATGAGGAAAATTGTGAAGTTTTACACCAAAAAAGCCATGTATCTCCGAAAATATAAGAGACCACCGGATATTTCATTAGAGTTTTCTGTAGAGGAGACCGAATTACGTAAGTTCCACAGAAAAAATTAAAAAAAAAAGGTGCACATAGCGACCGAAGTATTACCGAAATGAACTATAAAACGCCAGATTTGAAATAAAAGCCGTGTTTTCTTTTCACCATTGAGTTGGCATCTCCAGAAAAAAAATAAAGTGCAATTGTTCTTCTGAAAATGCCAACTTCGTCGAATAGAGGTCCGTTGATGTAATTGTTTTTATTTTGGTTTGAGTAAATGAGCCACATTGAGAAGGATTTTCCGTCTGACCACCATTACTAGGATGCGTACTGTTCATTACATAATTATTAATGGATCATTTGCTACTGTCTAGATCTAAATTTCTATTGCCCAGTGTACTGTCATTGCTAGAAAAAATAGGTTTCTATTTGAAAAAAAAATTATTGAGGACAATATGAACGAAACATCTCATAAGGTATTGAGCTTCGATATTATCATGATTTTAATAAAAAAGATCAAGATTCTGTGGTGATTTTTCATATCATTTTAAAGGGGGGCAGTGGAGAGAAAACCACAGAAAACTCAAATTTGTTCTCTGTCTGCTGAAATAATGAAAACGGTTAGTAATTAATCTTTCTTTTCTTTTTTCATTCGACTCTCTTTTAAAGGACTTGATTTCGAAGAAACTCTCTGAACAATATTCATGCACAGTTTCCAATCACTGAACCACACAAAATTCAGCAAATATTATTAAAACTACCGCTTTAAGTCAGTAGCTGAACAATTTATTTCAGAGATAGTCATGATAGACATGATTTAGAATTTATTAGAGATGTAGGTAACATTTTCGAAATCCGAAACCAATTTTTGTATGGGGACCTGCAACGCAATAGTTACTTCATTAATAGTGAAAGTCGTTTGTCGAATGAATAATTTTATTTTCCAGGAAGCCCGGAACCCTATCGACGTGCGACTTATAGACTTCCAATTCGCAAAACTGGGCCACCCAATTCACGACTTGTCTTACTGTTTCTACTCTGGTGCCACCAAGGAAATTTTCGAAGATCTCGATTACTATCTGAAGGTGTATCATTATTCCCTGTCGAAGACTTTGGAAAGACTCGACTGCAGTTCGAAGAAGTACTCTGTGGACATGCTGAAGAACGAGTGGAAAAATCACTGCCAATTTGGATTCCTGACAAGTCTTCTCATCCTGAAGGAGAAATCTGTTTACGAGAAGGGCATGAATATTGCGGAAATCATCAGGAACTCTGAGTACAGAAGAGAGGCTGAAGAAGGAAGGTACAATGTTACTGAGATGAAGGAAAGATCACTGGAACTGATTAAACACATGTATACCCAAGGTTTCTTGTAATTGTGTTGAAATTGATATATTAGGAATATTACATTTTCACTATTATTTTAATATTTCATCTTCGGTTACCGTTGTCTGGTATACTTTTTCACCGAAATTTTTGGTCTATATATTTAATAATAAATTCAATATACACTGAATTTGTGTTTCGTTCTGAAAACTGAAATTCAAAGCACTTGCACTCCATGCTGGTTTTTTCATCCCATTGAGAATTAAGAGACAAGAATTCACTGAATAAACCACAAAGAAAAACTGCTGTATCTATATGTATATCTCGCTCGTTTTCACGCTATAGCTTTTATCGAGACAGATGTGAAATTATATATATATATATATATATATATATATATATATATATACAGCGTGTAACATAACTACATTAAAATGAATATTCAAGTGACGTATTCCTGAGAAAATTTTAAGAAAAAAGTCTAAACAAACTTGTCCGGAAATGATTCGTTTCGGAGATACAGGGTGTTGGAATTGAATTGTTTTGTTCGCTTTTTGAAAATAACTTTCGCAAAAAATCAGTTATTTGTACGAAATTTGGTACCCGGTTTTTTTCTTGGACTTGGGAAAATTTCGTATTCATTTTCATGTTACATCTAGAGGGCGCAACGTACGCCGTCATTATTCATTTCAAATTGCCCTAAATTTGTTGACAATAAACTTTTGAGAACATAACAAAAACTTAATATGTTCTGGATCACATCGAAATGAACAACTCTTTCGATGAAAATATTAATCGTTAAATGATTCGTTTTCGAAATACTTACAGATTGTTGAAATTTTTCAAAACATGGGGGAAACCTTTCCTGGTAGATGCGTCTAGCCGCGCTTGAATTTCCGTTCGCCAAGCCGTATGAAAAACTCATTTCAGTCATTTCAGCATTCGTAAAATCAGGCATGTGACCAAAAAATGTATAAACTCGGAACTGTGAATTTGTCAATGAATAGTTGAAAATGTGACATCGAACTTCTATTCTATTCTATTCTAAACGTTCGTGTCTTATTCGATTTTTAATTTGCAAGCGGAGAGTGATAGAAATTATCGAAATCAAATTTGGCGATACTGATTGAGCAGTTTAGAAATGCTCAGTTTAGAAGAAATCTGTCCGGGTATACTGCGGAAAAAATTCGATGGAAATAACTGAAATTGCACTAAACTTATGACAAAAACCAACCACGTTTTCAAAAAATTTTACAATCAGTATCTTGAAAATATATAATTTTTTGATGAACATTTCATAGGAAAAAGTTTTGACGAGATCCAGCACACACTTAGTTTCTGTAATGTTCTGAGCAACTTGACTAAGCGCCTTAGTATCTAATTAATGTGCATCGATATAGAAAATTGCAAATATCTCGAAAACGATCACTTTCAACGTTGTTGAGGAAATGTACCAGCCCCTCTGAATGTTACGTGAAAACGAATACGAAATTATAATTTCCCACGTCAAAAAAACCCTGGGTATCAAATTTCGTACAAATACACAAATATCTTTCGTAAAAGTTATTTTTGAAAAGCTCATATTTCATTTCAGTAACTCATCAATCAAGCAAAACCTCAGGTAGCACCTCCTTTGAAAAAGCTAATAAAAATTAGCGAAAGCTCGGGTAGCTAAAAAGAGTAATCTCGAATTCAGAAGAACCAAAAAGTTATCGGATTTGTCTGAATCCAGCCAGGTGACGTCTGGTCGGGCTAGGTTATGTTAGGTTGAGTTAGATGAAGTAAATAGGGAGCGATTTACAATACTATGCGATTTTTTTCGTCGTGACGGATAGGACGTATATCACTCCATATGTGTAGACTTCCTCTGAAGGTTTTGTGGATATTTATTGAATAAATCAAAAATTATAAAAATTTTGATGATCACTGTTGAATTTTTGTGTCTTGACTCTATCTGTGCTCTTCAAATTTTTTTTTCGTCGCCTTGTTATTCCAGCTTCTGCGAAGACAGACACAGAACAGAAATTGAATAACATTTTTTACGTTCGATATAATTCGAGTAAATATAATTATATTTAGTTAATGGAATTGAATTGACACTCATTAAAATGGTGATTTGATGAACGTTTCGACCAACTTTCTTCTACATATTACTATTTCATAATTTCTGTGAAAAATTATATTAAATTTTTCATAAAATGAACATGTTAAGTTACATTTTTCTACATCATAAGAAATTGAAGATTTCTCATATGAAAACTGATTTATTGTTGAATTCAATATTATCTGGAGTTGAGGGCCATGAACTTTAAAAATCTGAAATCATGGCACTAAACGGTGGTCTCAACGATTCAACTAAAAATTAGAAAACGAATTTTAGGTAGGTATTTCCTCGGTATTATTGATATTTAACACCCTGTACAAAAACTGCATTCGATACGAGTATTCAACGATTGACATTTATCTGTTTATTCACATATGCAAAAAATGAATGGAATGAACCTCCGTTTCGATCATTTGCATCGAACACTCATTCAATTTGAGGCCGTCTCTGAGTAAAAAGTACTGTTGTCTGCGAAATCATGCACTGAAAAAAGAATAGCTTCCGGAAAATGAAACAAAAACAATATGGGTGCCAAAATGGAACCTTGGAAGCACCTGCATCCCTAGGTGAGGTTTTCAATGACTTGATTGAAATTCAAATGTACGTCTCCATCCGTTGCAGAGTATCTTCTAGATTTTAGATAAATAATATTTTGCGTGAAAGTGTATTGTTTTTTGGGTATAATTCGTTGGAATTGATTGAAATATTTTTGGGAAAGAGTGCTCCTCCTCTGGGATCGGTCAGTCATGAATATCAAGAAAAAATGCATGATAATTAGTAATTTTAAACTATAATATAAGCGGCCTCCACACACGGCATCCAAGGCATGGACCGACTTCGGATCAATGAGGGAGAATGTCATGCCAAATCATCCATTTCCCGCTGAAAATCGATCAGCACACTTCTAGTAGGAGCACCCGCTCGCCTCCTTGTTAGTACCGCCCCTCCCCCCACCATAAGGAAATCGAGGCTTTATAACCGAACTGAAGACGACTGCGGATAGCAGAAATCGAAACGTCGTGAGTACACCCAACTTAAAACATTTTTGTTCATAATGTTTCATTTATTTCTTTATTCACATTTTTTACTAGTATTTCATATTCGATACCATTCATTATTGACCAAAAATTTGATTTTGATTTGATTATCTCACTTGATTTGTATTTTTATTCTTTCGTTCCCAGCAACAGGTTTCAATAGAATTAATAATTGAGAAAATGGAAGTCCAAACCATTATTATTGAGGAAGGAACATTGTCAACCACATTCAAGCAAATCTTGAAAGTATTCAGTCCATACGATCGGGCCATTCAGTTTACCATAGAAGAGAGATCGATAAGAGCATTCCATTGCTGGATATGAAATTAATAAGATCTGAACAAAACATTTTTATGACTTAATGGTACAGAAAACCAATATCTAGTGAGATATTTATCAATTATCATTCCTGCCATCCATATAAAATGAGGATTAACTTGATGAAATCACTCAAGAACTGAATTGAAAAAATTATTAATCTGAGTGAACTTGAACCAAAGTTCAATAAAAATTTGAAATCAATATTCCCTGCCAGAATTGATGATCAAAACATTTAGTAAATAGACTGCTCTTTTGTGTAAGAACCGATACCACTCCATCAATACCAACCATTAGTCTAGACAAACAATAACTCGAAAATATAACAATAGTTGTAGATCCCTACCATACACTCAAGAATTGACACCGAAATTGATCAATGTTTTCCGACAATATCATTCGATATCATTTCCGAAATGATAATATTGAAATCTCCAAAAAATATATCACAACATTTGCAAAATGATATACCATGATGATAACTCCCAGTAAACCAAAACATAATCTATAGAATTTATTGTTCAGATTTTCCACAAAGACAATAATATAATTGTCAGACTTCGAGAAGGCTCAACAGTCGTATAATTTCCCATAAAAATGATTGCCTTGACAGAACATGCTGATACTTTATACCATATAGTGAAGTGGATCTCATGAAGAAATAACTATTGAAGGTGGTCCAAAATTATACTTCGGTTGGTCCCATCCGAATAGATCACCTTGTAGTAGTACCTCTATGACTGAAATGCGCAAGTTGAAAGAAAGAATGATTCACGATGCCCCTATCTCACGATTCCTCACTCGAATATCCGTCAATATACTTCTTGCGCTGAATGTGATAAGTTCTAAAGTGTAAATTGGTTACAAATACGTGAATTGAAGAAAATTTTCCATATGTACTATGGGAAACAAGAAAAACGATGCTCAGTGAAAACAACGTATAAATTTGGCGAACACTACGGAAACTCGAGGAAAAACTCCATTCCTACTCGTCCAGTAAGTAAGATTGTTTTTAATGTTTTTTGTCATGTTTTAGAGAAACCAACGAAATGAGTGGACATATAATTGGAAATAGATGAGACTGAGAATGATTTCTGATCATTCATCATCGGCAGGGGCAATCTACCTTGTAGATCAACATACGGCTGAACTTTATTCATCATAGTAGGCCGTTTTCTGCCCTGCATACTTTTTGAGTTATGCCAGCCGAGTGTCTCGCGCCCAAAGACAATTTCTTTTTGGTTGGCGCAGGTCCGTCGTCAGATTTGACATCGGAATTTTCCGCCACCAGCAGTGAATCTTTCCGTAGTGATAACGCTGTTACTACTATACCGACTGAAGCAAAGTCTTACGGTAGTTATATCCAGGATGATTTCGCACTGCGGTGGGGTACCTATCTGACACAAGGACAAGAGAACGACAAGGAAGAACCTAAAGATGCTCGAGGACAAACTCCGTTCTTACTCGTCGTAAGTAAGTTTCTTTTTCATATTTTGTCACGTTTTAGAACGGAACCAATGACGTGAGTAGACATATAATTGAAAACAACTGAGACTGTCAATGGTTTATGATCATTGATCATCGGCAGGGGCAATCTACTTCATTCTACGGCTGACCTTCAATCATCATACGCCGTTTTTCTGTCCCACACACTTCCTGAGTTGTGCTCGCCGAGTGTCTCGCGCACGAAAACAATTTCTTTTTTGTTGGCGCAGGTTCTAGGCCATTTCACTACCTCATATCCACCCCAACTGAATCCGGTAGTTCAGACGTTTTTTCTCGGCATCTGAGTTGAGGTTTTCCACCGGACCCTCAAATTTCGTTGGGCAAAGGTTTCTCAGCCCTCAGAACAGCCGTGCCTGGTGAGTGATCGATATGCAGAAGCATTCAAGACTACTTTGTCTGATAAAGCCGGTGCTGATGAACCATTATGCAACGTTCCTCCCTCGATGTCGAACCACAGGAGATTTCTGCTTGCACTAGACCTGAAGGTACAACCTTTCCCTTCAAAACACCTCGAGGGCACTGCTCATCGAAGTCAATGGCAATCTTAGAAAAATCAACAGGGGGGGGGGGACACCTCAAACAGACAAAACAGAGGATGGTGAGAGCGGTTCACGACGTACAACAACAAGGGGACAAAGTAGCATGTTTTGTGTTTCTGTTATCGCAGTCCCAAACTTGGTTTCCACAAATTTATATCAATTTTGAATTCCATTATATTGTATTCTGAACAACGATGTATAATTTTTTCAGTTTCGTTTAAGCACCTACATCCACTGTGGTGCTATCTCACCCTGGGTGAACCGATTTTGTCTGGCATCCATTTTCCAGGAGAAAAACTGAGGGGTGAACCTTCAGCGATTCTGATGGCATCACTGATTGCAAATACGATGAAACCATACAATTTATTTTCGTCTCATTGGTGGATATTTGTGAAGGAGATGTGGATAAGGTAGATCGTCCCATGGGTGCAGCCAGGTAAAAATTTTGGTACTAGAAAATTACATAGATCAGCTTAAAATCTGATATCTCATGCAGGTAACTATGATACAATGGAAATGTTTTAGAGGGGTATTTTCAAAATACGATCCACTTTTCTCCCGATATGAGAAAATCTGGGACCCTTGCCAAGTGTAGACCAAATTAGAAAAATCGGAAAACCTCATTTTGAAAAATATATCACAAACTTATTTACGATGCAGAAAAACTCTAAGTCGTCTCCACAATTTAATATACAAAAGATATCAGGAAAATGATTCAGTACATGTTTCGAACCTACATAGGTTCATCATCAGCTGAATTAACATTCAATTATGGAGATGGAAAAACTTATTGTTATGGTTGCTCTAAAGCTTGCTAAAGCATACAAATATGATTTAAAATCAGAATAAGTAGCATTTTTATTGTATGATCAGTAAAAAAAAAAAAAGTTTACCGGTTGATGAGTGTCGCCCTTCAGAGGTCGAATCTTCCGCAGAAAATGTATGACGTGGCCTTTTGGCGTGTGAGTCCCAGCACGGAGGCACGATGGGAAGTTGAATCCGAGTCTTCCCGCTTGAGGGGCAGTCGTGCTTGTCTCTCCACTGCCGAGAACCAAATTATCCACAGAAGACCAAGAGAGCAACAACCACAAACATGTGTTTTTTCTCACCATTTTCCACGGTGAAACGTGAATTGTGTATGACATCCACGATTATCGATTAAAAAACCGCACACATTCAATTAGGTTTTTTTCTCATTTTTACTTATAAAAATCCTCATCACCCAGCTTCACCTCAGCTCTTCAGCCGTTTGCTGGAAATGAGTCTGCAATTTGGTGGTGTTGATACTGATCAATTCAAAGGCCACAGCACAAGACATGCTGCCACTTCTGCGGCCAACCAAATCGATATGAGCACGGACACCATACGATCAAATGTAGGCTGGTCCGAAAAATAAAATACTTTTGGTAAATTCTACATAGACCAGTAATTACAAATGGTACATTTGCGGATTACCTCCGCAATTTCATTAAACGAGTGTACGTTTTCTGGTTATTTGAGTTTTGCAACATCAAATTGTATTAGCATTCAAATACTGTCTGTATCAAATTATTAGTTTATAGTGGTGGATTATATGAAGAATAAACAGTTCATTTAGACTACTTCATCAGTATGAGATCAGTCTGAATAAAATTTTGATCGCCTTCTAGTAATTCTTTAAACATCTACTAGGTGATCTATTCGGATGGGACCAACCGAAGTATAATTGAGGATTAAACGACTTACCTGAAGGAAGTTCAATCCAAATTATACGAGGTTGGTCACATCCGAATAGAGAGACACCCACCCATCTCAAAGAAGAAAAAAAAATCCTATATATTATTTTTTCTGTCTTCCCGACCCAAAAAGGCGATATCATCGCAAGGTATATTGACGGATATTCGAGTGAGGAATCGTGAGATAAGGGCATCGTGAATCATTCTTTCTTTCAACTTGCGCATTTCAGTCATAGAGGTACTACTACAAGGTGATCTATTCGGATGTGACCAACCTCGTATAATTTGGATTGAACTTCCTTCAGGTAAGTCGTTTAATCCTCAATAATAATGATGACCATTCTATGAATGAATGAACTTATTTGAACAACTTCAGTCATCCGATCCATAACGTCAGTTATGGAATGGATTGTATTTTCTACATACGAAAACGCACCCCAACATGTATATTTATTTTCGGCATTCACCAAATATCACAAGCATATCAATGAATTCGTTGGGGGTGAAGGTAATAGATCATGTAATGATGGTTATTAATACACGAGCATTAACCGGGATAAGAAACGAGCCGAAGGTGAGTTTCGTATGGTTTATGCGAGTGTATTAATAACCATTACATGAGAGTTGCATACGCTATTTTATCTACACCCGATAGATAGTGAAGAACTATAAATATTATATTTATATTTGTATTGCACACAATAATACTAATTAAACGCATTTCTTTGAAAAAATCCTCGAAATTGTAATTAATGGTATTACTTCGAGAAATAAAACGATGGGAAATTAAGAGATCAATTTGACAAACGTCAAATGCAGGGCATGCACATCATGCTTGATTGTAAAATAATAGATTTCTATTGGTTGAAAATCTGTATCGTAATAAAAAATCTGTATCGTAATGGATTTCATTATAAAACGGGTTGTGGGCATATAAGTGTAATATTAGAGTACGGGTGTAGATAAAAGTCATTTTGATATTTGAAATTATTATGGGATTGAGCAATACAAAATGATCACACAAAACCCTTTAATTCGCACTTGAAATTGATTGATCAATTTTCTTCTCGTGAAGATACCAACCTTGTTGGTCGCACGCGTCGCGTGCAAAAATATCAGTTTGGTGATTAGGGTAATTGGTCTCTAGAAAACTTTCATGGAAAGTGATGATCAATGTAGGCGGCATAATGAGAAATGGGCTCTAGAGTAATTACCCATGTCCATTGATACCACTAAATTCTTACTTTCAGAGACACAGGGTATTGAAGATGAAGAATAACCAGCTTTTACATAGAATTTCTCGTTCTCTTGAAGCTGTGAGTGATATTGAATGTGAATACTTCATAAGGAAAAATTTCATTTGTTGAGAGTTCACTTGAAAATTGAATAAACGAATACTGACTGACTTTGCTTCAGTTTGGTTTATGAAAACTAGATATTCAAGAAAAATTTACAGGGTGAGTTGAAAGTTCATCGTTCTTTTATGTTTTTTTGACATAATTTTACTCATTTTGTATGGCTTGTTAGTAGTTGACAGCGTCGGTTCAGTAGGCCGAAAGATATGTATGAGAGAAATCATTTTGTTTCGGAAGTCTTCCTCAAATTGAATTTTTTCCATTCCTGTGATTCTTTCTTATTGCCTTTACTTTGAGTTGATTGGTCAGGTGTAGAAAATAACTGGAAAACCGTTCGAATGATAAAGTTTCGTGGGAACTATTTACCTTCATACTGTACACAGAGTGTTTAAAATCAAGTTGATACTATTGCCAACTCCGATATTCTTGATGCTACAAATTTGTTTGAATTGACAAACTGTTGTCATTTCTGATGACAAGTTGCAATTTTCAAGAATGTAACTACTCCTTCTGGGTGCTAGCAACTTGAATTGTAGTGGATAGGCCTTTGCCGTACCAGCAGTCTAAATAATGACGTTGATTGGACCATTGGCTAATGATTGTTCATTCAATAACTTTATGAACTGTATTGCTTTTTGTTGAAAAGGGGTTTACACAAATTTTGTATGTTTTGAGATTCGTTCTTTTTGTGGATTGGTTTCAACATATTTACTAGCTATTTTGACACTCAGATCCTAGAATAGGAGAGTGATTTCCTTTGTGAAATTATCTATATGTGGAAGTGAAACTTATTTTGTAATGGAAGTATTTTGATCGTCTGTGGACTCTCCAATTTTAGATCATGGTGGAGATTGATTATTTTTGAAATGCCATATAGTTTCGATGATCCAGAGTGAAAACACTATTCGGACTTCGTTAAGGTCGAGATCATGTGATTTTTGTTGCAGTCTGCATTACAGATTTCATATAGGTATTCCCGTTTCTTCTAATTCATCTTTTTCACAATTCACAACAGCCTCTAGGTGATCCAAAATGGGTTGGAAGAACTGAAAACTCGGGGTAGAAGAACTCAGTTGTGAATATTGCAGCGTATTCTAGATGCCGATCACACTAGTAAAATACTCCAGTCTATGACGATAAAAAAAGTGTAAAATGTGTATTTATCCCATACAGCACCGATTCGTATAAAAATTTGGATATAGATTCTACTTACCCTCTATTTCAAAATCTACCCTGTGCCGAGGGTTGCTTTTTTGGAGGGGGGGTAAAAACCACCCCTATTCGAAAAAAATATCAAAATTTTAGATTGGAGCATGTTATAAACTGAAATTATATTTATATCAGTAAAATCAATCAATTGATAATTTTTAATATAATTTATGGTTCAGTGATCAGTGTCAGCCCTTAACACCTGCTCTCCCTCCTTATAAGAGAATATCATCAGAAAATAATAATTAACATGTTATTTGGCAGTTATTCAACTTATTCAGAATCTATTTACATTTAATTTCAGATTTAGCTTCTATCTACCATCTACTTCAAAGTCTAGGTTGTGCCTGGGGTTGATTTTCATTCATTAGAGGTGAAAACTACCTCTATTAAAAAAATACAATATACTAGTTTTGAGCGGGCAGTCATCTGTAAATACGTTAAATTAACCTTGATAGACAATTTCTGATCTATTAAACAGTCTTGACCCCTAAAAACCACACTTATGATAGTTTTCATTAAAAAATTATATCGAAATTGTTATTGAGTAACCGGGAAACCCAACTGTATGAAAATTCAGATTGAGACTCTACTTTAAAGTTACCTTTGTACTCGGAGATGCTTTTGATTTTTTTAAGGGTGAAAACAACCCCGTTAAAAAAAGGTTAAGTCTAGATTTGGATGTGTGATCGATTGAGATCATCTTCAAATGTATTTACTGTGTGTATTCATCAATACAGTAATGTACATACTCTAATTTCTACAAAAATTGTTTTGTTTTTTTTTTCCATAACTCGCTTAGTCTTCCAGCAAACGAATCCACCAAAAAAGTATTTTGTAGCATTTTCAAGAGCTATGAGCTCATGAAAAACTCCGAACTCATTATGAGAACGAGAATGAAGTGAATTATGGAGTAACAACGATTTTTGTCAAAGGGGGGGGGGGAGGATCAGTTATTCACAATTTTTTTCCAACGAAAAAATGGGATTCAACATTATTTCCTTTATACCTCGGTCAGTTTTGATGCTAGAAACTTTCATGAATAATAAAAATGAAGGATTTTTGAAGGACTTCATTCAAAAAAGGTCCAATGAGTTTTTTCCGGAAAATGCATTGGTTTTTGGTTATTGCACAACTTTCCATTTTGGCGTATGAAAATACCAATCAACTTTCAACAAGCAATTATTTAGTTTGTAGTGGGTTCGCATACATCACAAATGAACGTTTGCCTTTGTTTTTTCAAAAGCTATAATTTTGCTCTCCGC
The DNA here is from genome assembly GCA_032362365.1 of Zygogramma bicolorata. Lineage (NCBI taxonomy): Eukaryota > Metazoa > Arthropoda > Insecta > Coleoptera > Chrysomelidae > Zygogramma > Zygogramma bicolorata. The sequence continues at coordinate 21,176 of JAVJAQ010005227.1, forward strand.
AGGTTTTTCGATAAGATGCATATGTTAGGGGTTAGGGACACGGAGGGCACTAATAATACGCTGATACACTAACTGTTGTATATTTATCACCACCGATACATACAATATGACACTCTGTCTACGAATGAATGAATAATACTTCTGCAACCAGTATTCAATACCGTTATATCATCCCTTTATCTGTGACTCATTGGTATGTATCTATTGGCTGTTAATGACGCGTCTAACAGTCGGCCATCCTGTCGTCAGTTCGTCCTCGAACCACATTTATGGTAGCTTGCTAGATAACCCTGTAACAATAATTTATTCATCATCACTACGTGTCTAAGTGCTCGCGGATGTTTTCAATTAGGCCTTGATACCTAAATGAGATCATCCAGTACATATCCATCTAAGGCCTTGATACCTGAGACTTCGTTTTTTTTTTACCCTGAGCCTTGATACTCAGGACTTCTTTTTAGACGGATACCTTCATTTGGGCCGAATGCGTGAATGAGGTCATCCCATACTTATCCATCTTAGGCATTGATACCTAAGACTTCTCTTGTATATCAGTCCTAAGCCTTGATAGCTAGGACTTCTGTTCTAGAAGGATACCTTCATTTGGGCCAATTGCCTGAATGAGGTCATCCCATACTTATCCATCTTAGGCCTTGATACCTAAGACTTCTCTTGTATATCAGTCCTAAGCCTTGATTCCTAGGACTTCTGTTCTAGACGGATACCTTCATTTGGGCCAATTGCCTGAATGAGGTCATCCCATACTTATCCATCTTAGGCCTTGATACCTAAGACTTCTCTTGTATATCAGTCCTAAGCCTTGATACCTAGGACTTCTTAATGAGTTTGATGTGCATTTGTACCTACATAACTACTCCAACGGAGCCTGAAAGGTTTCATGTCCTCTAAGCATACCACTCCTTCATATGCCACGTTGGTTTTGGAGCGGTTAGCATGAATATCTTCCTTGACTCGGTAACGATCAATTGGGAAGCACTTCAATCACTTTGAAAGGTCCCTTGAATTTCTCCAATAACTTCTTGCTCTGACCCTGATTTGAAGGCGTACTAGATATTCTAGTAAGTACAAGGTCTCCCACACTGAATGTATCGCCCGGTTTCCTTTTTTTATTGAAGGTCTTTTCCTGTTTATTTCCATTCGTTTTCATCCTTTCGCTGGCTTCTTGTCTGATTTTTTTCACATCAATAGAAGCCTCAATTCCTGGTGATTATCGTTCTCCTTGACTCCTCAGAGATATTCCAAACATCAATTCGGCAATAGTAGCGTTTGTAGTTTTATGTTTCGTACTGTTGAGTCCGTGTTGAATTTTTTCCAAATTCGAGTCCCAGTTATCATTCGTTGTGCTTGCTCCCATTGTTGCCAGCGAATCTAAGATGGTTCTATTGGCCCGTTCTACTTGCCCGTTGCCTCGTGGCATCCCTACAGCAGTCGTTAATAATCTTATGCCTCTATTCTCACAAAATGCTGTGAACTCTTTCGAAGTGAAAGCTGTACCAGCATCGGCTATCAATCTTCTGGGGTTGCCAAATATTGAAAAAATATTCCAAAGCTCCCGAATAACATTCGAGCTACGAGTATATTCCACAGCTTATGGAAAAACGAATTTGGTGAAAGCATTGATTACAACAAGGAGGTAAGCGTTTCCTTTTTAGCTTTTCACGAAAGGTCCCAATTGATCGATGTGTAAAGTATGAAAAGGGGTTGCAAATTTTGGAATCGATTGAAGATATCCAGGTTTTTCCCCCTGTAGATTTATGATAGAGACAGCTTAGGCATGACTGAATATACTTTTGCACGAACCGTTTCATCTTTGGAAACCAGAAACGCTCTTTGATTCTATTCAAGGTTTTTTCTAGTGCAAAATGACCAATATCGTCGTGGTTCAGTTGTACTATCTGCCATCTGCACTTCTTGGGTACTAACCAGCGTCTTCCCCTTTCCCTTGAACGAAAAATTTTGTTACCTCTCTAATCATACTCTTTGAAAACTTGTTTGTGGTTTTCCCTATCTACTGAAAACAGTATTTCTTTTATTTCTCTTATTGTTGGGTCTTGGTCTTGAGCTCCTTTCAGCCAATCCTCTTCACTTATCATTCTTATTGCTTCTTCGTGTAGCTGTTTTGTTTCTTCTGGATTCCTACTCAGTGCATCAACGTGCTGAATTTGCTTTCCGGGTTTGTGTATAATTTTGAAATTATATTCCTGTATTGCTAACATCCATCTTGCAATTTTTTGGAATGATGGTTTGTTTTGACATTGCATTTTTCACGGCATTGCAGTCGGTGATGATCGAGAATTCCCTTCCCAATACATAGTGTCGGAAACGTTCCAATGTTTTAACAATTGCCAATAATTCCAGCTCGAATGAATGCAACCGCCTTTCATCAGAAGAAGTCTTCTTACTAAAATATGCTACTGGTTTTTCTCCATTTTCGGTCTGCTGCATAATTATTCCTCCAAGCCCTTCTTGACTTGCATCGGTATACACGCAGATTGGAAGACTTGGATTGAAAATGGTTAATACCGGATCTGAACAAATTAGATCCTTTAGCTCTCGTACCCTATCGGAATGTGCCTGAGTCCATTTCCATACTGATGTTTTTTTTTAACAAGTTCGTTAATATACAAGTTTCAGAGGCATAATTTCTTATGAATTTCCTGAAATAACCCACTAGTTCCAAAAACTGTCTTAATTGGTGTACAGTTTTTGGCATCGGAAAGTTTTTCACGCCCAATATCTTGTCTTCATTTATCTTTCTACTATTATTTGATATGACGTAACCCAGATAAACGACTTTAGTAGAGATTTGGATAATTTTACAGTAAGCCCATGTTTTTTGATATTTTCGAAAACTTGGAATAGTTTATCCAACGCTTCCTGTAAAGTTGTTGAAGGGATAATGATATCGTCTAAGTAAGGGATAATTCCTAATGATCTCAATGGTTCGAATATTTCGGACATCATTCTTTGAAATACAAATGGTGCATTACATAACCTGAAAGGAACTCTGAGGTATTCGTAATGACCTTCTGGTGTTATGAAACATGTTTTGTGAAAGGACTCCGGGTGTAACGGGATCTGATGATAGCCAGCAGCTAAATCCATTTTAGAATAGTACGTGTATCCTCCCAATGAATCTATCAAATCCTCTATTACCGGTAAAGGAAATATAATCTTTTTTGTAATTTTATTTAATACTCGAAAATCAACTACCAATCTTTTTTCTCCCTCTTTTTTATTGACTAAAAGTGCTGGGCTGGCGTGTTCAGAGTTACTTTTTTGAATGATATTTGCCGCAAGTAATTCATCAATTTGTTTTCTTATTATCGATTTATCCGAACCTAATAACCTATATGGGCGAAATGTTACCGGCTTCTCGGTTGTTGTTATTATTTTCATCGAAACTGTATGGGTTTTTCCTAAATTCTCCATCGAGGAGAATAGACAAGTTTTGAATTCATTCAATATCTTCCGTAATTTTGCTAGTACAATTCCTGAAATATCACCATGAGCTATGTCAAAATTCAATAGATGAACGTTGTTTCCATACTCAAATTTCAATTCTTTTCCTACTCGATAGTATGAAATATTCGGATTCTCAGTGAAATTACGCCCAATTTATAATTTGTGTGTCTTTTATTGGTTCATCAACTATATATATTTTCAGCACGAGAGAACATTTTTCAACCGACACTATAGTTTGAACAAATTCGGAAACATATATGGAAGTCCATAAATACCCCGACAACTTTACAGGTTCGATCAATTTTTTTAAATTCAATCTCAATTTTTTTGCCAGTTGTTTCTCCATTAGCGAACAATCACTACCAAAATCAATGAAAGCATACAAAGGTGTATTGTTTATCTGAATTTGTCTAAAAAAATTTTCCGAGCCATTCTTCTTTATCATTTTAAAATTTTCTGTCTTTGTAAAACAACTTTTAGATTTTTCCTCAACTTTTTTATTCTTTCTACAGGCTCTACCAATGTGGCCGACAATACCGCATCTACCACATGGTACTTTATCTTTCGAATGCAATTTCTTTTTATCGAAAAATTTTGATTTGAATTCAGATTGTTTGTTTGTTTCATATTTAACAATACTAGCAGATGTGCTACTGTGAGCTTTTTGTTGTGACTCAGATTTTTCCCTTATACTGACTTTAGGTTGTGCAAATATTTTATTTTTCAAGTAATTGCCCAAATCATTGATATTTTTGATATTGGCCGCTTCCGCCGCTGAAGTTATAGTAGGATCATTGATGGCCCCCAACACTAAGGACATTTTATCTTCACTTGAAAAGTTGAAATTCGTTTTGTCAATTTTTGTCAAATGTTGAAAAAAAAATTCATACAGCAAGCAACCCTCCGTTGGTTTATGATTAGCCACAACCATGTATAGACCATAAACATTTCTTCTAGATTTGAAAGTATCAATCAATTTTTCCTTCTAATCCCTCCAACCGTACGCTGGCCAATCTCTTTCATTTGAAACTAAACTATCATAACATATTTTGCTGAGCCCCTTAGTTTGTTTATGGCTTGGTGAATAACGTGCTGTTCTGTCCATCCGAATAATATGGCATTATGATCAATAGTTTCTAACCAATTTGATACACTATCTCTCAACGGATCAAATTCGGGAATAAAATTCGATATTCCAGAATATATACTGTTGTCAGGTTGAAAATTGGAATGAACTTTACGACTTACCCCTGCCCATCATCTAATCTTTTTAAAAGTTTTGGTCTCACTTCGGGCTTTGTTTTTTCTTTTGTCGGAACTGCTGGTCGAGCTTGTGGACGAACTGCTACTGGAAGACAAGCTACTTGAAGACGAGGATGATGGTTGACGTTTTCGTCGACGACCCATCCTTGATTAACTTGGGCTGAGTAATTACCACTTCTGATGTTAGGGGTTAGGGACACGAAGGGCACTAATAATACACTGATACACTGACTGTTGTATATTTATCACCACCAATACATACAATATGACACTCTGTCTACGAATGAATGAATAATTCTTCTGCAACCAGTATTCAATACCGTTATATCATCCCTTTATCTGTGACTCATTGGTATCTATTGGCTGTTAATGACGCATCTAACAAATATTTTGCCAGTTATTCGCGAAAAAGGATCTGAAAACGTGTTTTTTTTTGCCAGAAAACCCACAATTTCACTCGCGAATAAGTCGAAAGTATTGCTTTTCAGAAAAAAGTTCATTGAACAAAAAGTGCTTAGAATTAGTCAATTTATTGATTTATGCACTTATTTCCAATAAAAATATTTTCACCCCCAAGAAGGGGGTATGTAGATCCTGAATCCAAATTTTCATGCGAATCGGTGCTGTATGGGATAAATACCCGGGAAAATGGTCATAGACTGGACTAAAAGCACTCTGGGATTGATCGAAGGTATACCTGAAAATAGGCTTCTCGATGCATTCGGAAGAAATAGTAGTACTACGTATAGTGACCGAGGGTTTCATCATTCAGTGTCGTATTGAGGACTCAATTAGGATTATGAGGAATGCTTCTTTTATACATATGATAGAGTGTTCACATGGATCCCCTATGGGCATGGTCTGCAATCATCTTCCTGAGAAGAGGATTGTGAATAACACATCGATTCCTTGAACGTAACTGATACTATTTTCAACCTTCACCAATGATTCACTTCTCAGCCCAGATTATGCTGGTCCGTGAGAGTCTAGGGAAGTTCTTAATAACTATCACTAACAACAGATAATTTAGGTCTTTTCGGGAAGTTGAGATTAATTGACTTACCGAATCATTTTACAACTTCTGCGAAAACCAGACACACTGAATCGAAGCTGAGAAACAGGAAGGTCAAGGATAGAAAGAAGCAATCGTTAACCTGAAAATATATATGTGCACGATAGCAACTTTCTCAATTATTGTCTCTATTCTTTGCTGATGAAGCGGCGAATTTTCCCAGCGGTGTAATAAGAAATTTTCACAATAGTCATGTTTGTGGTGGAGAAAATCTAAATGAGATTATGATCATCACTTTCCGTTGAACACCTGTTTTGAACTTGTGAGTGACTGGCTGATTAATCAATTATTTCTACTAGTTACAGTAGTATGTCAAAGTATGTACGGTGACCGAGATCCCGGTCACCGTACATACCTTGCGTATATCGAGCGATTTAGGGAACATAGTACGCCTATGTCAGCGGGCGCGGTCGTGGACCCCGTTACCCCGTTGGTACTCCGCCCATGTCCGCTAACGGTCGTCGTCGACATGTTGAGACCTGCAAAAGCCCGAACGGCGAGTTCCCAGGCTCACGTGCAAGGCGGCTCTTTTGTCGGCATGTTCGTCAAAGATATCATCGAATGATTAATGGGTGTTCGGGTGAATCCCCACAACCGAGCTGTTTACGAAAACAAGCAAACGTGATGACTCATGCGTTTTTCCGAGAATTGCAGAAGGTCATGCGTCGCCTGAGACTTGCAAAACAAAGCATACGTGCAAACGTGATGACTCATGCGTTTTTCCAAGAATTGAGGAAGATCGAAAATTCCAGAACACGATACAAACAAAATACGTGGGGAATCCCAGATGACGCAAGCGCTTTTCCGAGAAATGCAGAAGGTCATACGCGGCGTCTTTCGCTTCGGAGATCGGAAACGTTCGGGCGGCATCGTAGAACCGCACCCATTTCGAGCGGGAATATTTGAACTGGAAGCGTCTTTCGCTTCAGGCGGCGTTCATGACACACGTGGGTGGTACGGTGAGGCAATGCTGTCATATTCTTCAGGCGGCTTAGAGGTCAACGAGATGGACGCGTGGCGGCGCGGGTAGGAGATTGCGCCAACTTCTCGATTGCCGCGAAGTCAGTCTCCTGCTAGAACTCGTACGATATCGCCATCGAAGACAGTGTTGTGTGTCCGCCATCAGACCATCGAAGTCAGTTTCCTGCTAGAACTCATACGATATATACCGCTATAGAGCGACAGTGTGATCAGACTGAAAAATGTAAGTACCTCTTTTTCCTTCGTGTTCGGGAGTGTTTTTCGCGAAACGGCTCACATACAGGTTGAGAGCTATTCATGCGCAAGTGTTGATCTCGGCATATACAGCGTGTGTCGAAACTTTTTTCTGTCAAGTGTGTTGGCTCAGTGTGAATTTTTTCGAACGGCATATACAGCGTGTGTCGAAACTTTTTTCGTTGGCTCAGTGTGTTGGCTCATACAGTGTGAGTTTTTCGAACGTATCGGCATATACAGGGTGTGTCGAAAATTTTTCTGTCAAAGTGAAGTGTCTGCAAGTTGTTGTTGGCTCATACAGTGTGAGTTTTTTCAGACGTATACAGTGTGCGTCATAATTTTTTCGTCAAGTGTGTTGGCTCATACAGGGTGAACCAACAGCAGCACAGTGTGCGACAAAATTTTTCCGTCAAGTGTGTTGACTCATACAGCGTGAGCCATTTTGTTTTCGAACGTATGTACAGGGTGTCCTAAAATTTTGATGTTTTTTGCTTCAGATGGACCTCCTTGCAGAGTTGAACACAATATGCAGCGCTTCTGGATACAAGCAGACCGTTCCTATGAGCAGCTTGCAGAAAAACAAGCCCTATCCAATTCAGAAGCTTCGCCTGGTGAAAACCAAGTTCGGAGAGACCATCATAGCCGATATCCAGCTGTACGAGGTATTCCTTCCGAGAAGAGTGTTTGCAATCCTCAGGGGACATATTGACCAATTCACTCCGGGGAAGTACGCCCTGGTAGTCGAAGAAGGAGGGGTCGGAAAGACAAACACCTTCAAGTTCATCGAGAACTAGGCAACAACATGAAGGAAGTTTTCTCTCTCTGTGTCCACCCATATCCACATATTTTTTGAGAACTGTAACCTATAGGAAAATATATACTTGTATGTGAAATCGTTTTGACTTTGATTTGGAGAGAATGCGTGACAGAGTAACCATATGACAGACGCAAGACTTTACTGACAGACGTATGACTCCAATGACGTGAACGACAAATGACAGAGGATTGTGGTATGATGTTTGGCTCGAATGACAGACGCAAGACTTGACTGACAGACGTATGACTCCAATGACGTGAACGACAAATGACAGAGGAATATGATATGAAGTTTGGCTTGAATGGTAGACGCAAGACTTGACTGACAGACGTATGACTCCAATGACGTGAACGACAGGCAACACGAATGACAAGACGATATTTCTGACAGCTGACAAATGAATTGACTGATGTGTGATGTGAACGACAGCCCAACACGAATGACAGACGATATGGCTGACGTATGATGTGAACGATAGCCAACTCGAATGACAGACGATATATAGCTGACGTATGATGTGAACGACTGCCAACTCGGATGACAGGCAATATTTCTGACGTATGACTTGACTGCGACGTATGATGTGAACGACTCGAATGACAGAGGATGTATGTGGTGAATGGCAGATGACTTATGACAGACGCAGGACTTGACTGACCGCCGACGTATGACTTGACAGACGTATGACTTGACTGACAGAGGAAGTGACAGATGACGCCCCTCCGAGGACGCCATCTATCCACGCCACTGTGAGCCAACTCATAAGTGTGAGTGACAGATGACGCCCCTCCGAGGACGCCATCTATCCACGCCACACTGAACCAACTCATAAGTGTGAGTGACAGATGACGCCCCTCCGAGGACGCCATCTATCCACGCCACTCTGAACCAATGCGTAAGTGTGAGTGACAGATGACGCCGCCTCGGAGGACGCCATCTATCCACGACACTCAGAACCACCCATCGCACAGTGATCTGTGTCCCACACTCTTGTTTTTTCATTTTTTTCCCACCCTCTATTCCCCATTATGTCCCACCCCACATTCTGAAAGAGAGAAAAAATAACAGCCCTTTCGAAAATACGATTTATTGATCGAAAAAAACATACATTTCTCAACGAGGTAAAACATTATTGGAAAACCAACTGAGCATAGAGTCTACATTGAACTGTGTACACATATACTTGCAGTTGTAGGCGGCGGCGTGGTTCGGGCAAGGCGTCGGCGTTGGCTGCAAATTTTCCATTCCATGCGTCGTACCGTCGAACTGGGAGACGTCCTGGATAGACGGTGGGCAGGTCACTCCAATATCTCGGACTTTTCTCGAGAGGAACTCGGCTTTTTGGCTACCTCTCACATATATGACTTCGGCCGAGTACAGAAGGTATTTCTGCAGAATGGCATCAACGTCGTGGTACTCGACGTCCCCTGAAGAATACGGAATGCCGTGAACGTACTTTTCCAAGTACCGGGTGGTCTTCTTGTCCTTGTCCGTCAACAAGACATAGGGCATTGGTGGCTTGAACAGGAAATTCTGCCGCTGGTGACCGATATGGATGGCAAGTTCTTTGGGGTGGAACACCCCGTTGACGACGAAACCTTGGATATCAACGACCGCGATTCTCATGATGTGTGCGTCTTGTACTAGCTGGCAACTGAATGACGATGTGCGCTAGAGAGCGTCAGTTCTCCCACTTCTCCCACCACGGTGGCGCGCGCCGCCTATGATTTCTCATGACCTCGGTAAGGGGAAGTACAATCGTCCGGGATGATGCAACAAGGGGAATTTTGACGAAAAACCGACGTTTTCGACACGGCTGTCCACCACGTCGAACAGACCGAAAAAGATTTGAATTTTCAACTATCAATACTTAGACGTTCAGTGGATGAGAAAGCATTTCAACGCAAAGGTGGACCTTCGAGTTAACCGTGACGAAACGTAGTTCTCGTTGGTCGCCTGAACCAAAAAAGACAAAATGGGGGTGGGAAGGCTGTACTCATCAGGCCGAATGCGACGAAAATATCTCCAATGTCAACCGACACTCACCGACGATGTCGACACGGCTGTCCACCACGAAGATTTCACCTTTCTCGAACAGACCGAAAAAGATTTGAATTTTCAGCTATCAATACTTAGACGTTCAGCGGATGAGAAAGCATGTCAACGCAAAGGAGGACCGTAAGGTCAACCGTGACGGCTCTCGTTCGACGCCTGAACCGAGAAAAGACCAACAAAAATGGGGGTGGGAAGGCTGTACTCATCAAGCCGAATGCGACGAAAATATTTTCAATGTCAACCGATACTCTGAGAGGGCTTTTCTGGTTCACAACAAAATAGGTGGACCGGTCAGGTCAACCGTTATGGAATCGAGCGAAAAAGGGGAAGACGTTGGGCCAACTGCCATGAAAACCGTTGACAACCGCCGCCCTCTTGAGATGTGAGCGACTCGAAAAAACAGTTGTAGTCCCCTGTGGACGCTCTCCGATTCTCCAAAAGTCGGAATTCGGCCCCGAGAAGTGAAAATGTTTCCTTCGATGATTCACCGCGATACGACTCATGCCATACCGGCCAAATGACGATAAGGAATGCGAGGTTATCGCAGACATGTTCAGACAAGTCAACAACTTCAATGACGCACAGGCTATGAGTCATCACACAAACAGAGTGACCATCGATCAGCAGTAAAACGAACAAAGACAGCTCTGAGTCATCGGTGACCTTCAAACCGTGAACAATATCCGAATCGTAAGAGTAGAAATTCACGGCGGCAGAAAAAACGGTGTTCGACCCTCCAAAAAAAAATGGAATGTTTTGAAACGAGACTGTTGATCTGACTGCGTTAGGCCGAACGCGACCCATGCCGATCATATCACGTCTACCTGAGTGCTGAACACGATGATTCCGAAACCCCGCAAGCGGTGGGGACCGCATGTTTTGTCGTGGGATCCAAAGTGAAAAAATCAGATACTTGGGGGAATATACACCCATGACAATGGACAGGGGGGGCCTTATAGTTCACCGTTGGTCCCACCCCTCCACAAAAAGCATTCCCAAATTCGTCACATGTTCGATTGGAGTCTTCAGTACTCATTTGTCTTCCAACGAGAATGGCTGCAGACTGTTCGTATGCCGAGAGACTTCAAACGTTTCGCAACTGGCCTTCGACATTTCCGAAAGAGAAGTTGGCCAGTGCCGGTTTCGTTTACACCGGTTCAGGAGACGACGACGACACAGTTACCTGTCTCAATTGCGGTGTCGAAGGATTCAATTGGGAGACTGGCGATGATCCTTTGATGGACCACTTCAGGTGGACACCCTATTGTACGTTCTTCGACAGCGATACTTCTTCGTTCATCAATCGGGTGAAACGACCAACACATACGGAAAATAGTGTTCTCATGCGGCGTCTCGCAACTTTCGAAAACTGGCCCATCGGTCTCAGTCAGACGCCTCAAGAACTTGCCGAATGTGGCTTTTTCTACACTGGAATAGGAGATCACGTAAAATGCTTTCACTGCGGCACCGAAATAGCCCACTGGAAACAAGGAGATTCGGTTTGGATACATGGCTGTCACGACGGATGCGATTTCATGATGAAACTTCAACCGTCCAGGGCGTCTCCGCCGCCGCCACCGCTGACCTGTAAAGTTTGTTTGGACAATGAAGTATGCATTGTATTCATGCCTTGCAGACATTTGGTTTGTTGTCTCGAATGCTGTGTAAGATGCGGTGAAAACTGTCCCGTTTGCCGTTCACCAATCACCTCATTCATGAAGATATATGTATCTTGAATATACGTTTGAATTTGGCGCCTCGTTTCATTCCACCTCCACATAGGTCTGCACACACAGACATGCGCTTTCGATACTTTGAAACTTCACGTCACGTTCTTGTGGCATTCTCAACCGCAAAATATCCCCAGAATCTGGGGAAATATCAAGGAAATCCTATAGAATTTTCCCCAGATCTAAGGAAATGTTCTCTCAAGTGCAACATCGTCGGTTGGTGCGTATCCATGCTTCACTGAGGGGGTAATGGAGGAAACAGCATACACTTCAAATGTCAAATATCCCGCCTCAAGCGTGGCATAAGAGCCGTAGAAGGACGTCTGGGAACTTTCCCACCCAGAACGCCGTCGACCACGTCAGTCTTTGAAATCCAAATGTTCCCGCCATCTGACGTATCACGTGACCATGACTGCTGCGCGGAATGCTAGAACGTTCAAAATTCCCGCCACGTCTTGCACGCCACGGTCATGCGCACAACGATCTGCTGGGTACTTTGAAGTTTTCGTCTGACGACCAACCTTTGCCGCCTAGAACGTTTGCCGCTCATGCGCACCAACGCTTTGACGTTCAAGTTGAAGTCTTTCGAATTTCCCGCCTAGAGTGTTTGTCGCGACGTTCAGGCTCATTCAAAGTTGCCGCCTACAGCGTTTGCCGCTCATACGCACAAACGCTTTTGGATACATTGACTGGCTGAAGTCCTCCAAATTTCTCATCAGAACATCGACGCTCATATCATTCAAATTTCCCGCCTAGAGCGTTTGTCGCTCCGTTCAGGCTTAAGTCTTCCAAATTCCGCACCCGAACTTTGACGCTCAGGCTGAACTCATTCAAAGTTGCCGCCTACAGCGTTTACCGCTCATGCGCAAAAACGCTTTTGGTCACTTCGACGTTCAGGCTGAAGTCAGTGTTCACCGCTCATGCGCAAAATGATCATTCGTGTACTTTGAAGTTTCTGTCCGACGACTTACCTATCGATGTTGCCGTCTCTACAGCGTTTGTCGCTCCGTTCAGGTTGAAGTCTTTCGAATTTCGCGCCAGAACGTTCACTTTGACGCTAAGGTTGAACTCATTCAAAGTTGCCGCCTCATGCGCACAACGATAATCCGTGTACTTTGACATTTTCGTGCGTTTGGCCCTAACCATCAAGCTGAAGTTCAGGGTTCACCGCTCATGCGCAAAACGATCATTCGTGTACTTTGAATTCCGTACGTCTGACGACTAACCTTTCAAAGTTGCCGCCTATAGCGCTTGCCGCTCATGCGCAAAACGATCATTCGTGTACTTTGAAATTTCCGTACGTCTGACGACTAACCTTTCAAAGTTGCCGCCTATAGCGTCTGCCGCTCATGCGCAAAACGTATGCTATGTACTTTGAAATTTCCGTACGTCTGACGACTAACCTTTCAAAGTTGCCGCCTAGAGCGTCTGCCGCTCATGCGCAAAACGTATGCTATACTTCAGCTTTTCGACGTTTGACGCACGACGTGGACCACTCACGTACTTTGAAGTTTCCATCTGACAACTCACCTTTCAAAGTTGCCGCCTTGAGCGTTTGCCACTCATGCGCAAACACGCTTTTGGTCACGTGCAGGCTGAAGTCTGAGTTCACCGTTCACCCCCAGCTCATATGTACTTTGGAGTTTCTGTCTGACGACTTACCTTTCAAAGTTGCCACCTAGAGCGTTTGCAGCTCATGTGCAAAGGTATGCCATACACGTTCAGGCACATGTCAGGCGTGCTTGGTGCACTTCAGATGTGTGTCAGATGCTAGTCAGGTGGACGTCAGATGCTAGTCAGGTGGACGTCAGATGCTAGTCAGGTGGACGTCAGATGCTAGTCAGGTGGACGTCAGATGCGAGGCAGACGCCTGAAGACGTTCAAATTTCCCACCTAGAGCGGACTGGGCATGGAAACTCCCTGACGTCTGTCGGTCATGCGCATAACGATCAAGTGTTCGTCATATGCTCTGAGGCTGAGTGACAGGTGGCATCTGATGTGTGCGCAACCAACTTCAGAGGATACTTTGACATAGGCAGATCAACTTGACTGGTAGTAGGCCAAATGTCTCGCATTCGAAAAGTGAACAGAAACATGTGCGAAAAACTGCACAAAAACTTAGCATTTTTGAGGCGAAAAAACAGCACAAAAACGGTGCGTTTTTGACGCGTCAAAAGTGACCAAAATACGTCGTTTTTTGCGTGTTTTTTCGATGCTCATTTTCGATGCGTCGAAGTGACAGAAAAACATCGTTTTTCACGCGTTTTCACGCATCGAAAATGAGCGTCGAAAAAAAGCGTCAAAAACGACGTTTTTCTGTCACTTCGACGCACCGAAAATGAGCACCGAAATGTCGTGAAAAACTGGTCGTTTTTCGATGATTTTTGTGCGAAAATGAGTCGATCAAAATCGCCGGTTTTTCCCATAAGAATACATGTAAAATGGGATGAAAATTGTGCGATTTTCATCGACTGTTTCTCGCCCAAAATTTGTCATTTTCAAAGTGACCAAAATACGTCGTTTTTTGCGTGTTTTTTCGATGCTCATTTTCGGTGCGTCGAAGTGACAAAAAACCTTCGTTTTTCACGCGTTTTCACGCATCGAAAATGAGCGTCGAAAAAACGCGTGAAAAATGACGTTTTTCTGTCACTTCGACGCATCGAAAATGAGTGTCGAAAAACACGTCAAAAATGGTGCGTTTTGATGCAATTTTTTCGTCGAAAAAACTGCATCAAAATGGAACGTTTTTGCGTGCGAGAAATGACACATCTCAGAAATGAGGCAAAGCATACAACAAAGTAGTTTATTCGTATCATTCAATAGTACATAGTCAATGCGTCTCAAGGCTAACGTGGGCAAATGGGCTGCAGAGATGGATGCTCGAACTATCCACACAGATTGGTCTATACTGCACGCTCATTTTCTGATGCAAGTACGACTGCTTCATTGTCATGCACATAGTGATCGATCATATTCATGATGTAGTCGTTGGTGATGGGATGCTGTAGGACCTTGATTCGGTTTATATGTACATCACACTGTTCCACTTCTTTGAAATGACTCTTGATACGGTTGCAGATATCGATGGAATGGGATACGTTTTCCCACTTTTTGAGCAGACGCACACCTCTTTCGCCAAGTACTTTTTCAGCATGTTTCCAATTGCATTGTTGACGTCTCAGTATGTACCACTCTGTGTCGGGTACCACTTCGAACAGACCAAGACATCGAACTTTTTCTTCGCTGATCGAATAAGGCGTCAACCTGGGTGCGATTGATTCCCTCAGGACAGAAATGTTTCTCTGGATCCTCTCTTCAACTTTCAGGCGTTCGATCTCAGCTCGTTTTCGTTCAGCTCGCTCCTTTGCAATCTTTCCGGCATTTTTACGTCTTTCGTGGGAAGCCTTGCGTATTTCCGTGACCAGCATCTGCTTCAACTCTTGCACCGATTTCACTAGTTCACAGTTTTTTTGCCTTAGCGAATTCACATCATCTTCCGACGTTTGTGGTTGCGACGTCCACTGACTCGCGTAGTTACGGATTTTCTTCAACATTGTTGCTCGTACGACTCCAACTGATAGACTGACGCTCTACCGATTTTCATGTACATGTCAGGAGGGGTGGTGGTAGTCACGTGGTCAGACGCTCGATGGGGGCAAAGTCCATTGAGGAAGCCTATACGCATGAGCGAATTCACGTCGTGCGTCAAACGTCGAAAAGCTGAAGTATAGCATACGTTTTGCGCATGAGCGGCAGACGCTATAGGCGGCAACTTTGAAAGGTTAGTCGTCAGACGTACGGAAATTTCAAAGTACACGAATGATCGTTTTGCGCATGAGCGGCAAGCGCTATAGGCGGCAACTTTGAAAGGTTAGTCGTCAGACGTACGGAATTCAAAGTACACGAATGATCGTTTTGCGCATGAGCGGTGAACCCTGAACTTCAGCTTGATGGTTAGGGCCAAACGCACGAAAATGTCAAAGTACACGGATTATCGTTGTGCGCATGAGGCGGCAACTTTGAATGAGTTCAACCTTAGCGTCAAAGTGAACGTTCTGGCGCGAAATTCGAAAGACTTCAACCTGAACGGAGCGACAAACGCTGTAGAGACGGCAACATCGATAGGTAAGTCGTCGGACAGAAACTTCAAAGTACACGAATGATCATTTTGCGCATGAGCGGTGAACACTGACTTCAGCCTGAACGTCGAAGTGACCAAAAGCGTTTTTGCGCATGAGCGGTAAACGCTGTAGGCGGCAACTTTGAATGAGTTCAGCCTGAGCGTCAAAGTTCGGGTGCGGAATTTGGAAGACTTAAGCCTGAACGGAGCGACAAACGCTCTAGGCGGGAAATTTGAATGATATGAGCGTCGATGTTCTGATGAGAAATTTGGAGGACTTCAGCCAGTCAATGTATCCAAAAGCGTTTGTGCGTATGAGCGGCAAACGCTGTAGGCGGCAACTTTGAATGAGCCTGAACGTCGCGACAAACACTCTAGGCGGGAAATTCGAAAGACTTCAACTTGAACGTCAAAGCGTTGGTGCGCATGAGCGGCAAACGTTCTAGGCGGCAAAGGTTGGTCGTCAGACGAAAACTTCAAAGTACCCAGCAGATCGTTGTGCGCATGACCGTGGCGTGCAAGACGTGGCGGGAATTTTGAACGTTCTAGCATTCCGCGCAGCAGTCATGGTCACGTGATACGTCAGATGGCGGGAACATTTGGATTTCAAAGACTGACGTGGTCGACGGCGTTCTGGGTGGGAAAGTTCCCAGACGTCCTTCTACGGCTCTTATGCCACGCTTGAGGCGGGATATTTGACATTTGAAGTGTATGCTGTTTCCTCCATTACCCCCTCAGTGAAGCATGGATACGCACCAACCGACGATGTTGCACTTGAGAGAACATTTCCTTAGATCTGGGGAAAATTCTATAGGATTTCCTTGATATTTCCCCAGATTCTGGGGATATTTTGCGGTTGAGAATGCCACAAGAACGTGACGTGAAGTTTCAAAGTATCGAAAGCGCATGTCTGTGTGTGCAGACCTATGTGGAGGTGGAATGAAACGAGGCGCCAAATTCAAACGTATATTCAAGATACATATATCTTCATGAATGAGGTGATTGGTGAACGGCAAACGGGACAGTTTTCACCGCATCTTACACAGCATTCGAGACAACAAACCAAATGTCTGCAAGGCATGAATACAATGCATACTTCATTGTCCAAACAAACTTTACAGGTCAGCGGTGGCGGCGGCGGAGACGCCCTGGACGGTTGAAGTTTCATCATGAAATCGCATCCGTCGTGACAGCCATGTATCCAAACCGAATCTCCTTGTTTCCAGTGGGCTATTTCGGTGCCGCAGTGAAAGCATTTTACGTGATCTCCTATTCCAGTGTAGAAAAAGCCACATTCGGCAAGTTCTTGAGGCGTCTGACTGAGACCGATGGGCCAGTTTTCGAAAGTTGCGAGACGCCGCATGAGAACACTATTTTCCGTATGTGTTGGTCGTTTCACCCGATTGATGAACGAAGAAGTATCGCTGTCGAAGAACGTACAATAGGGTGTCCACCTGAAGTGGTCCATCAAAGGATCATCGCCAGTCTCCCAATTGAATCCTTCGACACCGCAATTGAGACAGGTAACTGTGTCGTCGTCGTCTCCTGAACCGGTGTAAACGAAACCGGCACTGGCCAACTTCTCTTTCGGAAATGTCGAAGGCCAGTTGCGAAACGTTTGAAGTCTCTCGGCATACGAACAGTCTGCAGCCATTCTCGTTGGAAGACAAATGAGTACTGAAGACTCCAATCGAACATGTGACGAATTTGGGAATGCTTTTTGTGGAGGGGTGGGACCAACGGTGAACTATAAGGCCCCCCCTGTCCATTGTCATGGGTGTATATTTCCCCCAAGTATCTGATTTTTTCACTTTGGATCCCACGACAAAACATGCGGTCTCCACCGCTTGCGGGGTTTCGGAATCATCGTGTTCAGCACTCAGGTAGACGTGATATGATCGGCATGGGTCGCGTTCGGCCTAACGCAGTCAGATCAACAGTCTCGTTTCAAAACATTCCATTTTTTTTTGGAGGGTCGAACACCGTTTTTTCTGCCGCCGTGAATTTCTACTCTTACGATTCGGATATTGTTCACGGTTTGAAGGTCACCGATGACTCAGAGCTGTCTTTGTTCGTTTTACTGCTGATCGATGGTCACTCTGTTTGTGTGATGACTCATAGCCTGTGCGTCATTGAAGTTGTTGACTTGTCTGAACATGTCTGCGATAACCTCGCATTCCTTATCGTCATTTGGCCGGTATGGCATGAGTCGTATCGCGGTGAATCATCGAAGGAAACATTTTCACTTCTCGGGGCCGAATTCCGACTTTTGGAGAATCGGAGAGCGTCCACAGGGGACTACAACTGTTTTTTCGAGTCGCTCACATCTCAAGAGGGCGGCGGTTGTCAACGGTTTTCATGGCAGTTGGCCCAACGTCTTCCCCTTTTTCGCTCGATTCCATAACGGTTGACCTGACCGGTCCACCTATTTTGTTGTGAACCAGAAAAGCCCTCTCAGAGTATCGGTTGACATTGAAAATATTTTCGTCGCATTCGGCTTGATGAGTACAGCCTTCCCACCCCCATTTTTGTTGGTCTTTTCTCTCTCGTCGAACGAGAGCAGTCACGGTTGACCTTACGGCCCTCCTTTGCGTTGACATGCTTCCTCATCCGCTGAACGTCAAAGTATTGATAGCTGAAAATTCAAATCTTTTTCGGTCTGTTCGAGAAAGGTGAAATCTTCGTGGTGGACAGCCGTGTCGACATCGTCGGTGAGTGTCGGTTGACATTGGAGATATTTTCGTCGCATTCGGCCTGATGAGTACAGCCTTCCCACCCCCATTTTGTCTTTTTTGGTTCAGGCGACCAACGAGAACTACGTTTCGTCACGGTTAACTCGAAGGTCCACCTTTTGCGTTGAAATGCTTTCTCATCCACTGAACGTCTAAGTATTGATAGTTGAAAATTCAAATCTTTTTCGGTCTGTTCGACGTGGTGGACAGCCGTGTCGAAAACGTCGGTTTTTCGTCAAAATTCCCCTTGTTGCATCATCCCGGACGATTGTACTTCCCCTTACCGAGGTCATGAGAAATCATAGGCGGCGCGCGCCACCGTGGTGGGAGAAGTGGGAGAACTGACGCTCTCTAGCGCACATCGTCATTCAGTTGCCAGCTAGTACAAGACGCACACATCATGAGAATCGCGGTCGTTGATATCCAAGGTTTCGTCGTCAACGGGGTGTTCCACCCCAAAGAACTTGCCATCCATATCGGTCACCAGCGGCAGAATTTCCTGTTCAAGCCACCAATGCCCTATGTCTTGTTGACGGACAAGGACAAGAAGACCACCCGGTACTTGGAAAAGTACGTTCACGGCATTCCGTATTCTTCAGGGGACGTCGAGTACCACGACGTTGATGCCATTCTGCAGAAATACCTTCTGTACTCGGCCGAAGTCATATATGTGAGAGGTAGCCAAAAAGCCGAGTTCCTCTCGAGAAAAGTCCGAGATATTGGAGTGACCTGCCCACCGTCTATCCAGGACGTCTCCCAGTTCGACGGTACGACGCATGGAATGGAAAATTTGCAGCCAACGCCGACGCCTTGCCCGAACCACGCCGCCACCTACAACTGCAAGTATATGTGTACACAGTTCAATGTAGACTCTATGCTCAGTTGGTTTTCCAATAATGTTTTACCTCGTTGAGAAATGTATGTTTTTTTCGATCAATAAATCGTATTTTCGAAAGGGCTGTTATTTTTTCTCTCTTTCAGAATGTGGGGTGGGACATAATGGGGAATAGAGGGTGGGAAAAAAATGAAAAAACAAGAGTGTGGGACACAGATCACTGTGCGATGGGTGGTTCTGAGTGTCGTGGATAGATGGCGTCCTCCGAGGCGGCGTCATCTGTCACTCACACTTACGCATTGGTTCAGAGTGGCGTGGATAGATGGCGTCCTCGGAGGGGCGTCATCTGTCACTCACACTTATGAGTTGGTTCAGTGTGGCGTGGATAGATGGCGTCCTCGGAGGGGCGTCATCTGTCACTCACACTTATGAGTTGGCTCACAGTGGCGTGGATAGATGGCGTCCTCGGAGGGGCGTCATCTGTCACTTCCTCTGTCAGTCAAGTCATACGTCTGTCAAGTCATACGTCGGCGGTCAGTCAAGTCCTGCGTCTGTCATAAGTCATCTGCCATTCACCACATACATCCTCTGTCATTCGAGTCGTTCACATCATACGTCGCAGTCAAGTCATACGTCAGAAATATTGCCTGTCATCCGAGTTGGCAGTCGTTCGCATCATACGTCAGCTATATATCGTCTGTCATTCGAGTTGGCTATCGTTCACATCATACGTCAGCCATATCGTCTGTCATTCGTGTTGGGCTGTCGTTCACATCACACATCAGTCAATTCATTTGTCAGCTGTCAGAAATATCGTCTTGTCATTCGTGTTGCCTGTCGTTCACGTCATTGGAGTCATACGTCTGTCAGTCAAGTCTTGCGTCTACCATTCAAGCCAAACTTCATATCATATTCCTCTGTCATTTGTCGTTCACGTCATTGGAGTCATACGTCTGTCAGTCAAGTCTTGCGTCTGTCATTCGAGCCAAACATCATACCACAATCCTCTGTCATTTGTCGTTCACGTCATTGGAGTCATACGTCTGTCAGTAAAGTCTTGCGTCTGTCATATGGTTACTCTGTCACGCATTCTCTCCAAATCAAAGTCAAAACGATTTCACATACAAGTATATATTTTCCTATAGGTTACAGTTCTCAAAAAATATGTGGATATGGGTGGACACAGAGAGAGAAAACTTCCTTCATGTTGTTGCCTAGTTCTCGATGAACTTGAAGGTGTTGGTCTTTCCGACCCCTCCTTCTTCGACTACCAGGGCGTACTTCCCCGGAGTGAATTGGTCAATATGTCCCCTGAGGATTGCAAACACTCTTCTCGGAAGGAATACCTCGTACAGCTGGATATCGGCTATGATGGTCTCTCCGAACTTGGTTTTCACCAGGCGAAGCTTCTGAATTGGATAGGGCTTGTTTTTCTGCAAGCTGCTCATAGGAACGGTCTTCTTGTATCCAGAAGCGCTGCATATTGTGTTCAACTCTGCAAGGAGGTCCATCTGAAGCAAAAAACATCAAAATTTTAGGACACCCTGTACATACGTTCGAAAACAAAATGGCTCACGCTGTATGAGTCAACACACTTGACGGAAAAAATTTGTCGCACACTGTGCTGCTGTTGGTTCACCCTGTATGAGCCAACACACTTGACGAAAAAATTATGACGCACACTGTATACGTCTGAAAAAACTCACACTGTATGAGCCAACAACAACTTGCAGACACTTCACTTTGACAGAAAAATTTTCGACACACCCTGTATATGCCGATACGTTCGAAAAACTCACACTGTATGAGCCAACACACTGAGCCAACGAAAAAAGTTTCGACACACGCTGTATATGCCGTTCGAAAAAATTCATACTGAGCCAACACACTTGACAGAAAAAAGTTTCGACACACGCTGTATATGCCGAGATCAACACTTGCGCATGAATAGCTCTCAACCTGTATGTGAGCCGTTTCGCGAAAAACACTCCCGAACACGAAGGAAAAAGAGGTACTTACATTTTTCAGTCTGATCACACTGTCGCTCTATAGCGGTATATATCGTATGAGTTCTAGCAGGAAACTGACTTCGATGGTCTGATGGCGGACACACAACACTGTCTTCGATGGCGATATCGTACGAGTTATAGCAGGAGACTGACTTCGCGGCAATCGAGAAGTTGGCGCAATCTCCTACCCGCGCCGCCACGCGTCCATCTCGTTGACCTCTAAGCCGCCTGAAGAATATGACAGCATTCCCTCACCGTACCACCCACGTGTGTCATGAACGCCGCCTGAAGCGAAAGACGCTTCCAGTTCAAATATTCCCGCTCGAAATGGGTGCGGTTCTACGATGCCGCCCGAACGTTTCCGATCTCCGAAGCGAAAGACGCCGCGTATGACCTTCTGCATTTCTCGGAAAAGCGCTTGCGTCATCTGGGATTCCCCACGTATTTTGTTTGTATCGTGTTCTGGAATTTTCGATCTTCCTCAATTCTTGGAAAAACGCATGAGTCATCACGTTTGCACGTATGCTTTGTTTTGCAAGTCTCTCAGGCATGACCTTCTGCAATTCTCGGAAAAACGCATGAGTCATCACGTTTGCTTGTTTTCGTAAACAGCTCGGTTGTGGGGATTCACCCGAAAACCCATTAATCATTCGATGATATCTTTGACGAACATGCCGACAAAAGAGCCGCCTTGCACGTGAGCCTGGGAACTCGCCGTTCGGGGTTTTTGCAGGTCTCAACATGTCGACGACGACCGTTAGCGGACATGGGCGGAGTACCAACGGGGTAACGGGGCCCACGACCGCGCCCGCTGACATAGGCGTACTATGTTCCCTAAATCGCTCGATATACGCAAGGTATGTACGGTGACCGGGATCTCGGTCACCGTACATACTTTGACATACTACTAGTTACTCTTATAGGCGAAGTATATCGTAGCTTTTTGACAAAAATAGTTGCTATGTGATGTATGGTCGATGGGGTACCAGCACAGTTCAAAATGGTCGCTCGTGAGATTTTATTAGTAATATATATGAAGATCACTGAATTGCAGGAGATCACTTGTGGTCTGTTCGATCTCAGGATCACCTAGACTATTTTTATGGACCATATAAAGTTATCAGTCCACTCCTGTGTGAAATGTGGAAAATTTGAGATATCGAATAATTACTTTGGTGTTGTGCATTACCTATATAATCAAACAGGTTTATTCGCATTAATCGAGTTATAAATCTGTTAAACTCTTCCACCTGAATGAAAAATTCAAATACAGTATTCAAATCAACAGTACGGGTGTGATTTATTTTACAACAATCGATCTCACAAACTGGTCATTGAGCCAGTTCTCAAATGTATTCCAATTCGCAGGAGACGACTGGGTTGATGTAATGATGTTATTTCTGCATGAATTTATTATGCATGTCGTAGCGTTTTTTTACAAATAAAAGTTGTCCGGCTATAATGAACTTTTCGCACATGCGCTCCGTTGAGAATCAAGTGACAATCCAATCATCAATCTTTCAGTATCCAAGTTTTCGTAAAGAATAACGATTAAATGGCTCAGCTGAGTGTTTTTCTATTTGTGCTATTTGTGAATGGTGAGTGAATAATTATATTTATTTCATTTATATCGAATGCTTCAGATTTAGACGCTGACATATCAGTTTCGTCCCCTCATTAAACCCCCATCAAGCAACAAATGAAACAGGATATCTTGATTGGATGTTGTATCTTGTGATTTGTAAATGTAAACAAGGTCTCGTTGATTTCGGCGGTGGAAAGAAAAGCTCAAAATATGTATAGGTGAGGGGCGGCATGACAGATGTGTGTTTTGAAAGGGTCACAGCTTTTCAGTAGTTTTGGTCTTATGAAGGAGCTCACAAAATCATGATATGTGAAAGAATGAGCCAAGAAACGTTTTTATTCAGTACAATATCATTATCAATTTATTGATATCTTGATGTTATTTCATTTTTTCATTCCATATTTTCCATTCAGAATAGCAGATGTTCGAAATTATTGCATTTACAATACAATGCCATACAGATATGTAACATAGGTCTCTTCAGAGATACTGGTCAGGACTTGCAATCATAAAACAATTCGAACTGATTGTTGCTTACGAAAGGTAATTCTGAATATGTTGTAGATGGTGTGAACGTTCAATACGAAAAGCCATCTACTGGATGACTAAGAGAACAGAAGAGAAGGCTGATGCTTCGAGAAAAATCACAATTTCGCATGTTTGAAAGGATTTCATCAACGAATGCAATTCCATACAGGTGTCCGAACCCGCCATTGGTCTCATCAGTGACATTTGATAGGACACAAAACATAGTTAGGAAATTGGGTGGAAAGAATGGAGTTTTAGGCATTGTACTTTCAGTTTTTTTTTTTTTCGAATCAAAAAATATACTTTGCAACTTCATGAAAGCAATAAAATAAAATTTACTCTTTGTCTTGATAGGTACGTGTATATCATTCAAAGACGTTTGAATCATTTGCATAAAGAAGGAAGAGATAGTCCATGTGAAACAGCTAATCTCCTGCCTAGAGGGCACGATGGGCAATGAGTTACACAAAAATGCCCTTAATTATCATTATAACGATGGCTAGAATGAATGTAACCGGAGTGTCAGTTAAAACTGATGACAGACTTGTCACGTGTTGGATATTCTGGAATTGTTTGGTGAATGTAGTGAAAGTGTTCCATAATTCATTCATTTTTCCACTGTATTCGCTTTATTGTGTAGGTTTTATTTTATATGCTTGGTATACGAATGGAGCAGGAAAATATAATTTTCATGTAACTCAGTCCGCGTCGTGCTAAATAGGCAGGGGTACAGTTGTTTCAAATGGACTCTGGGTTCCTTTTTTTGTGAAGTACTCAAACGTCTTAGAATGATATACACGGGTCTATCAACGAAGATTGTGAAAAAATAATTCTACTTCTTTCATAAAAGTTGTAAATACTAGTTTTCGACTTGGAGAAGAAAGCAAAAATTAATTCCTCGAACAAAACATGTAGAACCGTCGGCGGGCTATTTGTTACGGCTTTGCTGTCCGATGTGCCCGTTGCTAGAGATCTCATGTTCTTGGTGGACTAGGAGTTATTGAGCCTTTGATCATCCAGTGGATGGCGTTTCGTCACTGGAGTACACCATATTCACATTTCCCCTTGTCCAACACTCCTACGAGTACGGCCAGAAGACGAAGCCTTGGGCGGTTAACGGTCGGCTAATTATTTTGGGAGACAAAGCGCTTGGGGGGTTCTAACCAATTTTTCCACTAGCGTATTTGCTATTTCAACAGTAGGACATATAGAACCTTGACGTATTTAGGCAAACCAAGCATGAATTCTCTTGAGAAATAAAGAGATTAACACTGCATACAGAACAAATACTGAGTTGAGACGATATATGATATGATTCAGGATCATGGTACACCATCCGAATCTCCGTTAGTTTCAAAGTTAATTTATTGAAATTAAAAATATCTCGTATACATAATAAGCAGCACTTTTTGTCTTACGATGGAGGATTCTATCAAGAAATCCCACCTTCTAGAATTGGTATCTATGCAACCAATGATTGCCTATCGCCTCGAGTCGGCTAGGAAATTTCTGACCTGATTGCGGATTCAACTGGCAGTGAGAAACCTGATTCGAATTTAACATAGCGCCGTAGACCTCTTGGAAACCACCGACCATGTGTTCATTAACTATTCGAATTCACCATTGAAATACTGAATTCATTTTTGTCATGACTGTTCAGTTATATAATAGTAGGTTATACCAAAAGTCAATAATAATCGTCATGATTGCGAGTAGTATACTCTACTTTATTTACGACCAATTCATTTATCATAATATTCAATTCGAGAAATTTTGTGATAGAACAACGAGAGGGAATAATGACTATTAATCCCTCGCCATTATTCCCCGAGGGATTAATATGTGACATTACACTGCAGAAACCATAATTATAATACTTACATTATGTTTTAGTCGTAAATATAATGTTGGTTATTAATACACAAACATTAACTGGGATACGAAACGACCTATTACATGAGAGTTGTATACGCTATTTTATCTATGGCCTGTAAGAGATGGAGAACTATAGATATTATATTTGAATTGAACACAATGATAGTAATCAATCTTATTTCTTTGAAAAATTCCACAAAATTTCAACTTCAAACTATAATAAATGAAGAAAAAAAAGCAAAAATGAGAAAAAGCGAATGCCTAGGACTAGGAGAAATATTTCATTCATTTGTCGAATGAAAAATAAATAAAAAAAGCTATCGAAGTCGGAATTCGAACCAACAGCCAAAAGCCTATCATGAGTGGTGCACCAATTCGTTGTGCTACTGATACTCACAGTCAACTTCTACGGTATAAAATATTTATCATTGCATTGAAAAAAAAAGATACCTATGTATTCAAAAGTACCACAAGTGCAGATTTTGTGGGGTTTTGTTGTTTCATTGCATTACTGGCCTTTGAGGGCGTTGATATATTTCCGTGATATCATTCTCCTCAATGTTTGCAGAGAATTTGTTATTTTTTGTATCGGGTAAACCTGAATTAAATAGACATTTGGGGTGAAATCGAGATTACTACCATAATTATTCTGAGTGCTCATTTCAGAACGAAGAGACATACCAGATCTCTTTCTGACGAACATGTTCATTGAAATTTTTGACAAGAGTAGCCTTGCATTGTTACCAATACCTACCTATCAACTTAAAACTGCGCTAGGTAGGTAGGATGTGAAATTTTCTCACTAAATACCACTCGTAGTTAAATTATTCCTGAAAATGTTTTCCTGCTTTCGAATATTTAGGGAAAATTATTCCTCGCCCTCGGCACGAAATAATGT
Source organism: Zygogramma bicolorata (assembly GCA_032362365.1). NCBI lineage: Eukaryota > Metazoa > Arthropoda > Insecta > Coleoptera > Chrysomelidae > Zygogramma > Zygogramma bicolorata. The sequence goes on from JAVJAQ010005227.1 coordinate 47,396, forward strand.
TTAAAATATTTGTAATAAAAAATAATTAAAATCAAATAATTCAAGCACTAGTGGTATGACAAGTGAAAATTTCTAATTGCATCTGGTGAACTCTGTTCACCTACAAGATAATTAGTGATTAGATGAATTAAAAGCACTGATTTTCAAATTATCCGGCGAAGTCCTCCTACGTCGAATTATTCCTACGGCGAATTTTTTCTTACTGCGAATTCTTCCTACGGCGAATTGTTCGACAACGAACTTTCCACAATGGGGTGTATGGACCATCATCGGATACGTGTTTTAACGAGGTCAGTGGAGGGGATGACATTCGCCGTAGCTAGGAAGAATCCACCGTAGGGAGAATTGGAAGTAGCAAGACGACCCCACATTCCTACCAGTAAAATTTGTTGAAATAATTTCATAAGCAATGGGAGTTTGAACCACTATCATTCAAGAATGATAATTCTAACACACTCCCTTTCTCTCGTATAGTTGCGACGTTTTGGTAACATTAATTCAAGTTCTATAACGAATCTGTTTTTGTTTTTTCAAGGAATATCATCGGAATCATCACAGTGCGTGAACGACAACCAATGCATCCCTTTATCACAATGCAATCCGAAGGACACAAGCAGCATTCTCTATCCATGCCATAGCGGCCTGAACTTGTACTGTTGTCCTACGCGAGCTGTCAAAAATAATACGGTCACCAATCTACTCAACAGGAGAAAGCAGTTATTCCCAATGAATTGTGGTGTTGTAGCAGTCGACAATAAAATCACAGGTAAACTGATATTTGCAATTTTTAATGCAAGTACACTGTGTCTACTATTCCTAATAACCATATAACGGGGTGAACTTTGTCAGATCAATCAAGGAAAATTTGAAATTGTTGGAAAATTGAGTTTGCTACTCGAACTGCTCAAAGACCGATGAAGGGGTGGGATCCGGCATATACCGGATCAAAAATAAGAATCCCAATTAGCCGGGCACGAAGAATAATGTCCGTATATGGTCCTTCCATGACTTAGCATTCTCGGAAATGTAAGAGGACAACACTAGGCAAGATTCATCGTTATATTTCTGATGTCGATGGAACATCTTTCAGATATAAGAGAGATTTCAGTATACAACTAGGTCGTTTTGGGACTGAGAGATAGTTATATAAAATATCAAATTCAAGGTGGACACAAGTTAGAGGCATTTTTGGGTATCATATTTTCACATTTCTCAGTTTCATTTCAAAATTATTATGTGAAATTTTATCAAAAGAGATTCAGGCATACTTAGAATCTGTAAAACTATATTCATTCCTATTGATTCCTAATATAAATAAAGATAGATACTGAGGTACACATAATTTGACCTCTTTCCGCTCGTCACAACATGTTGGTTCAGCGTTATTATACGTACCTACTACACCAATAGATCATATCTCACTCTCATACATTCGTGTGAGCATCAATTTTTAAAAAAATAATTATGTTCGTGGGCAAGAAACAATCAAAATTTTTCAAGGTGCCAAGTAACACCAATTTAATAACACTAATCGATGCGACAGGACTTTCTCCAAACTGAAATATATACTAAATGTCGTTCAAGATAAAAACACAACTACCGAGGACACGAAGGCATTCGGTGTAATATCGAATGAGTTGGATTTCAAACCAATTTTTTTCGTAAGCCGCAACGTTGAGGTTCCTGTGGTATCAATGCTCCATTTCTTTGGTAACTTTAATAGCCCCCGGTCAAGAAAAATCTTTCTCAAAAAAATTTGTTGGGTTCACAAAGGTTCCTCACCGGGAAATTTTTCGAAAAACCTATTCACATATTCCTCAGAGACTTCGGCCAGAGTGGGTGGCTCCCATTTGACACATTCATTTCTTCCCTCTCGGAAGGCTTTGATAGCTGAAAGAAAAAAAGGGGGAAATATAACTTATATAGTTTTTCATACAATAAGTGCAATAAATACTGTTTTCACGTGTTGCATACATTGTATTTTCTCAGTAAAAACGAAAACTTAGATGAGTGCAATTAAAATTTCAATATTTTAGGGTGTTAATAGACTAGTTTACCACTGCGATAAGAAATGCATTGCCCCTATTATAGGCCATAGGCCGAGGTCAGCAATTTTCTGGGGGAGGAATGCTATCCTTTGCCTTCATTGACTGGCTTTGAGTAACCGAGAGCGCCGAATTCTGTATCTCAGAAAATGGCTAATAAAACGGTAACGTGCTATTTCTGTGAACCCCTGTGTCCTAGTTATCAAAGAAGTTGTAGATTTCAAGGAAGAAAATGGGTTTCTAGATTTATTCTATCCGTTTGGTACTGAAATATTGTGTAATAACTGTAATATCTTGTTAGGGCTAATGTTGTGCCGACCTCCGCTCCTAAGTGGGCAATTTGCCACTTCCCAACTAGAAAGTAGGTACATTGTGGATAAAATATAATATTTTCTCTCAGAAAACCTACTTATCAAGCACCCGTAGCTGATTCAATAAGGTTATCTTCAAACGTGAGAAAAAAGAGGTTGTTTCGGCGTTTGTATATTGACGTTCTCTCCTTTCACATTCAGATCATCACTACCATTTTCATGTTATACATTTACTATCGCTCAACAAAAGTATCAACTTCTGGCTTTCCATTACCAAGTTTCAAGATATTCGAACAAAGTATCTTTCACAAAATGGTTGAGGCTTTCGCGGCCGAGGTTATCAGTATAACTACTGCTCTTCGGGCTTGAAGGCCGTCGTATTTTGGAATTTCTTCCTGACGTTTCGCTAGCGCGAGTGGCCAGCTTCTTCAGAGGCTTATTCATCTCCGATGACTATTCTTCAAAATAATTGTGCTCAGCGTTGCACCCACATTTCCCAATACTCGCAATGAGTTGTATCCACATTTCGACACAACCACAGTCTCCTAACATTCTTGAATGATACACTGTTACCAATTTATGTTTTATGTTCTCGAATTTTCTGAAACATTCACTATGGGAACATTGAACAGAAAAGGGCAACAGTGTATCAATCAGGCATGTTAGGAGACTGTGAATGTGTCAAAATCTAGGTACAACGCATTGTGGGTGTTACGAAATGTAGATGCAACGCAATGTGTCGATAGGCCCATAATGAATATTTTGGAAAATTTCAGAATATTTGGCAACAGTGTATCATACGGGTATGTTCGGAGACTGTAGGTGTATCTAAATGTGGGGATAACGTAATGAATGTGTATCGAAATGTGGGTACAACGCATTGTGGGTGTTACGAAATGCGGGTGCAACAACATGCTCCCCATTCAATATAAAAAAGTCAATTAATTTTTTACCAATAAAATGAATATCGAAACCAAATCCAATTTGAAACTCATTCTGTAATGAGCTGTCTCTGAGAAACGGTTTCGAAAGAAATGAATTTACAAATCAATTCCTTGATTGAAATTACATTTTTGATTTCACTCTCAAAAATGTACAAGAATTCATATATTGCTGTACTGATCTGAGGAAATGAATATCGAAACAGTTTCATTCCAATACCCAAACAAATCTCCATACATTTTTATCACAACAGAATAAATAAAAAATTAACAAGAATAAAATGGGCTGAATAGTTCATCTTTATCCCCTACTAGGAGTGAACTTATATAACTGATTGTATTATTTCTGTTTGTTCACTTGTCCGATTAATTTATTTGATCACTCACAATAATCAGCCCCAATTCCCAAATTATCGAAGATGTTTACTATACAAACCTTTTATAGTATCTCTATTGTGATTCAACAGATTCATGTTCAGCCTGTATTCCATCGTCAAACACTCCTTCAGCGTCATATCTCTTGCCAACTCGAAAGCCTTTGAAGTGACCTTCAAACTGGTTGGAGATAATCTATTAAGAATCGCCAAGGTTTCTCCAGCCCATCTAGATTCATCTCTTTCTAACCTTGATATGATTTCTTCTACAGATTTCGCAGAAAAGCAGTAATCCATGCTATCTCTTATTGGCGCCAATGATAGCTCTGGTATATCCTTCTCGCAGAAAGTTTCCAAGACTTTTTTAATTTCATTACTACTGGTGGTTCGTAACAAAGCTTTTTCCAAGTCAGGTATGGCAGAACTCCAGCAAAAGTGAGTTGCAATCCCAGCTCTGACAACATCTGTCCCCTTCAGGTAGTTGCTGGTTAAGCCTAAATACAATCCCAGTTTTCCATTCAGTCGTTGTAAAAAATATGGTGATCCCACATTGGGGCAAAATGCAAGTTTAGTTTCTGGCATTGCAAAAATTGTTTTTTCCGTAGCCACCCGGAAAGAACCAAATACTGAGAGTCCTGCTCCACCCCCCATCACAATTCCATCGATGAGAGCGACGAAAGGTACTGAGTAAGAGTGGATAAGTAATATCGTTTTGTGGTACGTGTGGAAGTACTGGTGGAGGTCAGTGTCTCTGTCTGACTTGAGATCTCCACCAGCACAGAAAGCTTTGTTACCGGCCCCTTTGATCACTACAAGGTTTTTGTTGTTTCGCCAATTGGATAAAATGGAAAAGAGATTTGTTATCATTTCACAGCTGACAGCGTTCAACTCTTTCGGTCGATTGAGTGTGATCACTCCTTTGTCTCCTAAATCGTCAATAATGACTTCATTATTTAGATCATTGACAGCGGAAGAACAGTGCTTGGTGCCGAAAGCACTCACGACGAGTCTTCTTAGGCTCAAGGTTCTAGACATCTGAAAATGAAATCAGTATTACTTCTGATCGAATAAATAAACTACAAGTATTTTCACATTGACCATTTCATTCTTCAAATAACCTAACAAAAAGGTCAGGAGAAAAAAGCGGAAGGTAACGTTTCACTCTTCGCAACACCTCCATTATTCACTTCACAAAAAAAATTATAATCAAAACTGGAATATGATATTTTTGAACTTGAGAATTTTCATAGAAAGAATTGAGTCTGAATTTTTTTTTTGTTCCGTATCAAGAAAAAAAAAAGGAAAGTGAAAAAATGCGTTTCTATTGGATATCCTGTAGACGCCCATTTGAAGCATTCTTGGACATTAAATGGATATCCATTTCAGATCTCCAATGGATGTCTGCAAATGTCGAAATATATTCCATCGGATGTTCGAAAGATATCCAACACTTGAAATATGAATATCCATTGGACGTCCACATGGATTCCACCTTATTCTCAGAAATGTTATGAAGTTTTCAGAAAGGTTCAGAAAATACAATTATATTACCTACTTCCTGAAAAAAATATCAGCGAAAATATCGAAATAAAATGAAATTATCTCAACAAAAAATATTACGGTAGAGAATTTTACAGGAGGATATGATATTCTTTGTTAAATAAGAATTTTTATCAAGCAACGGCCAATTCAGTTTTTGAAATATTTTAAGTTAACATTAATTACTAACTAAATTACACAACAATCAACATACAGTGCCTTCCTTTAATGTCCCCCCCTTTCATTTTTTGAACGGGTCAACTCAACAAATTGAACCTAAGGATAATTAAGTCGATGTATAAATACTATATTTTGGAGAGAAATTGACACATGAAAATTTCAAGATGGCGACTGGGAAAAAAGTTTAAGGGGGGTCTCGTGACACAATCTTTCGAAGCTCATGGCGAATAATTCACAACACTAGAATATAAAATCAATATCTTCACCTACTACAAAATGGCGGAACATTTGATAATCACTTGAATACAAACCCATTGATATGATAGGTACCTACAGCGTGAACTATCTTTGAAATGGTCAATTGAACAAAATTCAACACTGGAGCTGTATTTGAATATGCTTCAAACTACTTGTTATGGACTGCGTTCAATGAATTTAATAACTGTTAGTTGACTGTACTGTTTTATCATATTGGGAAAAATCTCTTTTTCTCTGCCGTGAAAATAAGTATTCAGCCGAAACATTGGTCCTTCTACGCCTTGCACGCCCTTTTGAATCAGCGCCCATTTAATTTTGCCTGAACGAACGTTATTCAAAATGTCTCTCGAAGGAAACACATCGAGGTAAACCAGCAGAGCCACTGCTGGAGTACCACCAATCAGGTACAGTCATAACCATAGAACTTCAGCTGAAACCGCAAAGTCTAGTTCAACAACAAGTCTAAAGTTGAAGGAAATAGAATTGAAAAGATCTACCAAAACATGTCATTTTTTGGACGAAAATATGTTACATTTCCTAAAAGCTCTAAGAAGCGAGGCAATGGATGCAGTTAAATAGTTATTTGTTTCTCCTGATAATTTGAATACCATACTATTACTACCATACACTCGAACTAGATTCGGTTGACCAGAGTTTATTCTAGATTCGATGATGAATAAAGTTAAACCGTTGTCGCCAGTGAATATCCGTTATACAGTAACTTTCATTCATATTATATTCTGAATACAATACCCACTGCCCAGTCATTGAAGATGGAAACATACTACAGCAATCCTCAATTTCTGAATAAACTTGTATTTAAGTTACCAGAACACCTACAATTTCAGTGGGCAAGGGTCGTCATTAGCAAAAAGAAAGACATTCCAATGCCGACATTGGTAAAATGTTCTGAGTGGCTACAAGAAGAAACTCTAGCTGCTTCATTATATGAGCCCTAAACATCGAGCAATACTTCAGCTGACCGGTATAGAGAGAAAAAATTCAGAAATATAGTTTGTGTCAGATCAGAAAAAAATTTCAATGAAAATTCTGCACCTTTTGTTCGAAGCTTAACCATTCTGTATTTTATTGTAGACTGTTCTTAGCTATCAACACAGACGATAAGTAGAAGTGTGTGGAACAAAAAGTTTGTTTTTCATGTCTTAGTTATTCTCTTCGTAGCTTCAAATGTGAGAATGGAAAGATATGTGAAGTGCAAAGCTATCATAAGTACCATAACAGTTTAACTCACCCCCAATGTACCCTAAATCTCAGCGAATCTTCACAAGAAAATACAAATAAAAAAATTTAAACTGACAACGAAGAAAGGAAAGAGTATCCCGAAAAGTTGCATAGATGAACACCTGCTTCAAGTGCAGTCTGAATATAAAACTATAATTCTTCGAATACTGTCCATAACTGTTATACTAACGAATAAATCGGTCGAAACATATGCGCTTTTCGATGAAGGTAGTAAGATAACACTAATGGACTCTAGACTCACTAACGAAGTGGAAGTAGATAGTCCTGCTGATCCTTCGAAAATGTTTTGGTCAAATTCCTCATCATACACCGACAATGCTTCAAAGGGAGTCAACATTAAAGTTCCAAGGAATTTGAACCAAAACACATATGAACTCTCTAATGTCCGCACTATTTGAAATCTGCACCGATCAAATGCTCTTATAATTTCAACTGAGAACTCTTTGCATTATTACACCGATGAAAACAGCCAAGAATGAATATGAAAATCGTGAATAATCCATTCAATATTGAAATACTCATACTCGGGAATATCAGTTACTGGTACTCTTCTAAGCCCCTTCTCTCTGGGGATGGGAAATTTCACTTGCCCGTTATTTTTAGGCATTAATTGCTCCCCTTCTTCAATCACTCTTTCAATGGTTCTTATTGAAATACCTAATACAGAATGAAAATTTGTGTTGAAATATTTATTTTCTGTATTTATTTAATGTTTCCTGTAGCGAGAGATGTTTTATTTTTCATATTTGATAACGTATCCGAACCACATTGAACACTTTAGAAATTATTTCAAGTACCTGACTCTTGATGACTGTTTTTTTTTTTGATTGGCGATGATATGTTTTCACGAACAACACAAATTATTCATACGATGCCAAACGCCAACGGAATTGGAAGACAAGTAATGATACGCTTCTGTACAGAGCATTTGTATGTCTTGCAAGAGCTGCAGTTGGGGATATATTGAAAATGTGTTTTTGCGCATGGGGGGAGTGAATCAATCAACAGGGAAAGATCCATCACAATATGTAACGATGATCTCCGAAAAAAAAAGCCCAGCTCTACAACAGAAGCTTACTGATGCGGTCAATATGTAGGCTGATATTTAGGCAGATATTTTGTTTAATGAGATTGAAGCTTCGAAGTATTTTTATTCCCCCATTCTTCAAATCTTCTGGATATATTGCAATATATATTCGAACACAATTCATCTCATCTCTGACAAATGTTACAATTTCCTCAAGAATACGCTAAACTTTATCAGTATCTGTGGCTTTTGGAAAGAGGTCATTTTTGAAAAGTGAAAAATACTAAATTTTCTTCGATCAACTATGTATCAAGAGAGGCTATCTGGGCTAGCAATATTAGCTATAGAGCAGGAGACGGTTGACGAAATCAATTTTATTGAGGACATAAAATAATTTGCTGCCGTTAAATGAAAAAAAAAACGTGACGGATTAAAGTTTTTTTTTTGTTATTTTTTAATAAGTAATTTATTATTTTTTAAAAAATATTTTTTTTTAATTTTTCTGTTTTTTCACTATAAAATATTTTTTATATAGCGCCTAAGTGGATGTTTTCACGGATCTTCGTTTGTTTTGCTTGGTTATTTCGTAAGGGGAGTAATTGGTCAGAACGGTATGAACAGATATTCGTCTGACAGTTCTTGAAAATGACTTCAAAATGGAGGTCGAAACGTCGTTATTATTGTTATCAAAGTATTATTATTACCTATTAACTTGTATAATAACACAGTAGTCCATTTCATTGTTCGAAAAGGTTTTTTCTAATGCGACACTATACCCAACATCAATGAACTAATTATTTTTTCTACTCCCCATATTTCAAATCGTTCATTACGTATTTGACAGCTGTACTACAAGTGTATTCTGAATTAATGGCGGCCGCTTCCGAAATTGTTTTTTTTAAACGATGCTATATTTTGTAAAATATGACCTGAACAATTTTATCTCATGACTGCATTCAATGGCCCGAAAACCAAATTCAGGGAATTTTTGTTACAAATTCTTCGTAAAATTGAATTAAATGATATTTTTAGATGTATTGTTTAATTGTCTGTGGATTGTACTGTATCTAGTTATATCCATGAGGCAAGCAATTTTTTTTACCCACTTGCTGTCATCAGGTGTTTCTTTGATCTCTGAAAATGAGAGATAACGAAAAAAAATTGCTACACCAGCAGAAATCACCGCACAAGCATGGTGGGAGTAGAAAAAAGTGCAGAACGTAACTCGAGGATAAGGCTAGTTGGGTGCACTCGCGAATTGCCGGACTCGGCTACGCCTCGTGTCACAATTTTTGCACATGTCTAATAGGATACTTAGCCTCATCCTCACGTGATATACAATTATAGCTTTTTTCCAGTCTTATTGGTCCATATGTCCGAAAATATTGGACTTTAGCGCAAGAGTAACTTTCAATCAGCAAGATTTCCTTTAAACAATAAAAAAATTCAGGCAATTCCCACATAGATCACTTTTCCATAAAGTTTTAGCGGGGTCTTCTGATATTCCTCTCGTAGAGGAAAATTATATAATTGATACGAGTGTGAAATCAGTACGGGACTAGAGAAAATCAGTATTGAGGTCGTATACTTCTTTATAAGTAACTAGTTGCTCGCGCTTTCATCAAATTATTCATGCACCAGATAACAGAGAAACCGAAATCGGTATGAGATATTATATTATGGTTTTCAATTAAAGTTAATACGTACCATCGTGATAAAATAGAAAACTCAACAGTCTGAGTGATATGATTAAGTAACACTATCAAAAATATTACAAGTGTAAAACATTTTTTCGTTCACTTGATACGGCTTCGATATGTGAAATATTCATAATGAATAGACGTAGATAAAGGAATTCAACTCGCCTTGAACTGTGCCAGGGACGTAGCGGAAATATTTCTTTCACAATTGGTACAAATGGTATCGAGCGACAAAATTATTTGCTGATGTCTACTGCGGCTTGACGTGTTAAGCATATCTTGTGATTGTTCTGAGGAATTCCTTTGAGAAAAACTAGGGACTAGGGTATACATGAGTGAAGTGGAACTATTCACTGACTATGGTCGAAGGTAGTGTAGTGGTTAGTACATCCGCCTATCAAGCTGAACACCGGGGTTCAAATCCCCGCCAGGCCACCGTGCTGGGTAATCGCACCTTTGAAGGTAAGGCCTCGTTAATTCATTGCTCGCACAGTTTCGACTTCTGAGGGGTTGACGTTCGTCAGCTGTTTAACGGAACGAACAATTTTTTAATTTTTTTTTTGTTTCAGCTCTATCATTTTTGGTATGATAGACCGGGCGACAGTACAGCGTTGGGACCAATTTCTTGCAGTCTGCCTTTGAAATGGTAAGTAATTGAAGGTAGAACAAACCGTAATCCATATAAAGTAAAACTCAGAATTTCCACGCGTCTCGATGGAATCGAATATACAGTTTTACCTATCACAAAAAACAAAAACCACGCTTCAAATGTCAACAAACTGTCAACGACGTCATGGTGCGTTTCGATTTCTATACAGTGTGTACATAAAGTATGGAATAAATTCATTATCTAGAAAAGGAAAAGCTTGTCGGACAAATCCTTGGACACGTCAACTTGTGTTACAAGATGCGCAGCTTTTAGCGCCCTAGTCGGTGTGGTGACGTCATTATCCTGCCTGAAATGACATCATCAATTTTTTTTTCAAATGGTAACCTATATTTTTGATAGTGCCATCTGAAAGGGCATAGTGGTTAAAACTTTCGCGGCCGAGGTTATTAGTATAACTACTTCTCTTCAGGCTTGAAGGCCGTCGTTCTTTGGAATTTCTTCCTGACGTTTCGCTAGCGCGAGTGGCCAGCTTCTTCAGAGGCTTATTCATCTCCGATGACTAAACAGTTCGATTTCTCAAGGCGTATTTATATTGATGCAGGTAGTCTGGAGTGTTGATTACTTCTGTCGGGTTCGGGGAATAATCATCATTATTAGTTGCCGCACTACCTGCTGTGATTTTATTAGTTATTCTTGATTTCTTCAGAATCGGATTCCAAATTCTGTTTAGAGTCAACGCTTCTTCCTTTCTGTTAAAATTGTCCGCATGTTTTTGGATCTCTATTGCCTCCCGTACCAGTCGGCTATGGTCACCCTGGTTGGGGGCAATCAGTGTTGCATTTTCGAACAGAATCTTGTGGTCGCCCTCACTCAATGCGTGTTCCGCCACCGCCGATTTGTCGGTTTGCCCCAGCCTGCAGTTCCTTTGATGCTCTTTGAGCCTTGTACCCATGGATCTTTTCGTGGTACCGATGTAAACCTTCCCACAGGTGCACGGTATGCGATAAACCCCTGCCGCTGACAGTGGGTCTCTTTTGTCTTTAGCCGACCTGAGGCTTTGCTGGATCTTCTTGGTCGGCTTGAAAACTGTTTTTATGTTATATTTCCCCAAGAGTTTTCCAATTCTGTCAGTGACCCTCGGGATATATGGCAGATATGCATTCGCAACTACCTGAGAGTCCTCCCTGTTATGAACCGTGGGACTCTTCGGTTTCATGGCCCTGTTGATCTCAGATACACTGTACCCATTCGACCTCAAGTTCACTTGAAGATGTTCCAGTTCCTGCTCTAGATGTTCTGGTTCACAAATTCTTCGAGCACGTTCAGTTAGGGTAGATATGACTCCTCTCTTATGACTGGGATGGTGGTTCGATAGTGCGTGCAGGTACCTATCCGTGTGCGTGGGTTTTCGGTATACTTTGTGGGTTAGTCTATCGCCACATCGTTCACAGCCTTCTTAGATGTTCTCCGCACAGTACATCAAAAGTTTGATAATGTTTCATTAGGAAATTTTCGAAAAAATCAATGTTATACTGATTTCAAATTAATGTATTGTACACAGTTGATTGAACAAACTAATTGATCAAATGTTCAAACTGAAGTCCTTCCTGCGCCTGACAGTATCCAAGACGGTCAATAAATTCTCGTTGGACCTTAGTGACAGTTTGTTGAGTAATATTGTTACATTCATGTGTAATCCTAGTTTTCAATTCCTCGATATTATCAGGTCTAGTTTTATACACGACATTCTTCAGATGGCCCCAAAGAAAAAAATCTAATGGAGTAAGATCCGGCGATCTTGGGGGTCATTCGATAGAACCACGCCTACCTATCCACCTGTTTGTAAAGACTTGGTCAAGATAACTTCTAACATCAGCTGCATAATGCGGCGGTGCACCATCGTGCTGGTACCACAAGTTGTTATTTGGTATAGCAGGGTTATTTGCGTTAGGAAATAAGATCACCAAGCGGGGTATAACATAATCCTGGAGGAATTGAAGGTACCTTGGACCATTCAAGGTTTCTTCGAAATAATAGGGTCCAATAATTCTGTTTTCGACAACCGCCGCCCAAACATTTATTTTCTCAGAATACTGTGTGTGATGTTCTCTCATCCATTTTGGATTCTCCTTAGACCAGTACCTGCAATTCTGCCGATTCACTGTTCCTGTTAGTGTAAAGGTGGCTTCATCAGAGAAAACAATGTTTTTAACAAACAAAGGGTCAGCATTGCACATATCCATTAACGTTTGGCAGAACTGCATTCGTCGGTCTGGATCGTCTTCGGAAAGTTCGTGAGTCAGGGTCATCTTATAGGGATGCCACTTTTCCAACTTCAAAATTTTATGTATAGTTGCAACTGGAGTATCTTGATTTTGGCTAATTTTTCTTATGCTATTATGTGGATTTTCCTCCATTGCTAAGAAAACATTCAATTTGACCTCGTCATTGATTTTGGGACGCCCAGCTTTAGGGCGATCATCAACACTGCCAGTGTCTCGAAACTTTCTCTCAACTTTGCTCACTGCTGATTGAGTTATGGGCCTATCCGGGTATTTCGTATTAAACAGTCCAACTACTTCTTGTTGCGTTCGTACTCTATCACCGTATCCAATCATCATCAGAATGTCGATTCTCTGAGTAACAGAAAGGTGCATTTTATAAATAATTCTTTCGAACAGACGTGAAGAATCACAGAAATATGAACAGAACAGTCAAACTGTGATATACGCCAACCAAACGGCTAAATCAGCAAGATATCAGAAACAGTAAAATGTATTTTTACTATACTCCAAATAATGGTTTTTTGAGGGCTTAAAAAATACGAACACACCAGTGGCGTGCTGAAAGAGAACTCTAAAAGCTAGGAAGGTCTTTATTTTGCACCCTTACGTGACATTTGATCAATTAGTTTGTTCAATCAACTGTGTAAAATAAATTAATTTGAAATCAGTATAACATTGATTTTCTCGAAAATTTCCTAATGAAACATTATCAAACTTTTGATGTACTGTGCGGAGAAAACTATGCCCTTACGTGACATTTGATCAATTAGTTTGTTCAATCAACTGTGTAAAATAAATTAATTTGAAATCAGTATAACATTGATTTTCTCGAAAATTTCCCAATGAAACATTATCAAACTTCTGATGTACTGTGCGGAGAAAACTATGCCCTTTCAAATGGCCCTATCAAAAATATAGGTCACCATTTGAAAAATTATAATTCAATGCCCTTCGTGGTATTAGCCAGGGGAGTAGTTGTTTTCTGACAGGTGCCAGCCGAAACCTACTGTGTAGGTAATTTGAGACTGGCTTGAACAGATTGTTCGAAAGATGATTTGATTTGAAAAAAAAATTGATGATGTCATTTCAGGCAGGATAATGACGTCACCACACCGACTAGGGCGCTAAAAGCTGCGCATCTTGTAACACAAGTTGACGTGTCCAAGGATTTGTCCGACAAGCTTTTCCTTTTCTAGATAATGAATTTATTCCATACTTTATGTACACACTGTATGTATTTATCAATTACAACACTTTCAATTTCGTATTATTTGAAAAAAAAACGGAATTATTGTTGTGAATTCATATTTTATATATGACTACAAAAAAGCATTATTTCAATCCTAATGGAAATACTAATTTCTTTTCATTCGACGATCAAAAAATACTATGGTTTGCTGTACGATCTCACTTACAACGGGTTGACAAAACCACGATCATACAATCCTGCTTGAGAAAACTATTGCACCGGCAACTATTGTACAGGAAACTGTAGTGGGTATTTTTGACTGATTAATTCAGTTGAAATGACTCTTTTCCTCTTCCTTCTTTTCCAAATTTATTTACAACAAAAGTGTTCTCTTTTCTTTTTGGGGTACAGTGCACTGTTCAGAAGATATAAAATAGATTCATGAAGTGGCAGTAGAAATACTTGGAATTTGGTAGAGGTACCATATTCATTTTGTATTGGCGCCCGGTACGGATGTTGCAGTTCAATGCTGCTGATAAAAAGAGCAAAAAATGCCATAATATACCAACTAGAAGCTTGAAATGCGTGTAGTGTGGTTCACTTATATGCACTCAGAATTAATAAATTATATCAAACATATGGGGAAAATTGATGATAATAAACTGCTGTGATATCAATCAATCGGAGAACCTTCCAGATGGCCTCAACCAATCATTTGTAGGCAGTGCCTGTGTGTAATTCTCCCCAACAAGATGGGTTATTATAGGAAATGCAAGTTTGAACAAAATAAAGTTAGGTTTCATTCATGAGCTTTTCGAAATCACTGCGGAAACTATTCAAATTATTTTTTCAAGTGCAGGTTTTAATTTTCGAAGGTATTTGTATCGTATTCACATGTTGGCAACAGCGCCTAAGTACTGAGCGTAGGTGTAGATTGGAGTTATAGGTATTACAGTATCATAGTTCTATGCCATATATCTATTATCAGATATAATATATATGATATAGGTATGATGAAAAAATAGCATGTAAAATATTACAAGAATGTTTTGCCATTTACACTGTCATATTAATTTGATTACATTGTTGTGTCGAAATGGATGGACAGCAGTTTTTTTGCTTTCAGGGCTTATTCAAGCTGTATAAAATGAATATTTGTTAATTGTTGCGTAAAAACAGCAAAATCAAAGAAATAAAAAAAAAGATCGTGAGGTAGACCGTAGGTTGCTAGATGTGAGTACTTGTGAATTCAAAGCCATCTATCGAAAGAAGTAAAATACAAATCACTTTAAATATTGAATACCTCATTTCATTGCTCATTTTTAGGTACTTGATTAATAAAGAAAAAAAGGTTGAAATGGTTAGTTTTGAAAGCCGTGTTTTATAGCTCTTTCATCAAAAATTCTTGATTTTCGTCAGAGAGAATCATTCCCCAGTGAGAGAAAAAGACTTGCTGAAGAAATATAAAGAAAATGACCTCTTGAAAAAAATCAGATCAATATCCTAAATCATATAACCCTGCTATGTTTTTCATCACAAACAACAAAAGACAAAAACTGCTGAATCGCAGAAAACTAGTAACGAAATCGAAGTCGTGGCGCCATCTACTGACAAATGTCATCAAATTCAAAGAACCAATAATCTATAACCATTATATTCCGACATTGGCCGCGTCTAACAGCTTACAGCGCTTTGAGCCGCTTCACAAAATTTGACATTTCACCATGGAAAACTATCGAATTTTGTGCAGCGGCTTTAAGCGGTGCAAGCTGTTAGACGCAGCCATTGTTTAAAGTTAAGTAGGCTGAAGGATCCTTTTCATGGAGCAGTAGAATTCTTACTGCAAGTGCAGTAAAATGCAAGTACGCATGCTCCGTAGAGATTTTGCTGCAAATGCAGTAAAAATTTCACTGCTCCATGAAAAGGGGTTGAAAGCAGTGGAATCTGTGATTTTCATGTCATTTGTCATTTATGCTATTTATATTTATTGGTATTTGATTATGATTTCCAGAAACTATACCAAAAACCCAATTACATTGTTTGGCTGAGAGCCGATTAGTAGATTCCCAATCAGGTCTATTCTGCGGTGGCCTATTGATTCTTGAATATCATTAGATTATTGAAAAATATTCGAGAATGAGACCAATAATGCAATTTTGGTGCAAATCAAATTTTTTCAATAAATAATGTTACTCGAAGATATTTCAGAAATCTTTATGGTGTATATATTTATATTCTTCTATAACAGTTGTCGATTATTTTCAATAACCATTGCAATATTCAATATTGATAGTTATTCAAAAGATTCACCAGATAATAGACCTGAAAATAATGATATGGAAAATCGACATAATTAAAGTAGAATTGGATGAACTGAATTGTTTATCTCAGTGGAGTTCTATTTCATTACTAAACTAAATCGCTATTCAATCCATAGCGATGTTTGTATAGTACCTTGAAGCTTGGAAAGTACCACCTTCATTTAAATATAATTATATAAAATTTATTTTATTCATGACAAAACAATATTTTGTTCAACAAAAATTGAATCTTTATGCTGTATTCTTCTATAACAATTGTCGATTATTTTCAATAACCATTGCAATATTCAATATTGATAGTTATTCAAAATATTCACCAAATAACAGACCTGAAAATAATGATGCAAAATCGACATAATTAAAGTAGAATTGGATGAACTGAATTATTCATTTCAGTGGAGTTCCATTTCATTACTAGACTAAATCGCTATTAAATCCATAGCGATGTTTGTATAGTACCTTGAAGTACTACCTTCCAAGCTCAAGTGTTTTCGTCTAAATGAAATTGTATAAAATTCATTTTATTCATAACAAAACAATATTTTGTTCAATAAGAAATAATTACATCCTGATCCTATTAAAGGTCAATACGCTCAGAATCCGCACAAAATCCTCAAAAACGTCCTATTAATCCACGGTTATTCCGCAGCTATGAACTTGCTCACAAATGGAGTAATTAGTCTAGCTTAACCTCACCAAACAAAACAGTATCCACACCTTAAATACCTACCCTCTAAATAAAACAAATCTGAACAATATTCAAAACTATGTAGAATACAAATTGAAAAAACAAATTTAAATAAAACGACAAAAGTTTAACTAATAACGAAATATCATTCGCTTTGCTGCTTTGAAGTTGAAAAATTTTAACTTCTGAAGGTCACTGCTCGAGCAGTGAAATCTGTCAAAAGCTACTGTACTTGCAGTAGTTAAGGGCCATGAAAATACACCTTAACGCTGATGTATTTACCATTGGATGCGAATATGAGCGCTAGCGAAATCTTTCTGACCGGTTTCAACTATAAATTTCATAGTAGTAGGGGAGTCGAGACAGGCCCGTATTGGAATATACTCACGAATGAAATTCATGCAAAATAATACAAACCAACTCAAGTTTATATACGACTGTATAATACTCATATAAGATAATAGGATGAGATAAGTCAAGGAATCGCCCACTCAAAATTGAACTTTTGTCAACTTTCACAAAAATCAATATCTTACGTAACTGCAAAAAACTGAAAGGTACGAACATATCTATAACAGCCGATTTGACGAAGAAACAACAAGAAACGAATAAGTTATTAAGGAATTACCTGAAAGAGTTACGTGAGAGTGGTGAAGAAGGCTGCTACATTAGAGGAGAAAAGCTCTATAGAAACAATATAGGATACACAGCAGAAGATATTCTAGAACTTGAGAATAACTCTGAATTATCAGACTATCCGAAAGCCACAAGTGCACCAGATACTCCATCAAGACCAACCGCAAGACGAGGGGGTAACGAAAAAAAAGCTGTTAAGAAGATAGAAGAGGAAACAAAAGCGCTGAAAAATAAAAACTCAGCTGACAACCATATTGAAAGCAGTTTCACGCAAAGGAGACCGGAAACCAGAGAAAGGAAAAATGCAACAAAAGAAATTCAAACGAGGTCTACCCAGAAAAACTCAAAGTAGGTAACGATATATATCGTGTTAAATTTTACATATAACAGTTATTCGGGATCTATTATATTATTGGTGAATATAACAAAAAAACATGAATGAATATCTCAGAGAGTTCCATATTGGAACAATTGAAGCAGAAATAATTGAAGATATCTCACATCTGAAAAAACTGGACAATACTAGGGTAGATGTCAAAATACTTCACAATAACATAAGAAGTGTGAATAAGAATCTTGACCAATTGAAGGCATTACTAGAAGAAACTGAACACATTTTCGACATAATAATTCTCTCTGAGACTTGGCAAATTAGAGATATAAATCTATATTATATGAATGGTTACAGTCTCATCTACAATCATGGCAATGTGAACCAAAATGATGGAGTTATTGTATTTATAAAAAATAATTTATATTTCACTCATGATTTAATATATTTATCAAATGGAATCAAGATTGTACAGCTGAAAGTCAAACTACACAATAAAAATATACAATTAACATCTATTTACAGATCACCATCTACATCAACTAATAATTTCATAGAGAGTTTGTCAGAATTTCTAGAATCTTGTGAAAATAACAATATTACCAATCATATTCTGATAGGAGATATCAATATCAACATAATGGAGAATGATGTCATCACAAATAACTATCTGAATATGCTTAGTGCTCATGGATTCATTTCTTATATAAATTCGGTAACAAGGAGTAATTCTGGTACTTGCATAGATCATTGTTTCGTGAAAGATACCTCAAATAACTACAGATACAATTCATTCGTCATAGAAACAGATATAACTGACCACTTCTCTATTGCGCTACAAATCATTTCATCTGAAACAAAGAAAATATCATCAGAAATGTTTAAATATAAAAAATTTATTGATAACGAAAAACTAAAACAAAATATACGCGAAGAGAATTGGCTAGATTTATACTCTACAGACGATATTGAACTTGCCACTCAAATTCTAATTCAAAAAACCAACAGAATTGTGGAAAAAAGTACAAACACAGTTAAAGTTAGTAGGAAAAACATAAAAAGGAATCCGTGGATTACTGATGGTATACTGAAATCCATTAAAGAAAAAACCAAACTTTATAAAACAATGAAATGTTACCCAACAGAAATAAATGCAACAAAATATAAACAGTACAAAAATAGACTGAAAAAAATAATAGATGAAGCCAAAATAGATTTTTATCGAAACAAAATTGAAAATAATAAAGGAGAATCCTCTAAACTGTGGAAAACTATAAACGAAATAACAAATAAAAGAAGTAACGATAATGAAATCACAGAAATCCAATCTGATGATGGTTCTATGATTACCGACAAGAAAAAAATTGCCAAAAAATTTGTAGAACACTATAGCGAAATTGGTAAAATTTTAGCGGATGAAATACAAAAAAGACCGAATTATAAAAAAAATAAACCTAAAACCAAAATTATGAATTCCTTTTTCTTAGAAGAAACTAATGAATGTGAAGTCTTGCAAGCTATTAATAACCTAAAGAACAAAAAATCCCCTGGAATTGACACTCTCAGAGCTGAAACTATAAAGCTGATAGCGAAAGAACTAGCAATACCATTGACGTATCTAATAAACTGGTCATTCAGTAGTGGAATATGTCCAGCTCCATTCAAGTGTGCTGTTATTTCACCAATTTTCAAGTCTGGGAATAGGCTCAGGGTGGATAACTACCGTCCAATATCTGTTATTACAAACTTTGCGAAAATATTCGAAACAATCTTGAAATCACGCGTTGAAAAATACCTAACGAAATATAAAATCTTGTCAAACAATCAATTCGGATTCCAAAAAGGCAAATCAACTGAAGATGCAATAACACTCCTTACCAACAAAATCAGTAAATATGTGGACGAAAAATTACCATCACTGTGTGTGTTTGTAGACTTGAAGAAAGCATTTGATACAGTTAGCCATGACCAACTTCTGGAGGTACTTGAGAGTATCGGATTCAGAGGAACATCGCACCAACTCCTACATAGTTATCTCCATGAGAGGAATCAATGTGTGAAAATCAATGACACTCTCAGTGAATTTCGAAGAGTACAATATGGTGTACCCCAAGGGACAGTTCTAGGTCCAATTCTCTTTAACATATACTTGAACGATCTTTTTGTGCTAGATATGGAAGGGGACATAATAAGCTTCGCAGATGACACAGTAGTTATTTACAAAGCGGAAACATGGAGCTGTCTGAAAGAAAAAGTTGAAAAAAATTTCAAAGCTGTAATTCAATGGTTCGAAAGTAAACTGCTGAGTATTAATATGGCCAAAACATTTTACATTACCTTTACATCTTATGCTAACAATTTACCAAGTTTCAAATCACTACTAATAAAATATGATAATGTGAATCTGACTATTTCTCCTGTAAATAAAATAAAGTATCTTGGTATATATATAGATGCACATCTGAAATGGGATGCTCATATTGACTATTTGGTAAAAAAATTACGTAGTGTTACATATAGACTCAAATACATGACACTCTACCTAGATATAACACAAATGCGCATGCTTTACTATACCTTGTTTGAAACTCACCTCTCCTATGGGATTGTCGCCTGGGGAGCAGCAAATGCTTCTCATATGAAAATCCTAGAACAAATACAGAAATTAACTCTGAAAATAATCACAAATAAAAAAAGAACTTACCCCACAGAGGCGTTATATAAGGAAGCATCGATTCTGGACATAAGACAACTTTACTTCTTTAGAACTGTTATAAGGCAACACAAAAATAAACATGAACTGAAAAAAATAGAACACCATTATGCAACTCGCCACAGAATTGATTCAAGCTATGTGCCAAAATCACAGAAAAATACTTTACAGAAGTGTTATACTTACTTAGCTCCTCGGCTGTATAATCTTATTCCAGCAGATATCAAAACTATCGTTGGCAATAATATGTTCAAAAATAAGCTTAAAGCTTGGATCTCAGGTTTGCCAAGAGCACAGATACACCAATATGTTGATGTGAAAAATACATATTATTACAATGTTTAAATGATATATTATGTGGTTGGAGTTGTAATCAGGAACTCCACTTCTACGTTGTTTGTTTGTTTTTAGTCTTGAAAATGGTATGTTTTCTCTATTGTTAGTTTGTCTTCAGTTCTGAAAATAGTGTGTTTGTACCTATCGCGGTTGTTTTGCTTTGTTTCATTATATGGTTTGAATGTTCTCTATCTATCTATATTAATCAAATGTGATTCTGATGTGATATTTATATATAGTTTTCCTCATTTTTTCATCCATACTGGAAAAAACTTCATATTTTATTGTTGCTTGACTCCATTGTTTATTTGTTTTCATTTTTAAAAATAGGCCGTTCGTTAGATCGATGTCGTAATATTTTTTGCTTATACTGAAAAGAACTTTATTCTTATACTATATTCACTATAATCTATAATATATTAATATGATTTTACCCACGCACAGGTTTATCCTTCTGTGGGGACCCTATATTTATTTGTCAATAACTAAGACGATTGTAAAGTTCAAATTGGATGGCAAATAAATGTTTTATTATTATTATTTATTATATTTTTTCTGAAAGACAGCCGTCATGTATCTAGACTGAAGAACATAAACTTCGACTGTTGGTGCTGGAGGTAGTAAAAATATGACGGTCAGTAATAATGGCCTTGTCGAACATTCATTCAATAGGGATATGATATGAAAGTATAATGCACGTTCAATACAGATATCAAAAATGATTAAATGACTATAAACATCAAGAGAACCCCAATGCGACTCGAGAAACTATAGTATACAATTTGGGAATAGGTGATCTTGGCTAGGTCAAATAACCCCAGCTCCAAGTTGAATATAATATGTCAATAGAATAGAACTATTTGCGTTTTTTTACCCAAGCACGAATGGACTGATTCCGAACTAAAATTTTTCGACTATTTTCGTTAAGGTGAAAGGAGCAAACACTGGCATATCTTCATAATTTCTTTTTCATTAGATCTGTTTTTTTAATCTCTAATAATTTCATGAGACAGTCATACTATATAGTACTACTAAGCAATGACATACGTAATGTTCTGATTTTTTACTTTATACAATATACCTTGACACACATAAATTTGTTTTATGGCCTTTTTAGGTACGAACGAACATTTTTTCCTTTTTTTTTGTTCTTCAAAACTAAGGACTTTTCGGGTGAAACTACCCAAAAACCTTGTTATTTTCAAAGAAATCATACTTTTATTCTGAATAACACAGGAATAATATAATGTAGGAACCTCATTATCAGAAACTGGAACTTAAAGTAGGAAATTGCATCTTACAAACATACAGTTTGCCAATACACTGGACTTGTTTCTTACTACTCATCCTGATATTTATCAGATCAAAATTCATTCCCCATTGGGTGATAATTCTGATCACACTTTGCATGATTTCAACAATTTGTTCGTATTTGGCTCCAATGAGTGGTAAGTTACCAGCACGTCGTGTCTGGCATTACAAATCAGCAGACTCGGACGGTCTTCGAATTTTTTCTCTGATTTTCCTTGGAGAGGGGTCTGTTTTTCATCTGGTGATCCCACTCTATGTGTCCAAGAAATCTCTGATACCATTATTCTGGGAATGGAAACATTCATTCCAAGTAGTACAAAGAGACCACAGTCTGAGTCTGAGAAACCATGGTTCAATAAAAGCTGCTCTGAAGCTGTCACATCCAAACAAACGGCATTCAATCGCTGCCGCCAAGACCCCAGTTTGGAGACCAGATCTGAGTATGTTAACGCAAGAAATAGATGTAGTACAACAATTGAAGCTACTAAAGAAGCACATAATCAGAAAATTCGTTCAAAACTGGTTGAATGTCCAAACGGTTCTCGTTCAATTTGGTCATTTGCTAAATCTGTCGCTACAAATTTCACTTTTAGTTCATTTCCCCCCTTAACCAAAGAAGATCGATCACAAGCCACCACTGCCCAACAAAAAGACTATTCATTTGCAAATATGTTTGCTGGAAATTCTACTCTGGACTCATCGGGAAAAGATCCCCCGAATATCACGCCTGTCGACAGTCATATGCCTGAGATAACTTTTCATCAACAAACTATGAGAAATATTTTAATGGGCCTGAAGACGAATAAGGCTCGCAGATCTGATGGAATCCCAGCAGTTCTTCTGAAAGTATGTGGCCCCGAATTGACACCAGTACTCTGCAAATTATTCAACCTTTCATATAACCTGGGGATTTTTTCTGATACCTGGAGGACAGCAAGAGTTCAGCCAGTTCCTAAAAGGGGGAAGAAAACTATACCTTGTTATTAGAGCCCTATTGCATTACTTTATTGGCTTATGTTTCTCATATTTGGCAGCAATCAATCGAGAAATTCGAAGAAACGATAGCTGTTGCACTCGATATTTCAAAAGCGTTTGATCGAGTTTGGCATCGGGTCTCCTTTCTAAGCTGCCGTCTTATGGTTTGCCTCCTCAGTTGTGTGCTTTGTGGAAGAGTTTCTTGTCTGATAGGTCTCTGTATGTGGTTGTTGATGGAGTATCATTTGATATTCTCCCAATAAATGCAGGTGTTCCACAGGGTTCAGGTCTGGCGCCTACTTTTTTTCTGCTTCATATCAATGATTTGTTCGAGAAAACATCTTGTTCAATACATAGTTTTGCGGACGACAGTACTCTTCATACCAGTTTCTTTTCCAGAGTCCCCATACCAGCTCGAGAAACAAAAATTCAAAGAAACATTCACGTCAATAAAATTAACGACGACGTGGCAAAAATAATAAAATGGGGTAACATGAACTTGGTGGAATTTAATGCTACGAAAACCCAGGCATGTCTCTTCTCAAGAGAAGCCGATCTATCATCATCAAATATTCAGATGTCAGGAGTAACTATTCCTAAAAAATGAAGTATCTCGATGCTAGGAATTACGATCAGTGATAATCTCTCATGGGAAAACCATGCGAGATCGATCGCTAAAAGTGCTTACCAGAAACTTGGATTTCTATTTCGTGCGAAGAAATACGTCACTTCTCGTTAGCTTCTACCTATCTACAAGGCTCAGATACGACCTGTCATGGAATGCAGTACTCATGTGTGGAGTTTGGCACCAAAATATTCATTGAGGCTTCTCAATTCCATTCAGAGAAAGGCAATTCGTCTTGTTGGTGATTCTTCGCTCACAGACTCGCTCACTTCATTGGAACATCGTAGAAGGGTCGGAGACTTGTCTCTCTTCTATAGATACTTTCACGGTCGATGCTCTTCCGAATTGTTATCAATCTTTCCTCGCTTCGCAATATCCACACGGATGACTAGATATGAGTACAGAATTCCCACCCCTTTGTTGTGAATTTGGAAACCTGTCGAACCTCTCTTGCTCAGGGATCTTTTTTCAATAAAACAGCTGAGGTTTGGAACTCCTTGCCAAGAGAGGTCTTTCATGAGGCTTACAAACTTCAGAAATTCAAAGTAAATATTAATTCGTATATCCTGTCCCTTGATTCACGCGGTGTTCTTTGAACATTGTTCGTTCTAAAATTGTTCGTTTCCGTTAACCAGCTGACGAACGTCAACCCTCAGAAGTCGAAACTTGTGCGAGCAATGGATTAACGAGGCCTTACCTTTTAACGTGCGATTACCCAGCACATTACAGGGTTTCCTTTTCGTGTGAATCTGCATATAAAAAAATCATACTGAATTTTGGTACGTGACTTTATCAACGTAACAATATTAAACTAATAAATTTTGGAAATTCTACTAATGTGGGCACTTTGAATAAATACATTCCTCTATTTATCGCCGGTTCATCAATAATTGCAGTTACTGCATTTAACAATACCGGTTGTGTGTCCTCAATATCAATATGTACAAAATACGAACCCTTTTTTCGTAAAAAAATAACCTAAACATCGCCATCCTTTACTTCTACAACCTTTCCTATCTAATGAATTATGACTTTTTTCCCAAGATACTCAACTACCACCCAATTTCCTAATTTGACATTTTGAATGTCAGCATGGGTACTTCTTTGGCTATTGCTTGTTTTAGTCTCAATTAGCCCATTTTTTCTTCAATTATTTCATTCTCTTCTAGTTCATTTACTGCAGTGATCAAATCTTCATAATCTTCCGGTTCATTGTCACTGTTTTCATCATAAATTTCCTCACTTTTAGACAAACTGAAGCAAGGTTCTTGTGATTCTTGCCTTATTTCCTTTTTTTGATTGCCAAGGGTGCTTGTGTTTTTTTTTTTTGCTTTTCTTCTTCCTTTCCAGGAAGTCTTTTCAAAACATATTTGTATGTTAGGCTTTCAGCAAATTTACATATTTTTCGTCGTACGGTCGATATTTTGTGTTTTCAGTCCTTAGGACTGACAAAATCGAATTTGCCTAACTTGTTTTAACATCTTCTGGTCTAAAATGACAGGTTATCTGTTCTACTATTTTATTCCTTATGTTGTAAGGTGTCGACGGCAACTGGCCATTTTCGTCAATATAATTTTATCAACATTTATCAAGTATTTGTCTCCAAGACGCCCTAACCGATTTGTAAATGCCAACATCCAGAGGCTGAACGAAATGGGACGTGTGAGCAGGTAAACAGAATATTTAGATATTACGTTTTGAAACTTTTCCTAGAGATCAATTACCCTAACACCAAACTGATATCTCAGATATATCAGTTTGGTGTTATGGTAATTGATCTCTAGGAAAAGTTTCAACTTTTACACCAAAGGTTCCAAAACTCATCGTTTATTACGTTTTGAGGCTCATCCAAAATAAGAAGATAAGTACCCTGTAAAACTGAAGTTGAAGGGATAAAAACTTAGTAAAACAATCAAAAAACTGAAACGACTCCATCCAACCAGACGGTGGACAATTATAACAACAATTCCCCGGACCGTCCACGCACCAAGTGGAATACAGGTGGAGTCCTTTGTAGTTGATAAAACTTGATAAGAAGTCTCAACAGCATTGCAACACATGAGAACCGCGTACGTAGCCCTTTGCTGTCCTATAATTTGTATTCGCTATCTGAAGAAATTATATACTTCTTGGGGATGCAGTCAGGATCAGATGGCCACAATTAAAAGTGTTCTCTTTGGTAGGTCTGAGCTTTCAGAATACTTTATTCCATTATCCCCAAGAAGTATATCATTTCTTACCAAGTTCAGTCAAGATACTCCCGCATTATATATATATATATATATATATATATATATATATATATATATATATATATATATATATATATATATATATACTAGCTGACCCGGCCACGCGTTGCTGTGGCTAAAGTTTTTGTTATATTACATTATAGTAAACAATCTAAGAGGAACAATAAGAGAACATCAGTCACGGAGTCCACTATGCTTTTTCACACAGATGGTATTTGTAAAAAAATATGGTGATCTCCTTATTTGACTTTCTACTACTATAACCCTTTAGTACAATGAAATTATTTACGAACAAAGACGAAAATGTTGATGTTGGTATACAAATTCACTGGATTGAGATTTGAAGGGGAAGTACGTTGAACACAATTAATTTAAATATTCTTACACTTGATATTAAGCAGAAATCAATAGGTACAAAATAAAAGATTTATCAGATTTATTATTTCCATTTAATTTTATAACAAATATAAGTATATTACAGTATAATACAGTAAATAACATGTGACGCTTAAACTCATGAATGAGGTAGGCAAGGCAGACAGTCTTGAACTTTTAAACATTAATATCTATTTTTTGAAATATAAATACTATCAATTTCAATTTAATTTAACACCAATCGGTGCACAATGTTTTTGGTTAACCTGTCTTTAGCTAACACAAATAGATTCGACGGTTTCCCAACACGTGAACACGCAACATATAGTTGCCCATGAGAAAAACATGGATTTTCCAAATCTAAACCATTTGTGGTTGTGCATGACCTTCTGCTGTCCTGATTCTTTGAGCTGGATTTCTTGATTCAATTTGTTCTGCCAACTGATGGGCTCAGCAGCGCCATCTATTGATTACTTACTCAACCCAGTCGAAAGGTATCGACATCTGTTAGAATCATTTGGAGTTAACAGATAATTGTGACTGTCAAATAACAACAGACAAATAATTAGCAATAAATTAAAATTGCGACTATAATTTGAGATTTAAACTATCCTATCTCTCAAGTTGGATCGAACTGCACATGGTGTGCGAATTTTATTATAATCGGTTAAGTAGTTTAGGAGTCCATTGAGGACAAACATTGTGACACGGATAGGTTTCCGCGGTCAGTTGTGTGTTGTTGTTGAGTTCGGGTTGAACCGCGTCTGGAGTTTTGTTCTCGACGTTTCGGCTCCGATTTTGGAGCCATTTTCAAGAGGTGAATGTGACTTCACGCTGAGCGGGTGCTACTAAAGGACCGTCGGATGTCTTGGTGGGGACTGGGCATCTGGAAATTAGGGGTTTCCATGCAGTTGGAAGTCTCTGGCCGTCGTCACGTTTATTTAAGCAGGAAGGTCGCTTCTCAATTTCGATGGCTTCGCGAATTATACGAGCTTGTAGTGTTTTTGCTGTGGCGATGGTCTTAGTGTTCGCAAAGTCTATATTGTGTCCTGTCTCTTGATGATGTTTGGACAGAGCTGAAGATGGGTCTGATTTTCGGACAGCAAGTTGATGTTCGTATACTCTACTTGTCACACGTCTGTTGGTCTGGCCTACATATGTTCTATGGCAATCAGAACATGGTGGTTTGTTATGGAGGTCTGTGAGGTTGATGGATCTGTGGATGAAGGAATTCACAACGGAATTGGTTTGTGCTGGATGATGGTGGGAGTCTGCGTTAAGACCCATCTTCAGCTCTGTCCAAACATCATCAAGAGACAGGACACAATATAGACTTTGCGAACACTAAGACCATCGCCACAGCAAAAACACTACAAGCTCGTATAATTCGCGAAGCCATCGAAATCGAGAAGCGACCTTCCTGCTTAAATAAACGTGACGACGGCCAGAGACTTCCAACTGCATGGAAACCCCTAATTTCCAGATGCTCAGTCCCCACCAAGACATCCGACGGTCCTTTAGTAGCACCCGCTGCTATAAATCCTACCCAACATCCCTCGATACCTCAGTTCGATCTAAGGAGTAGGCACATTGAGACCTCAGCGTGAAGTCACATTCACCTCTTGGAAATGGCTCCAAAATCGGAGCCGAAACGTCGAGAACAAAACTCCAGACGCGGTTCAACCCGAACTCAACAACAACATATATATAAAACAAGAGCTTATCCATGTTGAGTAAAATTCTAATTGAAAATTCATATCCAAAAAGTTTAGTAAATAGAATAATTTTTTGTGAAAGAATAGTTTCCATTAGTTCCCATAATGAAAATAACGATCCAGTACAACCTTTCATTTATAAATCATTACCTTATATTCAAGAACTAACACCAAAATTAATCAATGTATTTCGAAATAATAACTTTATAATTTCCAAAAGAAATGTCATCACTATCTCTAAATTATATAGCAAAGTTAAGACCCCAATATTAAACAAACAAAAATCCAACTTAGTCTACAAAATTTCATGCATGGATTGTTCTAAAACATATATAGGCCAAACATCAAGACCCTTAAATAGTCGCATTATTTCACATAAAAGCGACTGTAGACGAAACGTTAATTCTTGCGCTTTGAGTGAACACGTCAACATTGAGGATCACAAGATGGATTTTGAACACCCAGAAATTTTGGATAGAGAAACAAATATAACCAAAAGAACATTTTTAGAAATGACACATATTAATAACGAAGAACATTCTATGAACAAAAAAACAGATCTCAATAATTTAAGCCAAATTTATACATTTCTACTTGAATACGAGAAAGATAGAAGAAAATCGCCTGGTATTCAGAATTTTCCCACATGACATTACATCAAAATTTGACACTTCAATATTCTTCAATGTTTTATCTGTTTGTTTTGTACCAATTTATATTTTATTCTCACGTTAGTAAGTGTTCCATATTTCTATGTTTACAAAATATCATCCAATGTATTCTTTTTAGTTGTCCTGACGAAGGTAATAAATTTACCGAAAGCTTGACTAATAACAAAGAGTCCTCTTTGTAACTGCCCACAAACTTGACTGCAACCTCACAAAATCAATCGAATTATATATATATATATATATATATATATATATATATATATATATATATATATATATATATATATATTGATTTAATAAATCAGGAGAACATAAGAAGAAAAAGTTCAAATTGACACAGAAATGACATTTTGATGCAAAATGAACAAAAACTGGATCTGACCAACATTATTTCAATGTTTCAGATTTCGGATAGATATTTTATTATTTCTTTGAATTTTCCGAGTTGACGTTCAATATTCTTGTATGTGCACTCGTTACTGGCAATGCCTGTGACGTGTTTAGTGTAAAAACTTGTACAAATAATAATCCATGAGAGTTCTTTAGCCGTTTATATAAGCCACCTTTTCAAGATTCTTCGACTGTTAGACTTCGTTTGATCATTCAAATGGTAGGTATTTCATCAAACAACATGTAAAGTACCTACTTACCTAATAAAATGTAGGAATTGAGATCATTTGGATAATCATTGTCCGATGAATTCATATTTCTAGGATTGATATTCTAAAAAATGATAGGACCCGGATCTTTTCAGAAATATCAGTTTTCTTTGTAGCCAGACCCTGTAGATGAATGATTTTTCATCATTATTTGATTCCTGCGTCTGTCAGAGAAGATTTTCATCGAAAATGCCAGTTATGTTGATTCGAAAAGTTGAATCAGATTGAAATAACATCCAGTAGATATTCATCTGTCGTACATCACCTACTTTCAGAAAACTTTTATCTAGCCATGTAGTTTGAGCCATTAAATATGAATCCGAAGATCAAACGCGGCTGCATCCCTTCGTTCTCAACCTAGGTCTTCGAAGGCCAAGAGAGGGGTATATTCCACCTTCCTTTTTCCATAATGAAATCAGGAAAATACATAATTTCAGCCTTACACCTCATTTCACTTTCGTCGATACTTTCTACACGGCAATTATTCACATTTATAAGGAGAATAGCCAACTTGGAACTCCGGAAAATGAAAGTTTTCGGAAACTGGCGAAGCCAGGCATGGGTGATTCATATTTTAATTTTACGGCCCTTTGTCACCATTCATATTATTTTTACATCTTGCTATTTATAGACTCTAGATGGAAGTGATCATATCATTCATGTCAATAATTATGAGTTCACACTATACTTACCTATTCTCTTTCTCAATTCATCGATTGATTATCGTATAGCAGAAGCCTTGTGTAAACCAGATTCTGTGCTGTTCTTCCCAACTATTGCAATAATATTCAGAAAACAATTTTCTGAACCCACCACAAGAATTTTCAGCAGTAGACTGCTACCTTCTGTTACCTGTTGATATCCTTTTTTTTTTTTCATTCACAAGCCCATTTCAGGGGTCTATTGAAATAAAATTCATCTTACTGCACGTTCACACTTAATCCACCTTGTGCCATTGTTTTTAATTTGGAAAGTGGTTATGGGTTTTCATCTTTTTCAAATAACTCAAATATATTTTATATTGTTCAATTGTAGTTTCTTACTTTTACTATAATAAAACAATAAAAAGTAGTTTGTACAACAAACATGTGGCCATGTCGCACTAGGGCGTGTGGCCAATATCCATTCGAGTCATACAGTTATTTTTTTCTTCGACCAGGTAAATATTTTACAACTCTCTTCCAAGTGTCATATTGAAAATCAATTTTAGATATTGAGTATTTTGTCGAAATTCATGAAAAACTCAAAGAGAAAAACTTCATCAAATTCAACATTGAACGATACAAATTGAATTAGTAATGTCAAATTGAAAAAAGTACAGAAGAAATCGGTGTCGGTGAGACTCGAACCGATGACTAAAAAGTGGAATTGCCTCAGAGGACGTACACCTTAACCATCTGGGCTATTTGGACTATACAATTTTAGTTAATTTTTGGTCTGATTAAAGTCTCTCAACTCCTTAAGAAAATATGACAATTCAATCTTGACCCAATAAACTATAGAATATTTCAGATATAATTATATTTATTTATACTTGAATGAAACAACTTTGATTTCGTGTTTGTAGGTGGCCAGATCAGAATTATGACGTTTCTACAAGGTTGTCCCTGATAATCAAGTATTTTGGTCTCTGTGATTGGTGGAATTTATATCCTACATTGTGGGGATGGATATATAAAATCATAAAGATTCAGTTGACTGGAATCGCGTACTTAACCGTTTAGTGAACTATAAAGAAATTAGTATATTTACAGTGCTTATCAATGGGGTCGTTCATAATATTCATATACAAAATGTTGAAGTGTAAGCTTTGTCATGAACGCTTCCTTTGATTCTCATTGTGACAGGTTTCACATGTTTGATCGGTGAACTAGCCATGAGTGAGAATTATTCTTAATATCAACTGAATTCATATCCTCAGTCATTGAAGGTGAATTCTCCATTGATCACAGGATATATTCATGGTATCAGTCACACTATATAGTGACTTTATGGTTTCCCAAAGTCTTCTATCATTTTCCTCTACATCCTTCAGGCGGCAAGAACGGATTCTTCAATACCTTTTCTTTGATTCAATATTTTACAAGAATCACCCCATTTGCACTAAAATAATCCCCACCTTGACATTTTATGTTGTCTCAAACTCGCCTGTCCTAAGCTCCTCACTGATCTCTGCTACAAAACTGCCTCATATAATTAATCAATAGCAATGCAAGTTCAAGAACTGTCACTACCAGGTGTCCACTTATTTTTAATAATACTTGTTTCTTTTTCTTTGTACTTTTAGACTATCGTGGAACCTATGAAGATTTTGCATCAAGTCCATATTTCGGAAAAGGAAAGGTACACACCTTTCATATTCAGGGTCCATCAGAATAACGTCGTCTGGGTAGACCAGGAATGTCTTCCAGTACCAGTTCCATTGATCGTTCAGAGGCCACGGGAGCATTACAAAGTCCGAATTGCATAACATTTTTTTCGTGATGGCAGATGGCAGTGGCTTCATTCTTTTTAGTGAACATCAGTCGCCTTGGTGGATGTCGGATGGGTGCAGCATCACCAGTATTGATTCGATGTTGGACAAGATCCATGAGGCCTGTACTTCTCTTTCACGAATTATTCGCCTTTTTTCGCAGAAAGTTACTCGCTTTCTTTCGTTCATCCTCCGAGAGGTGGCTCCATGATTCCTCGAAAGTGGAGTTCTGCTGGAAGCTGTTGACTGCTCGAGAGTGGATTCTTCATATTCGGATGACCCACCCCTTCTTGTGGGTTGTTTTTGGTGTGACCACTCTCGTTTTTTTATTTATTTTTATTTCAGTTCACAATGCATGTGGCTACGCATACATCTTGGAAGTTTTCGGGCGGCTCTTCTACTTTTTTCTTGTATCTGTTTTTGAGAAAAGAAAATAGGAATCAATTTATTGCTTGTCCTTGGTACAACAAAATGAAACTTGCATGTATACATGAAATAACGAGCTTCTTATTCATGATTGAACAAATAACAAAACATGAGAGTCATCTTTCGAATTTTCAAATTAATTGTTATTTCGATGGAACACAACGTTAAAATGAAACATTTTTTAGCTAAACAAATTCATATGTATTCTCCAGAAACTGTCACCAGGTTTTAACGTCATATTATTTTTCATCTTCTTGTTCTTTAGGATTTTTTCATTTCAACATCCTGTTAAAAAATATTTCAATTTTCATGACATGTATAATTTTCGTCATTTTCAGTTTTTTCAAAGATTTTCTATATCATCTGCAATGATGAAGCGTTGCAGCAACTTTCTACGTCACTCACAAAAAATAGTGAATAGTGATGAACCCAAATGAGAGCCTTGAGGGACTTCCAAGGCAACTCCAAAATTAGTCTATTTACAGATATTAAGAGCTACAGACTGGGCCAACTTCAACCCCGTTTTCCACCCCATCAGGGGTAGAATGTCGGAAAACACTTCCTTGCCAGAAACAAAGTTAGAAACGTACCTCTTCATAATATCAGTATAGATTGAAGGTGGTGAATCATATTCGTTAACATTGACATTTTCTTGAGAACTCATGTTGGTAAATTGTTATTCTATTATAAACATGAAAAATAATCATTGCCATAGGATGTCCCCGAATGGTTTACAATTTGGGTAAAATTCTATGAATCGGACATTCATAGAACAGGATATATAAGGGTTAACCTACGGTAGCCTAGCATAATTCAATGAAAAAGCTGTTCTATGAATTATCCAATTGATTCTTCGTATGTCTACAAATTTTGGTGATATTTCGTTTTTATCCTCAATTTTTCTGTTATTCATCAATATTTCGCGAACTATCGGAGAAAATATCAACAATATTGATGAAATGTCTCTTCTATTAATTTTTTCATATATCCTGTAGTTTCACAGATAATTCGTTCGTTTTTCAATTTTTTCTGTTATTCATCAATATATCTCGAACTACCAAAATATACAAAATGTTTCCATATTTGCCACTGGATTCGATAATATTTATATCCTATCCTGGTTATTTTCTTTATATCCTGTCGTTTGGGGATATTTGCATTATTTCAATTGTTTCATGATTGTTTCATGATACTGTTATAGGTTTCTGTTTTAATATCGGAAATTTATCATTTTTTTTATTTTTCAGTATTTCTTCAATATTTCCTCAACCTTTGATATAACTGGAAAAAGGTTGTTTTTCATTGACTTTGGTATATTTGATTGAATTGTACTCAGGTATATTTCCGTTTCTTTCATTTATTCCCAAATATTCCGTTATTTTTGAAACAAGATCTGTATTTTTGCAATTAGTTAAAAAAATTTTAAATGAAAAAAGTTTCGAATTGAATCATTTCAAGACCTACACGATCGTTATTATTTATTTTCTAATTCTTCTATATCGCTAATAAAAAATCGGCAATTAGCACAAAAAAAAATCACAAAATCTAAAATGAATTGTCAAGTTTTTTCTTCGGATAAAAAGTATTACTGAATACGAAAGCATTCACACTGATGTGAAAGAAATTCCTAGAGCCAATACTCTGATACCAAGGACGTTTCGAAAGAAATTGAAAAAATCGAAGCAATACTGAAAATAGCATATTACCAAGGAAGAAAGTAAATCATTTCTCCCGGGAGAAAAATATAGCTCACCGAAGCTGAAAGCCGAAAGACCAGTTATATCTTTCGATGAGGTTTGTATACTATTTTGTTCACAATCATTCGAAATGATGGAATGAATGTTGGCATGATCAATTTGAATGTATTTTGTGTTTCAAGTAGGCATTGCAAAAAGATGAACTACTTAATGAAGCTAATGAACAAATGTAACTATTGTCATTATTGGTGAATGTCATTCACCTATGTAGAGGTTACATTTCGTATTAGTTCCAATGAATGCTTCTGGCATACCAATAATATTTCACAAATCTCAGTTGTGTCACGAGGATTGTTGCATTTGAGCAATGTTTTGATTACTTATACTTATTGATATATTGGTGGCGTTTTGAACAATAAAAATGGACTGGCCCTAATGAGGGAAAGTGCTACAGATGCTGTACTTTGAATGTGGCTAATGGAAAGATAACGTTTCATTTTTGAGAACTGGATGAGGCTTTTCTAGTTATCGAAGAGGATTCGAGTTTTCATGAAGAAAATGAGTGTCTGTATCTTTTTGTAATTTCGTTACTGATAGCTACGATATTGTGTAAGGATTAACTTATTTCGTTCACCAACGTTGAACACTTTGTTAATTCCAATGAGTTCAATGATGTTTCGAACGGGAGGGGAAAAAATTGGAAAGTTTCAAAAGAGGTCGGGAAATGTGTTCTTTTTCTTATAGGTGAACAATTGATAACTTTCCAATATGAAAGTATGTTAGAAACAAGGCACATTGTCTTTTGTACCCAAGTTTCAGAGTGATATATTATCTCTCCCATTAAGAGTTATGGTGTGTCCTAAAAAACATTGACAGATGGTAACACAAACCCATACTGGCTCGTTAGACGATAAAATGAACATTTTTTCATTGGGATCCTCTCGTCCAACGCAACTATGAGAAACGTCAGTTCCCAGTTTTTAGAGGGGCATCGTGATGGATGTCATTGGGGTATGAGGACGAGGTTTGCAGAGGATTTTGAGAGCTGACCTCTTTCTTGTGAGGCACCCTAACGCAAACGGTAAAATGTGTAATTTTTCGTCTGGAAAACCAAATCAGGCAACTGATTTTATTGCCCCTCATTCCAACTCGTATATTTCAACAGGGGAAAAATATAATCATCCAGCAGTAAACGTAATAAAGACTAGATGGCTGTCATTCATATAGCTAATTTTATGATTCTCGATAAATGATATAAATTCACTAGTATATAGGTACACAAGATAAAAACCAGGTAGATTATTTAATTGTTTCATCGTAACGCTCGACATGAAACTGATAATTTCTTACGAAATAACTTTAAAGATAACGATTGCAGAGTAATAAATTTCAATGATCCCCGATAAACACTCACACTGTAGCCCGCTTAAAACGTAAAACAGCAATCGATTCGTGGATACGTAGAATTCCGAGAATATACGAGACCGACTTCGTTGTATAGTTGCCAGATCCTTAACTGATGCAGAAGCACATCATGTGAATTAAAAATTCAGATGATGATTCCAATAGAATATTTAGAAACAGTTGAGCTGATTATTCAAAGCGGCTAAAGTTTCCATCATTGAAAAGAAAAGAGAATGATGATGTTTAATTTGATTTATAAAAATAAATTGAATGATAAGTTCGGTAGGTATATAATCAACGAAAACAGTCCAAACTATAGAATACAATCATCATTTTTCATTTCAGTATAAATGGAATATATAAATGCCGTTTCATTCTATATCTATTTCTTCCGATATATCGATAGAGAACCAGTCAGGATATATCAAATTCAATGAATATGAACGGTGTTTTACACTTCCTCATCAAGGACCTAACGATTTTTCAGACTGAAAACTACGTCTACCACAGTGGCACCATCAGGAGATTACTTAGAATCAATATACCATTTGGCATGTGAAGTATTCCTTTGGATCAGTTCATTATATTTCAGAAATGTATATTTATATCCCATGTTTTTTTAAGTTTTATGTTGGAAGTGGTACCAATTTGAAAAGGTATTATGAGTTGGTATACTTTGGTACTTTTAGAAATAAATATTTTTCTTGCTTCGAATTCGAATTTTTCCTCAGTTGAGTATGTGTCACCAATTTCTTAGTCATTTTGATATTGACATACATTCAATGACCGTACCATCCATAGCGACTGTTCAAGGAGGAGGTGAGATGGTGAATGAAAGTACTCGGATTTTCCAGCAGGAGAAGCGACAACAATGTAAATTTATCATATGGCCAGCACATCGGCGGTGTTTGTTTGTTATTTCAGTTCGGATTAAAACCGGCTTTACAATTCAACCGGTCTGTGCTCATCAAATTCACTTCGGTTAGTATAGTTTCGAGAGAGATGTTCATATTGTTCAGCAGTTTCTCTCCAAAAAACTGTGGATCCTGATAAGATTTTGCGTGGGTTGCCTTATTTTATTCATGATTCGACAGCGCTGACAACATTCGTCCGGTCAGTTAGATTGAGGTTAATGGCAAAAAATGTTATCGTTCAGTGAAATACAACGAATACTCGACGGCTGCAATCAAAGTCATCTAATACAACACTGGGAAACACTCTCACCAGAAGAACGTGATGATTTCTTGAAACAACTCAGCTCTATAGACTTTTCTCAGATGAACAGACTTTTTTGCAGAGCACAAGATCATCTCAAAGAGAATGCCAAAAAGCCAGATGAACAGATGAACCCGATCCCTTCCACCCGATTCGAATCTGTATATACAGTTCCTGCTGAGACCCTCGATGAGTACCGAACCCTGGGACTCACTGAGATTTCTGAGAGTCGTGTGGCAGTCATTCTCCTAGCGGGAGGACAAGGTACCCGACTAGGGGTCAGTTATCCCAAAGGTATGTTTCCTATCGATATCCCATCTGGAAAAACTTTATACCAATTGCAAGCTGAGAGAATAAGAAGGGTGGCGGAAATAGCAGAAGAGGTCACCGCCAAATTAGGCAAAATATGCTGGTATATCATGACCAGCGCAGCTACTCACGAGGATACGGCAAACTATCTCGAAAAGCACGCTTATTTTGGTCTGCGTAAAGAGAATGTTGTTCTTTTTCAACAAGGTTTGCTGCCCTGTTTCACATTCGATGGAAAGATCATTTTGGAGAAGAAGGGTTCCATTGCAATGGCACCTGATGGCAACGGTGGCATTTACGCTGCTCTGAAAAAACATGTGATATTGGATATAGAGAGAAGAGGAATCAGATATGTGCACGTACATAGTGTGGATAACATCTTGGTGAAGGTTGCAGATCCGGAATTCATAGGGTTTGTATCCGATAATAACATAATGAGGGGGTTACCGTATTTGTTGTATATAGGCAATGGATTCACATCTTTTGTAGATTTGAACGACCAACCAAAAATAGTAGTTATTTATCAGGCGATTTTGTGTTCAATTTGGAAACTTTATGCGTGTAGAAGGGCAGATTTCTGGTTAATTCTTGAAAGTTGGTGGGCAATATAATTCAGTTTTTCAAATCAATATGGGAATTCTCCAACTTTAAAAGATGCAGAGTTGCGGCTTCGTTGCCTACGACGCCGGTTTATATTCGATTCAAGATTTATCACTGCCAATTCACGAACATGAATTGAATCTACAATTCAGATTCACAATTCACAAGCCATTCCCTAAAGCTCCATACTAAAGAAGCTAGCAAAGCCACATACGAATTTCGACTCGGGGTGGGTTACCTAATTTTAGGCTCATTTTAGGCTAATTTATTGCCATGTTCCCGAATTTTTCGCTCTATTCCATCATGGAAAAATCTGTGGCCTTTCTAGCTTCGGTCGAACTCAGCAAAGCCATTTTTGAAATGAAACATTTTTCAGACATTTGAAAAAGTGATTTTTAGGAATATTTTTCGGCCAATTGATTACCCTAGTTTCATATTTTATTGCTCCTTGCGTTTTAGAAAAAAACAGGATTTATTGATTCTCGCCCAGGCGATGATGTAATGATCCAAACTATAAATATTTGACAATTTGACTTGTCGAAACGATGATTACCATTGAATGATCGATGAATGGCTTACATTGAATATTTTTGATCAACTTTTCTTAAAACAAACCTGTGGCTTTGCTAGCTTCGGGCAAAGTCAGAAAAGCCATTTCTGCAATAACAACATTTTTCACAGATTGTTAATAGAAATATTCAAGATCCAGTTTCAGGCTTATTGATTACCTTAGTTTCATATTTTTTGCTCCTCGCGTTTAAAAAAAAACTTGATTTACCTACTTATTGATTCTCATTGGCGATGATGCAATCTTTCCAAACTATAAATATTTGACAATTTGACATATCGAAACGATGATTACCGTCGAATGATCGATGAATGGCCAACATTGAATTTTTTGATCAACTTTTTTAAAACGAACCTATGGCTTTGCTAGCTTCGGGCGAAGTCAGCAGAGCCATTTCTGCAATAACAACATTTTTCAAAGATTCTAAATAGTAATATTCACGATTCAGTTTTAGGCTAATTAATTACCTTAGTTTCATATTTTTTGCTCCTCGCGTTTGCAAAAAAACTTGATTTACTTATTGATTCTCATGAGCGATGATGCAATTATTCCAAACTATAAATATTTGACATGTCGAAACGATGGTCACTTTTATGTTTTATTTTTATTACCCCTATTTATTATAAATTGATGTGTTTATTATTATCTTTTTTATTCTTGGTATATTTTCTATTTTGTTAATCCTTATTATGTTCATTCCGAGGGGTTGACCACATGGGAATTCCGGTGTACAATTGATAGGAATTCCGGAGAATTCCGAGGGAAGTCCGGGGAATTCCGAGGGAATTCCTGGGGAATTCCGGGGAATTCCGAAAAATTTATAAAGAAACTATAGGAATTATTATAAGGTAACTTCAATTTATTCGCGCAATAAAAAAAAGCATACAGTAAAATTTTAATATTTATATACCTAAAATCATAATTCAAAAACAAAACACCGTTGTGAAGTAATCCACTTCCACTGGACGAAGAAAGTAAGGACCTTTGTTTTGAAAGAGTTTGTGGTGAATTTCCAATTTGAAATACATTTTGTTAGCGAAAAATAAGCCTGATGACAACAATCTTTACGATCTGATAGACATAATCTGATATGTCCCTGGAAGTCAATAACTTCTTTCAGTGAAATAGTACCTCATTCTGATTCGAATATATAAATAAGGCATGTGAAACAACCCAAAAAACTTTGTTTTATAGGTTTTGCGGTCTCGAGAGGGGTGTGATTGGGGGTTGTTTTTTCGAATAATCCGATTACATACCAAGGCGTAAAATTAGTATTTCTCTCGAACGAAAAAATTGCCCGAGCCCGAAGACCTAGGTGAGTAATTTCTCGAGAGAGAAATGTTAAAATTCCCCGAAATCTGCATGCAATTCGATCCAAAATCAGTTGTTGAAGTAATGTTATAAAATGGACAAAAAAAAAGCTTGCAAGGATAATTCGCATCTACCTGGAATTTTATTTTTCGAGTGTTACAAATAGACGAATTTGATGAAGCCCCTAACAAATGTCGTTATTTTCATTCTTTCTAAATATCATTTGCCTACGTAGAAATCAAAATATGTTTTGAATTTCAGCTTCGTTTTGATGAATGCGTTTGGCATCATAATAATAATAGCTTCATTGTCCAACAGTTACCCATTCATAGGACAATATAAAATTATAGTCACAATTCTTAGCCATAAACAACAAGAAATAAATGAACAAAAGAAAACAAATTCTAATTACTCTAAGTAGGTACACGTTTGCAATTCTGATAAGGTTTTGAAGGTTTGTGGAGATTATATCACAATGGGAACAAATGCTATTGAAATTCATACACATAACATATATCGGGGAATTGAGCATTATGTTAGTTCTTGCCCTGAGAGGCCTAAAAATAAATTGAGATCGTGCAAATGGCCTTGGTATGTTGAGGTTGATTCGTTCAAGAATTTTAGAACAGTCTATTCTCATTCATTAATTTGAATAAAAAAATGAGCGATGCACATTTTCTGTGATGTTCTAAACTGAAAAACTCCAAACGTTCATAAGACATCATTACTGATACCTCTTAGAATAAGAACCCTGTATTCTGAAAATTAGAAATTCACAAAACTTTGTACTCTTTCAATGCATAGATTGTGTATCTCATATAATGAACTCCAGACGATTCTGGATATCTAACAAATTTTTTTTGTTCCACGAGGATTCCTGCAAATAAGCAACAATTGGCTTTCTCATTGTTTTCGACTAGAATAATGGACTGGCCCTGAGCGATTGAGAGCGCTGGACTATGTGCTTGAGAACATGAGTTATCAGGAAAAGCACGTTTTGTATAATTGCGTTGGTGTATACAGGTGAACCGGGATCTGAGTAATCCGATGAGCAGAATGTCGGTCGTTTCGAATAAAAGAAGGGGAGGCCGGGAAAGTGTCAAGGGATCGGCAGAGTGTTTTTCTATCTTGTCTTCTTCTGAGTGAAAATATTTACTTTCAAACTTGGAAATAGGTTATAATCAAGCACATTTTTCAATAATCGGGCCTCCTCCTCTTCAAAAATCTCATCAATAACTGATAATGAAAATAAATTTGATGAACAACAAATACTAGACTAAACTACAAATAATTCTTTTTATTTAGGTATTGCGTGAAAAAAGGAGCAGACTGTGGAGTAAAGGTCGTTCCCAAACGAGCACACAACGAGCCTGTAGGGGTAGTGTGCGAAGTCAATGGAGTGTTTCAAGTGGTGGAATACAGCGAAATAAACGAAGAAACTGCCACACGCCGTGACAATGTGGGAGAATTGGTATTCAAAGCCGGAAACATTTGCAATCACCTGTTCACGACTGATTTCCTTAAGAAGGTTTCCTCTCATGCAGATGAACTCACTTTACACGTTGCGAAAAAGAAAATACCGCACATCAATGAAAACGGTGAATTCGTCCGTCCAGTAGTTCCTAACGGAATCAAAATAGAAAAGTTCATCTTTGACGTTTTTCACTTTTCCGAAAACTTTGTCGTGTGGGAGGTGCCGAGATACTCGGATTTCAGTCCTTTGAAAAACTGTGATAGTGTTCCGGAAGACTGTCCTGCTACTTGTAGGAGAGACTTATTGAAACTCCATAAAAAGTATGTTTTAAGAGCAGGTGGTAAAGTATCATGTGAGGAACTGGAAATTTCACCTCTCTTATCCTATGCAGGCGAAAATTTGAAAGAGCGTGTTGAAGGGAGAACGTTTGATCACAAGACCGTACTGATTTCCGACCATGAACAGGCAATGGACGATTCGTGAGTTCCTAGAATTCAAGTTCGTCAATTTCAATAATTCCATTACCAATTATGATTTTTGTCAATAGATATTGATATTTATTTTTTTAAATGGATTTTTATTTCCAGACATCCGGCAGAAATGCTGAGTTTTGAACTGATATTACTCTGGAATATCGACATAGATTGCTAACTATATACCAGTGTAGCAGGCATCTACCCCCAAAAGATTCATTAATTGGAATATGT
This sequence comes from Zygogramma bicolorata, assembly GCA_032362365.1. Taxonomy (NCBI): domain Eukaryota; kingdom Metazoa; phylum Arthropoda; class Insecta; order Coleoptera; family Chrysomelidae; genus Zygogramma; species Zygogramma bicolorata. The sequence goes on from JAVJAQ010005227.1 coordinate 88,910, forward strand.
TCCTAATTCAGATGAAATATCTGATGATGATAATCCATGTTTCGATTTACTAATCTTCCACACGAAACTTCTAAGAAAAACTTATTGAATCTACGAGTAGCATTCCATATTTTGTTTATTCAAGACTTTACTCTCATCTCTCACAAACAGTCTCCAAAATGAAATCTTGTGATGATCCACTCGTATTCATCTCATTCAACTCATCACATGATGTTTAACAAATACATAAAATTCTTGTTGAATCAGTTCAATCATCTTATCTCCTTCAACCCAACTGAGATGTGCCGACCTGAATTTCCTACATTTTCAGTAATATATCCCAGAGTATATTCTAGAAATATATCGTTCTAAAACATGCCGCGAAGAATATCAAGGTATAACGTAAAGAATAATCTTCTTCAACCATAACTCTACCTCTTATAGTAATATCAGCGATACCAAATGAGGAAGGCCAACCTGAATTTCCTTAATTGTCAGTTATGCTTGGTTCATAGACCACATTTTTTCTCCTACTTTATATTTTACATTTACTCTAAATAAGTTCTCTCAATGCTGATAAATGGAGGCGTTCATACACAAAATGTTAAAGTTTCGTGTACGAACGCTTCCATTGAATGGCATTGTGAGAACTCCCTTGAAGTAAAAGATAAATTGAAAGTAAAAGTTAAATACCGTAATTTTTTTTCCGTAAGGAATATTCTGAAACGATAAACCGTATTGAATATATTCAATAGATAATATTTCAAGAATATTTTCTATGCATATTCTTTCGAAAATTGCATATGAATGTCCAATATAAAATATTCCATAAATATTTTATGAATATGTCTGACACTTCTTGAAAATGGCTTCGAAATGTCAGTCGAACAATTCGAAAGTAAGTAGTAAGCGGCACTTTTTGACCTAATACAAATGATTTTTGTTCGCTTCCGGTTTTGCCGAAATAACTTCCGATTTTCAAATGTATATTATTAGATTTCTGAAATGCGCATAGTTTTCTAAATCCAATGACACAATAATGACATTTCGAAAGTGATTTTTTTTTTATTTAATTTTTAGTTTTCCATTTCGGTGTGCCATGATGGAAATAGTAAATTACGGTTTTTATGAGCAAATAAAGTTCATCGTGGTACAATTTATTAGTACTATTCATAAGGAATTTATTCATACCTAGTCATAATATGTGCGATAAATACAATCAATATTACAACTGAAAGAAAATAAGAAAATACAATTATTTTGTTCTAATTCAGTGTTAAGAAGTTACTGAGGATGCTTCGGAAACAATAACATTATCCCTTCGGGTTGGCAAATAAATATTTTTCCTACGACCACATAGGAAAGTGACACATGTCGCACTCTCTACTCCCATAGAAAGTGACCTTTATTTTCACTCGTGCGGAAATTACTTTCCGCACGGCTGTCAATAAGTCGTCAAACACGTGAATTATGTAAGATTTATAGTTGCAATTATTATTGATCGTCCCTATTGTTATTATTTATATAAAAACTGGACTGATAGGTAACGATAATTCATGAAATTCATAGAGAAAAGAAAGAAAAGTGTTCTATTATAAGTACTTACTTATTGTCAAATTTTCAATTAACTTTAATTATTGTTATTTCTTAATTTCACTCTTAAAGTTATAACGCTATTATAGAAATAATATTCAAACATAGTCCGACACAAAAAAACTTGAGATTGGTCAAGCAACTAAAATTGTTGTTCTAAAAAATTTTTCTTGTTCTCAACTCAATATAATAATTGACATTAATGTCCATTCAACAGTTATATAATAAATTATAAGTATTTATTACAAACATCATTACATTGAAGCAACGATTCTGGTCAACGACATTAAATGTAAGTATATTCATCAATAGTCGATTGCAAGTACCCCTCTAATGCGGAAAGTGAAATTTTTCACAGAAATGGAAAATATTGTATTAGCACGAGGCGTCAGTGAGACAATCCCACGAATATTTTCTACTAGCGGAAAAAAGGCCACTTTTCCGCACCTATTTTAGTGTTGAAAGTGTCACTTTTCTGCACCAGTGCGGAAAAGTAAATCTGTTATGTTTTGGGGAAATAAAGTGACGTTTGAATATACAAAATATGTATTTGTATGATTGTAGTTTACAGAATGACTGAAAAATTAAGAAATCGATCAGATTTTCGCTAAAATTTTCAATAAATAAACAAGTATGCTTCTATAATTTTTTAATAGCTCTGGTATAAGCCTCATCCAATGAATGTCAGATAATAATAAACATCTGACATTTGTCTTTTGTCTCTACATCATCAAAACCATTTTAATGACCTCTTCCAGCCAAGTTGCTAAAAGCGGTGGAAAAGCTAAATCTGACTTCATTGGAAAACATATTAGCCTCTGCAATAAATTTGCAGAATGCAACAAATTGCCCGTTCAATTTTGATGATTAATTAGTTGACATGTATTTGAAAATGGAAGTTTCGTTAACTTTTGGGTTTTTTCCGCACGCTAGCAGAAAAAAATAGTGTACCTAACACGAGACTTTTCCGCACGCGATTGTTGGCCGAGATACGCTAACACTTTTCGCAGTTGTTAGGTAAACTAATATGTTGGTTTATCGCTGTTTTTATTGTGTATTGGAAAACTCTTAACATTTGTTATTTTATTGAAAATTAATTAATATGGAAATGAAAATTCTTGAAATATTATATCGAATGGCGTTTTATCGAATGTAATCAAAAGTAAAAATATGTAAAACAAAAAATACCGAGTATTATTATTTTTACATAAAATTTATCGAAAAGAAAAATCCCGAAATGAAAATCAATGAATACCAAAATATCGTAAGAAAAGTAAGTCGAATATTAAAAAACTTGTATTTTCTCCCTGGCGACCGATCCATATTTTTTCGAAATACTGAACTAGGACTTGACCCTCGGGGAATCATTTTCACAGATATCAAAAGTTTCGATGACAAATTTTTCAGGAATAAATGCAATTGCAGATAACAATCCAACTTTGAAGTGAACATCTGCGTCGTATAGAGATTTTACACTCTGGCGCTGAATCTGCCTATAAATGCATTGTTGGAAATGAAAAAAATATCCTTGGTTGACGTACACCAGGAAAAACTTGTTTTATGGCATTCACGGCAGCTATGTCTAAAACTTCAGTTACATGCTTCAATATCATCTTTTCCAAAGACTTTACTATGTTCAAAACTCTTACGTGTTTTCTGATTTATCTGGCAGAAGGGCGAATATCAAAGGCACTGTCAAACTCATTTTCAATGCTCCAGTAATCTCCATAACTAAGAACCACTCTCATTCCCATCAGAATATTCATTCCCCGGAAGGTCCAGATTTCCTTATCAATGGTTGGAAAACGAGGTTCACCTATTCGTTGTATTTGTTGAGCGTACAAATTTTCTAACAGAACCAAGTATTCCACTGGGTTGTACAATTTCTGCAGTTCGAAATTTATCACACTTCCCAACAGCCAGGGTTGATTTCTTTCATTTTCCACTAATTTTTTAAGTGTTATTCCAGGATTTCTATCCAGTTCCTTGAGTGTTATTTCTGATTCTGAATCATATTCTTCCAGAATATATTTATGAATTTTCAATGTTTGCTGCACCATCAGGTCCATTCTCTGAAATGAATCCGCAGAGATTACTCCTTCAGCATACTGCCGATATCTGATGCTAAAGATTTTCCACCACTGGAAAAATCATCATTCAGCTAATTCCACATTTCTTCATCAGTCATTCCCACAAGTCTGAATTGTAACGGGAAGTTCCATTAAAGGATAATTTTTTTCTACTGTTCATCATCAATTATTTACATACGAACAAAAATCATTTTAAAGAGTATGCTCAGCCAATAAATCAGTAGGAAAAATAACGGTTATATCAAGTGATGAAGTACTTAGATATTCAAATTGAAGTGACCTTTCGCTATTCAACAGAAAGTTTCTCTAACTGACCACTTGCCGCCGTTCCAAGTGCTATCCTTCATATCGTGATAGCTAATGCCATTTCTCTCATGGAGAAGGGCAGTCTCTTCTTATCGAAACTTATTATCGAAAATAGGTACCAACCTATTTGATAACCATTATTCACCAACAATAATATCGTTGAAACGGATATTTGTGCTGTTTGCGTTTGGTTAATATAATTGAAAAACCAGAGGTTTTCTTTATTAACTGAAACAAATCGCTGCACACTCCATTCAACCTCCCGAGGTTCCCAAAAAAACTCGACAAACTCGAAATTAACCCACCTTTTATTGAGATATTGTAAGAAATCTACAGTTATTATATTAGTGCATTGAATCTATTGCAGAAGGATAGACTTCTAAGTTGCTGCGTATTCTTTTTCAAATTGAATATTTCTCATTGACAATTTTCTTCATTGACATTTGTCCAAAAATTTCAGATCTGACATAACATTTGGTCCTTAGGGAGGGGCAGCCAGCCGCAATCCATATCAACCGAACTCATAGAGATGCAATCTTCCCCAGACAGCATGATGTTCTGAAAATTTAGAACCACCTGTCTCTCTGTTCCTGATATACACTTTATACTTTACATTCAATACTGACACATACCAAACAGAATGACAGCAGAAAATACAAAAAATTGTATTCATCAAATACCTTGTTCCTGCGGTCAAAAATATATCGGTAAAACGTCACGACCTTTGGAAGTGCAAAAGAAAGAACACAGGGTGGTTCTGGATTATCAGATCACACAGTAGAATGGAGGGAAACTGAAATGATGGCAAAAAGGAAATGTTTGTTCTCTTAAATTGGTACTTTTGTCGTCTGGTATAACATAAGAATATAGTGATAACAATATTTTCAACATAACTAGTTTCTCATTATAACAAACAAAATACCATTAAAATTTCGATACTTTCATTGACTTGTCTTTAGATGATTTTCTAAATATCCTCATTTTCCAGAGAGAGTTTCGTGAAAAAGTCAGCATTCCATATTTTGTTTATTCAAGACTTTACTCTCATCTCTCACAAACAGTTTCCAAAATGAAATCTTGTGATGATCCACTTGTATTCATCTCATTCAACTCATCAACTCATTCAACTCATTTAACAAATACATAAAATTCTTGTTGAATCAGTTCAACCATCTTGTCTCCTTCAACCCAACTGAGATGTGCCGACCTGAATTTCCTACATTTTCAGTAATATATCCCAGAGTATATTCTAGAAATATATCGTTCTAAAACATGCCGCGAAGAATATCAAGGTGTAACGTAAAGAATTCTTCTTCAACCATAACTCTACCTCTTATAGTAATATCAGCGATACCAAATGAGGAAGGCCAACCTGAATTTCCTTAATTGTCAGTTATGCTTGGTTCATAGACCACATTTTTTCTCCTACTTTATATTTTACATTTACTCTAAAAAAGTTCTCTCAATGCTGATAAATGGAGGCGTTCATACACAAAATGTTAAAGTTTCGTGTACGAACGCTTCAATTGAATGGCATTGTGAGAACTCCCTTGAAGTAAAAGATAAATTGAAAGTAAAAGTTTGGTCCTTGAACCAAGTATTATTATCACAGAGAATATTTTATGTGTATACCGTAATTTTTTTTCCGTAAGGAATATTCTGAAACGATAAACCGTATTGAATATATTCAATAGATAATATTTCAAGAATATTTTCTATGCATATTCTTTCGAAAATTGCATATGAATGTCCAATATAAAATATTCCATAAATATTTTATGAATATGTCTGACAGTTCTTGAAAATGGCTTCGAAATGTCAGTCGAACAATTCGAAAGTAAGTAGTAAGCGGCACTTTTTGACCTAATACAAATGATTTTTGTTCGCTTCCGGTTTGCCGAAATAACTTCCGATTTTCAAATGTATATTATTAGATTTCTGAAATGCGCATAGTTTTCTAAATCCAATGATACCACATAAGTGACATTTCGAAAGTGATTTTTTTTTATTTAATTTTTAGTTTTCCATTTCGGTGTGCCATGATGGAAATAGTAAATTACGGTTTTTATGAGCAAATAAAGTTCATCGTGGTACAATTTATTAGTACTATTCATAGGGAATTTATTCATACCTGGTCATAATATGTGCGATAAATACAATCAATATTACAACTGAAAGAAAATAAGAAAATACAATTATTTTGTTCCAATTCAGTGTTAAGAAGTTACTGAGGATGCTTCGAAAACAATAACATTATCCCTTCGGGTTGGCAAATAAATATTTTTCCTACGACCACATAGGAAAGTGACACATGTCACACTCTCTACTCCCATAGAAAGTGACCTTTATTTTCACTCGTGCAAAAATTACTTTCCGCACGGCTGTCAATAAGTCGTCAAACACGTGAATTATGTAAGATTTATAGTTGCAATTATTATTGATCGTCCCTATTGTTATTATTTATATAAAAACTGGACTGATAGGTAACGATAATTCATGAAATTCATAGAGAAAAGAAAGAAAAGTGTTCTATTATAAGTACTTACTTATTGTCAAATTTTCAATTAACTTTAATTATTGTTATTTCTTAATTTCACTCTAAAAGTTATAACGCTATTATAGAAATAATATTCAAACATAGTCCGACACAAAAAAACTTGAGATTGGTCAAGCAACTAAAATTGTTGTTCTAAAAAATTGTTCTTGTTCTCAACTCAATATAATAATTGACATTAATGTCCATTCAACAGTTATATAATAAATTATAGGTATTTATTACAAACATCATTACATTGAAGCAACGATTCTGGTCAACGACATTAAATGTAAGTATATTCATCAATAGTCGATTGCAAGTACCCCTCTAATGCGGAAAGTGAAATTTTTCACAGAAGTGGAAAATATTGTATTAGCACGAGGCGTCAGTGAGACAATCCCACAAATATTTTCTACTAGCGGAAAAAAGGCCACTTTTCCGCACCTATTTTAGTGTTGAAAGTGTCACTTTTCTGCACCAGTGCGGAAAAGTAAATCTGTTATGTTTTGGGGAAATAAAGTGACGTTCGAATATACAAAATATGTATTTGTATGATTGTAGTTTACAGAATGACTGAAAAATTAAGAAATCCATCAGATTTTCGCTAAAATTTTCAATAAATAAACAAGTATGCTTCTATAATTTTTTAATAGCTCTGGTATAAGCCTCATCCAATGAATGTCAGATAATAATAAACATATGACATTTGTCTTTTGTCTCTACATCATCAAAACCATTTTAATGACCTCTTCCAGCCAAGTTGCTGAAAAGCGGTGGAAAAGCTAAATCTGACTTCATTGGAAAACATATTAGCCTCTGCAATAAATTTGCAGAATGCAACAAATTGCACGTTCAATTTTGATGATTAATTAGTTGATATGTATTTGAAAATAAAAGTTTCGTTAACTTTTGGGTTTTTTCCGCACGCTAGCAGAAAAAAATAGTGTACCTAACACGTGACTTTTCCGCACGCGTTTGTTGGCCGAGATACGCTAACACTTTTCGAGATTGTTAGGTAAACTAATATGTTGGTTTATCGCTGTTTCTATTGTGTATTGGAAAACTCTTAACATTTGTTATTTTATTGAAAATTAATTAATATCGAAATGAAAATTCTTGAAATACTATATCGAATGGCGTTCTATCGAATGTAATCGAATGTAAAAATATGGAAAGGAAAAAATATCGAGTACTATTATTTTCACATAAAAATCATCGAAAAGACAAATCCCGAAATGAAATTTAACGAATAACAAAATATCGTAAGAAAAATAAGTCGAATGTTAAAAAACTTTTCTTCCTGGCGACCGATCCATATTTTTTCGAAATACTCAAACAGGACTTGACCCTCAGGGGAATCATTTTCACAGATATCAAAAGTTTTGATGACAAATCTTTCAGGAATAAATGCAGTTGCAGATAACAATTCAACTTTGAAGTGAACATCTGCGTCGTATAGAGATTTTACACCCTGACGCTGAATCTGCCTATAAATGCATTGTTGGAAATGGAAAAAAAATCCTTGGTGACGTACACCAGGAAAAACTTGTTTGTTGTTCACGGCAGCTATTTCGAAAACTTTAGTTACATGCTTCAATATCATATTTTCCAAAGACTTTACTATGTTCAAAAATCTTACAAATGTGTTTTCTGATTTTTCTGGCAGAAACTCATTTTCAATGCTCCAGTAATCTCCATAATTAAGGACCACTTTCATTCCCATCAGAATATTCATTCCCCGGAAGGTCTAGATTTCCTTATCATTGGTTGGAAAACGAGGTTTACCTATTCGTTGTATTTATTGAGCGAACAAATTTTCTAACAGAAGCAAGTATTCCACTGGGTTCTACAATTGGGAGACTCTCTTCTGCAGTTCGAAATTCATCACACTTCCCAACAGCCAGGGTTGATTTCTTTCATTTTCCACCAATTTTTTAAGTGTTATTCCAGGATTTCTATCCAGTTCCTTACGTGTTATTTCTGATTCTGAATCATATTCTTCCAGAATGTATTTTTGAATTTTCAATGTTTGCTGCCCCATCAGGTCCATTCTCTGAAATGAATCCGCAGAGATTACTCCTTCAGCATACTGCCGATATCTGATGCTGAAGATTTTCCACCACTGGGAAAAACATCATTCAGCTAATTCCACATTTAGTCCAAGAACCAGGGACTTTTTTCTGCAATCTTCTACAGAATTGATATTCTTGGTGGAAAATGTTCGGGGGTGTCCCCTGAATGTGAATTCAAGTTGGCGGGACGGGGGGTGTTGAGCTTCAGCCGCCATCTTGGAAAACACGTTTTATCGAATATCTCGTGAACCGTGCATCGTACGATAAAAACAGTAAGGATCGTTTTTGTAGATAATGAAATTCTCTGCAACTTTCATTTGAAACTTTTTTTTTGTATAAAGCATAGGTTTTTATTTATGGCGCGCCAAAATACTGCCATTTATACTGTTTCATCAACCGTTCACTATATATTTAGCAATAACCATGCTGGGAACAGTTTGGCGCGCTATATATTAAAACCTATGCACTATACGGAAAAAAGTTTCGAATAAAAGTTGAAGAGAATTTTATCATCTACGAAAATGATCCCTACTGTTTTTGTGTAACGATGCACGGTTCACGAGATATTTGATGAAACGTGTTTTCCAAGATGGCGGCTGAAGCTCAACCCTGTCCCGCCAACTTGAATTTATATTCAGGGGACACCCCCAAACATTTTCCAACAAGAAAATCAATTCTGTAGAAGATTGCATTATGAACCTACTTTTTTTGCTCTGGCTCTTGGCGTAATTTCTTCATCGGTCATTCCCACAAGTCTGAATTGTAACGGGAAGTTCCATTAAAGGATAATTTTTTTCTACTGTTCATCATCAATTACTTACATACGAACAAAAATCATTTTAAAGAGTATGCTCAGCCAATAAATCAATAGGAAAAATAACGGTTATATCAAGTGATGAAGTACTTAGATATTCAAATTGAAGTGACCTTTCGCTATTCAACAGAAAGTTTCTCTAACTGACCACTTGCCGCCGTTCCAAGTGCTATCCTCCATATCGTGATAGCTAATGCCATTTCTCTCATGGAGAAGGGCAGTCTCTTCTTATCGAAACTTAATCGAAAATAGGTACCAACCTATTTGATAACCATTATTCACCAACAATAATATCGTCGAAACGGATATAGGTGATGTTTGCGTTTGGTTAATATAATTGAAAAGCCAGAGGTTTTCTTTATTAACTGAAACAAATTGCTGCACACTCCATTCAACCTCTCGAGGTTCCCAAAAAAACTCGACAAATTCGAAACTAACCCACATTTTATTGAGAAATTGTAAAAAAATCGACAGTTTATATATTAGTGCATTGAATCAATCTGGAAAAATAAGTATTATTATTGATTTCTATACAAGTGCAGAAGGATAGAATACTAAAGTGGTGCGTATTCTTTTTCAGATTGAACATTTCTCATTGACAATTTTCTTCATTGACATTTGTCAAAAAATTTCAGATCTGAAATAACATTTGGTCCTTAAGGAGGGGCAGCCAGCCGCAATCCATATCAACCGAACTCATAGAGATGCAATCTTCCCCAGGCAGCGTGATGTTCTGATAATTTACAACCACCTATCTGTCTGTTCTTGATATACACTTGATACTTTACGTTCGATACTGACACATACCAAACAAAATGACAACAGAAAACACAAAAATTGTATTCATCAAATACCTTGTTCGTGCGGTCAAAAATATATCGGTAAAACGTCACGACCTCTGGAAGTGCAAAAGAATGAGGTTCTGAATTATCAGATCACACAGTAGAATGGAAGGATACGACAGATTTATTCTGTCATTGACAGATTTTATTCTGTCATTGACAGATTTTAATCTGTCATTGACAGATTTTAATCTGGCATTGACAGATTAAAATCTGTCAATGGAGATATTTTTTATTTTTACAGTGACCCTTATACGCCGTCGTAGAAGGACACAAAAATGATGGCAGAAGAGAAATTTTTGTCCTCTTGAATTGGTACTTTTGTCGTCTGGTATAACATAAGAATATAGTGATAACAATATTTTCAACTTAACTACTTTCTCATTTTAACAAAATACTAAAAAAAATTCGATACATTGACTTTCCTTCAGATAATTTTCAAAATATCTTCATTTTCCAGAGAGAGTTGATTGAAATTGGTGAAAAGTCATAGATTGTGGCAACTGTGACATCATTCAACATTTTGATTATACCTCTCAGAGTAACGCGCCTACCAAGCTTCTGAGAAGTGTTGTTGGTCTAGGATTCCTTTCGAATCTCGTTTCGAATATTCCTCTGAAAATCATTTTTCAGGTATGTTACATATATGCGAACCGTCTACTCATAACAATCGCTCGAATAATCGAACTCTGTGCTGAACATACTCAAATTTTGACAAATTCTTGAACGATACACAATATTATGAAATAGGTAACTCACCTCCTACAATATCACAATTGTGTAAAATACACATGTAGACGTGTTTCTGTCCAGCTTTTTGAACAATACCTATATAATAACGTCTTTCATAGTGACTGCTATCTATCATGTTTTATGGTGTGGTGTGTAATCACTAATCACGCCAATCTCAATTTCCAACATTTTGTGATTGTAATTCTTCACCTGCTTCTCCACCCCTACTTTTCAATGTGTTTGTTATGTGTCAACGACCATTGTCAGCCGATTCTATAACTAGTGATCGAGCAGCATCAAGCTTGAATTAGAATTAGAAATATTAGAGTATCCTCATCAACATCAACACTTCAACTCAACACACTTCGGCAGCACCTAACACACACATTAAAACGAAAACATGAACATGTAGTAAAAGTTCGTCGATTTCTTCTGACCAAAAATTCATCATCTAATGTTGCGTCAGAGCCAGAAATGAAAACTGTCCATCGATATACTCAATTATTTCATCAAACAGAGATATTGAGCAGATTTGGGTGAAAATTTTCCTGAACGAAGAAGTATATGCACTTGGTATATTCTATAACCCATTGCACTCAAATCATAAAGTTTTCTTTCAAATGTTTGAAACAACAGTTTCGAAAATCTTACAGTTGATACATTTGATAAGTTTAGGCGACTGCAATGTCGATTTATTGGATCTACACAGCCATCATGTTGATTACGTAAAAAACGTTCTGGCAGAATTGGGATGGAAACAAATGATGAGGGAACTAACACGAATAGCAAAAAATTTGGCAAGTTTGCTCGATTACATTGTTACTTCTGATGGTGAAAAACTCTCCATTCACGAAACGAAACACATACCTGAAATAACTGATCATGAAATTATACTTTTTGATGTCAATTGTCATATAGAGGGGAACACTCCCACATTCATCAATTGTAGAGGTTTCAGAAATATTATTCAGCATCAGTTTTATGTAGACTTACGATCAATGCCATGGAACATTATATTCGAATAAACAGAACATTGATTATAAAATCAACTTTTTCACCTCCAATATTATGAGTCTTTTACTAATACATGTACCGTTTCAGTACATACGAATTACAAAAAAAAATATTCCCCATTGCTCAGAAATGGGCTGAAAGCTATGATGAAAGATAGGGATAAAGCTCTGAAGGAATACAAATATACTAAAAGTGAACGTGACTTGCGTTCTTACAATTCCGCACCATGGTAACTTTGAGTATAAAAAAAATCTTATTACACCTATAATCTGAAATATCAGTCTCCCAAAGGAATTTGGAGAAATTTGAAATCCTTAGTATCTGACTCTTCGAAAGATTATGAATTAATGGGTTCGAAATGGGATGTGAATGAAATTAATAAGCATTTAGTTGGGAACATTCAAAAAGTAAACTCTGATGTAGAAACTTGAGAATTCTATGAGAATGACATGAAACAGACAGTATCGTCCTTCTGTCATTCCATGCCGTTTACAGAAATAGAAATATCAAACACAATAAACAAACTGAGAAGTAAATCTACAGGAGCCGACAGCCTGAATTTATTAACTATTCGTCTTTGTTCACCATTTATACTCCCTTACACAACGCATATTATTTATTTCTCTATAACACATTCCGTTTCTCCTACTAACTGGGAAAAAGCTTATGTTACTCCACTACCAAAGGTGCAAAAACCTGCTGCTCTAAATGATATTCGCCCGATAAGTGTTGTACCAACCATCTCGAAAAACTCATTATCTCGGAAATACCAACGATAACATCTACGAAAAAACAAAATTTTACAATCCCATCAGTCAGGATTTCGATCAGGTTATAGCTGCTCCACAACATTGCTGAAAATCACCGACGACATCTTCAGAGCTTGGGACGAAGATAAAGTTAGTATGCTGATTCTGTTAGATTATTCGAAAGCATTTGATACCCTCAACCACGAGTCATTGTTATCAATACTTCATTATAGTGGTTTTTCTCGTAATGCACTTAACGGGCACTTTCAAGTCGTGAAACATCAGAAAACCGTATCAGGCGTAGCTATTATAGAGAGAGAGGGCTACCACAGGGCTCAATTTTGTCTCAAACTCTATTCTCCATTTATATTTCCAATTACCCAGAAATATTTTGTATTTCTCACAGCGTTGATATGCTGATGATATACAATTACAAAACTCTTTCCATTCAACCGAATCCCAACAGATACTATCTGCTGTGAATTTTGGCCTAATTATTCTTATAGAATACTCAAAAAAACATTACATTAATATGGCTAAAACTAATGTTATAGTATATGGTAAAAGAAGACAGCGAGAAACATTCTCACTCCAATATTCGAAACAAATTGTTTCGTGCGATAAAACCGTACAATTCACAAACAAGTGAAGAATCTGGGAGTTTGGTCGGACAAAGATCTTAGATTTTCTCAACTCGTTAGTTATTACTTACAGAAAGATTTTTTCTTGTTGACAGACAGATCTTCCAAAACCATGCTGTAAGATGCACTAGTATTCAATTTTGGTGTGGTTGTCAATAACTCTTGCCTGACCCAGTTCGATGAATATATAATTCAAAAAATGCAAATCTCTTGTTTTAGGTTGATTTTTGGTATGTACATATAAGTCATATCTTCGAAATTATTAAATGGTTTAACATGAAAATGATATTTACGCTTAATGTGTCTATATCACAAAATTCTCAAACGATCATTCTAATACTTTATAACTCCATGAATAATTTGCCCCATGATGTCCGAGTCATGTCGAAAAACAAATTCAAATCATACATCTTCGAAAAACTACTATGTGAACAAATATAGTTTAAAGTTCATCTATATTCATTAATTGTTGGATCCAGTTATAAAAAGTAATTTTTTTATTTATTTTTTCTTACTGCGTATATAGCGATTTTTTAGGGTTGAGTGGAAGAGCAAACGTGAATGTTATTGATACACGAACTGAACCTTGCCCGATTCTGATTATGTAATAGACTTTCTCTTTACTCTTCAAATAAATAAAGAGATTTTTTATTATTATTATATTATGAATTGAAAACCGTCCTTGTATATCAATTGAATGCATATTCGATTATTATATAAATTATTACAAATGATAGATGGCCAAGTTTGTCGATTTCAGTTCAGTCACTTATTGATGCGGTAAACTGTTTTATGCATATGTGTATATAACTATGAAAAATTACTTTATATTTCCCAAAATCTTTCGTAATATGCTTGTACCGAGTAACGTCCAGAAATGTACGTATTCGGTACATACATTTCAGTAAGTACTGGGAACATTCAGAAAATTACGTAATCAGTACGTACACAGTACGTACTGGTTACGTCCAAAACTGCACGTACTCAGGACGTCTCTGATTGGTCCTTAAGAGTAATTGCTTAAAATGGGCCTGATATGTGCGTACTGAGAACATTCATTTCCGGGCGTACCCAGTACGTCCCTAACTGAACTGAAATTGATGTTTTTTTTTTGGAATTGAAGGACCTACATTTACTCTTACAACAACAATTTACTAAAATTGTACAGTCCACATGGCCTAGTTCGTGAGGCGTATGTCCACGTCATAGTCGTTGGTTCGAGTCCCAACAATACCGATATTTTTTTGTATTTTTTTCAATTTGACACTACTAATTCGATTTGTATCGTTCAATATTGAATTTAATACTCTATATCTAAAATTGATTAATAATATGATACTTGAAAAAGACTTTTGAAATATTTATCTGGTCGAAGAAAAAAATAACTATTTAACACGAATGGATATTGGCCACATCGCCCTCGAACGTTTGAACACTCGTCTACCAACCGTGTACACTTTCATGCAATTGAATTTGTGTAAAAGCAACACCGTGAGTACACACATCATTTTTGGAAAATCACATTATCGTTTCTCATAATATCGGAAATGAATATCTTCTGCATTGCTACTCGTTAGGCATATAGCGATTATGCCACTGGGTATGTGCACTTCACAGTGCAAAATATAACCAGAGCACAGTGTTCGGCCCGAAAAATTATTATGTTCAACTAATTGTTTATGAGGAAGGAGAAAAATTTTGGAGGTGGTTGAAATTATGCACTTGCCCTTGTGAAGTGGGTTCACCGCAAAAACAACGTTCACCGTAGAATAATGACGCATCCAGTGACACTGGTAGTTTACGCGGCAAACTACTGAATTTTAATTTGAGCACGAAATGACTCGGATACAAGATGTTTTTATTTTGACTTCTTTTTTATTCTTCGTATAATTGGCTGTTCACCTGTCTTCCTGCATATTTTTCAAAATAATGCAAAACGAATGGAAGTCTTAAAATATATTTTCCCAAAAACGTTAATATTTTCTGGATATTGAGTATAAGTTTTCCAGAAAACGTGAGGGATGACTCACTCCAATAATTACAATTTCGTCTATCAACATTGCTGATGGGAGAAAATGTACATTCATCACTGAAACAAATATTGTGGCGATAGGTAGAATGCCTTGCAATGGTTTCCATCATAATTTCTCAGAATCCTGTTCTGCGATCAGGTTCATCTTCAGTTAACAGGTGTACTATTTTGATTTCGTATGGATGATATATTTTATTCCTCTTCAAAAGTCACCACACAGTAGGACACACCTCATAAACATTTGCTACGGAAGAAGTAGATTGCTGAGGATTTACTATCATCCCACTTATTGTAAGACTTTGGTTCTGAATATAATTAAAGGAAATGAAAACTTCTCTGATTATTTTATTTCAACTCGTGACAGATCGTGATAACAACTCGTTAACATGGTAATCATACATGTACAGGATGAATAATGCATATCCTAACATCCCCCTCTTTTTGAAATATGACTATCTATAAATCAGAAACGAAAACGATTTGGGGGTCTGACACAACGACCAAATCTAGAAAACCTAACTGGAGACTTTCTACTATATGTAGTACAATAATTATCTAAACCTGTTTCTTCTGTCTCTATTTTATCACAGTCATTTTCATCATATTCTTGATCATCATTTTCTATTTTAATGTAATATTTTTCAGTCTTTTTATAAGGATCATTTTCTAAAGAACCTCTTTCACAGATTCTACTAGTTGAAGGTTCAGGTGAATGTTGGTTATTGTTTTTATCAAGATAATGATGTTTTATGAATTTTTTATTTCTAATAATTTTTGAACCATTATGAGTCTTCAGTAGATACGTTCTGAAATTTAGTTTTTTCAAAATGATAGCAGGAGTCCAGATACTTTTGGGCGACAACTGAACTAATACCTGCGAATTGATTTTCAATGGTGGTAAGTTTCGAACACCTTTCCTATTATAATTTAATTCTTGTTTGAGTTGATTTTGTGTTAAACTGTCAGAAATACGGTTTTCGTCAACCACTTGAGGTAAAAGGGTTTGTTTTGTACATGGTAAAATACATCTCAACTTTCTAGACATAAGTATTTGGGATGGAGAGAAATTTTCAACCACAGGCATATTGCGATAAAGTAAAAGTGCAAGATAAATGTCTTTCTGATCCTCGACGCACTTTTTGAGCAGATTTTTTGCAGTTTGAACATGCCTTTCTGCCATTCCATTAGATTGAGCAAAAGTGGGTGAACTCATGATATGGTTGAACTCCCACTCTTTTGAGAATTCTTTGAATATTTCTGAAGAGAATTGAGGACCACCATCTGAAATTACAGTTTGCGGTATGCCATGTCTTGCGAAAATTGCCTTCATGATTTTAATTGTACAACTACTACTAGTATCGTGTGTTAATTTTTCCATTTCAATGAATTTAGAATAGTAATCAATAATCAACAAATATTTTTTCCTGTTGATTTCGAAAAGATCGCAACCCACCTTATTCCATGGTATAGATGGAATTCCATGAGACATTAGGGGTTCAGATACTTGCGACTTGGAATATTTCTGACAAATACCACAACTATTGATGAATTGTGTGATATCGTTCGTCATGGTAGGCCAGAAAATTGAATCAGTTGCTAATTTCAAACATTTTCGTGTTCCTAAATGATTATAATGAATTTTTTCTAACATTTCCCTTCTCATACTATGTGGAATCACAAGACATTGGCCTTTATATAGTAAATCATTTATAAGAACAAGTTCGTGTCTATATCTGAAATATGGTTTGATCTGATCATTAACTTTTTTGTTCGTCGTTGGCCATCCATTCAAAACCATAGTTTTCAATATTGATAATTCTTTGTCCTGGTCAGTTTTCTGAATAATTTCTTGACGTTTCTCATCAGTTATATTAATTTCCGAACATACTTGGGCATTTAATTCCATTTCAAAGTTATCAGAATCAGTATTGTCATTGATATAAGCCCGTGATAGAGTATCTGCAACAATTAATTTTTTTCCTGGTTTATATCTGAGCTCTATGTCATATTTCTGAATTTGTAACATCATTCTTTGAAGACGAGCTGGGCATTTGTTCAATGGTTTTTTGTTGATAGATATCAAAGGAAGATGATCCGTTTCAACAACTTTTTTTCCAAATATATATTCATGAAATTTATTGAGACCGAAACAAATAGCCAGCATTTCTTTCTCAATTTGCGCATATCGGGTCTGAGTGTCTGTGAGTGCTTTTGAAGCATATGCGCAAGGTAAACCTTCTTGCAACAGTACAGCACCCAATCCCGATTTTGAGCTATCCACAGATACCGTTGTTTCTTTTGAAACGTCAAAAAATTTCAGTACTGGACTTGTTACCAAGATATTTTTTATGTTTTCGAAAACCTTATCTTGTTCTTGACCCCAAACAAATAAATATTTTTTTTTAACAATTCTCGTAAAGGAGTTGATTCAGTAGAAAAATTTGGAATGAATTTATTCAAATATGTTATCATTCCAAGAATTCTCTGAACGTCTTCCTTACATTTGGGTGTCGGCATATTTTTTATTGCGATTATTTTATTTTTATCAACTGCTAACCCTTGTTCGGAAATAATGTGACCCATGTATTTAATACTTTTTTGGCCAAATTTACATTTACCCAGATTGAACTTTACATTATTACTTCTGGCAACCTCCAAAACTCTTTTTAATCTGAGGTCATGTTCAGTTTTATTCCTTCCCCAAACAATTATATCATCAATGTAGACATCAGAACCCTCACACTGACTGAAAATTGTTCGGAATCTTTCGTGATATACCTCTGGTGCGGATTTAATCCCAAACGGTAACCTTAGAAATTTATATCGACCAAAAGGAGTGCCGAAAGTACATAATTTAGAACTTTCTTCATCCAATTGTATTTGTCAAAAACCACTAGCAGCGTCTAAGGTACTAAAAACTTTTGCACCTGTCAATTTTCCAACTATCTCATCAAGAGTCGGAATTTGACAATACTCTCTTTTTATTGATTTATTGAGGTCTTTGGGATCCAGACAAATCCTCAAAGAACCATCTACTTTTTTAACCAAAACTAGAGCGTTAACCCAATCACTAGGTCCATCCACTTTTGCTATTATATTCTGTTCCTCTAGATTTTTCAAACAAGTTTTTAGTTTAGGTAGTAATGGCAAAGAAACTCTACGAATAGGATGTACTACTGGTTTGGCGTCATCTGTCAAATCAATATGGTACTATTTCGATAAACAACCTATGCCTGAAAATATCTCACCATACTCTTTAACTAAATTGTCATAATAATTTATATCGATGTTGTCTACTAAATTAATGATATTCAACTGTTGACCTATTATCATTACTCATTTCTTTGCACTGTTTTCTGGCCTTTTCCATAACTTTACACAGTTCTATGGCTTCATCTAAAGTATAACTGTCATTCTGTAGCAATTTTTCTCTGACTTCGTTAATTTCGTACTCCACAAATAATCATGCACTTGATGAGACCATCATTCAGAGTGTCAAACTTACATTTCTTCGCCTGCTCCCTCAAATCAACTATAAATGCTTACAATGGTTGTTCAACTTGCTGTCTCATTGTGAAGAATATGTATCTTTCGTACGACAGATTTTCTTTGGGCAGAAAATGTTGTTCAAACTTCTTCAGAAGGATACTCAGTTTATCCCGATCCGCAACTGGTATATCGAAAGTTGTGTAAATTTTGAAACTCTCCTTGCCAATGTGATGTAACAATTGAGCACACTGTGTACTCTCGGATTTCTTATTCACTTCCGAAGCTTTCAAATAGTTCTCGAACCTAGATCTCCAAACTTCCCAGTTCTCTGCTACATTGCCTTCCATTCTTAGTGGACTGATACCTCTTTCAGCCATGTTGATGCTCCAATTTACAATTATTTTACAAGTCTTCGATTCTTGGGTAGCTTATTGTTCAGAGAAGTTCGTTTTTGACCGACTGCGCCATGTAAGACTTTGGTTTTGAATATAATTAAAGGAAATGAAAACTTCTCTGATTATTTTATTTCAACTCGTGACAGATCGTGATAACAACTCGTTAACATGGTAATCATACATGTACAGGATGAATAATGCATATCTTAACACTTATTACTTATACTTGCTGTTCTTCTGAAATTAATATTTTTTGTAGAAATATCGACGTTCATGTGTTCGAAAATGTTCGACGTGAAAATAGAATAAGATGTTCTTATGTCAAGAAGTTCAAAGCAACCATTACGAGCAACTTCTGAACTGAACTAAGATTATTTCCTCAAATTATGAAGTTGATCGTCGATGTATTAAAGCAATTATTGAATGTTCCACCATTTTGTAGTAGGTGAAGATATTGACTAGATATTCTAGGGTTGTACAGTATTCGTCAGCAGCTTCAAAAGGATGTGTCACAAGACCCTCCTTTCCATTTTTTTTTTCGAGATGACGCACAGTCGCCATCTCGAAATTTTCATCCGTCAATTTCACTCCAGAATATAGTATTCATGATTCAATTTCATTATCCCAACTTTCAATTTTTTTAGTTGACCCGTTCAAGAAATAAAGACATAAAAAGAAGCCACCGTATATAGTTTGTAATGATAATGTTTTTGCTTAGCTCTTTATTTTTTGCGAAATATGTATGATTTTACATTAAAGTTTATATGCAAATATAATTTATTAGGTATGAATCATTGGTTTGAACATTTTTTTTCCATGTGCCTCTCATTTTTCAGTAAATTGTTGTTAAAAATTGTTGCAATCAAGATCGCACTTTTTTTTTAACTTTTTTATTTTAGCTTTGAACAAGGCAGTCCAATAACTTTTACGAAGATCTATTGACTTGCCCTGGATTCTTACGGAGCTCCACTATATGTATTGATATGTTGTTCAACCCAAAATAGACACACTTTATCATTTATATGTCGTGATTTGAATTGAGGAAAAATTATAAATTATATCAAGGAAATGTGTTTCAGGAGGCGAAACTGCTGATTTGGGACAGTTCCCTTGGATGGCTCTTCTAGGATATAAACGTAAGAATTTTTATGTACTCTGGTAGTGAAGTGAATGTAGAATTTCCTTCAAGAAGGTATTTTATAGAATATTTGAAGAAAATATTTGAAATTGAATATTTTCATTATTTTGAATCGTCTCAAAACAGAGTATCGAGTTGTATTTCGAATTCGCAAATACTCTTGACGTCTGAGTATTTTGATAACTTTATTTATCGCATGTTGGTACCATTGTGGAAAATGTAAACGTTTGTTAATTTGATTCATTTATTGGAGCTCGGGAAATGAAAATTCTGTTGGGTATATATCACAACTACAAAGGTTGAAAAATAATAATAATGTTTATTGTATAAAACTCAAAGGAGAGTATATAAGCTTGAGTTTATATTTGCATCCATTTTCATATTGACCTATCACAGTTATTTTTTTGTAAAATCAATATAAATACTTCAAGGATTCCACGAATCCATTTGAGCTACACTGGGTAAATACAAAAATCCTTACACCAAATCTGAAAAAAATCCGAATATTTTCGTAAAACCATTTAAATGAGGTTGAATGTTCTTGTAATTCACACATGTCACTTTACATACGTGATTTTGATATCCTTCATATAAATTTTTGTAAGTTCCATGTTTCAAATGTCACTATGATTAAGGGTGGTGGAAATTTCAAACTCTTGCAGATTTGTATACCCTTTTATTCATGATCACCCAAAAATATGTTCCTTTTATTTTATATTACTCCCATTAACCTTGGGTATGCCTGTGCGAGAAAGGGACGGCCAATGCTCTAGTATGTCGAAGATCATCAACTCTGTCAATTATTCAATGGTGCTGTTTTAACATTTTCAACTATTTGGAAACCAGAAAACCTTACTTAGCTTATCCATTTCATGTTAGCACGGGTTAGTTCGGCCTTTAGTTGCTGAAGCATTTCTGTAGTTACAGATCGTGACAAAAACGGCGACAGAACCGAATGTGAAATATACAAGTCGAAGTGACACGGGATAATATTCTCGCAGTATTTGCGTTACATTTCGAGTATCCATTTCTTAGATTCTTGAAAGATTCAATGGAGATGGAGATGAAATCAAATTTAAATTTCTATCTCAAATCTTGTTACGATATGCTGCACGTATCCATTGAATAATGGAAAAATATGAGAAAGTTGTATATTCTGACGTTGAAAACCGTATTGAAACATATTGGAAAGGAATTCTTCATGAAATCATTGTAAACAAGGTCGCCAAAATACATCATCTGTGATATCAAGGCATCATTTCATTTTTGAGTAGATATCCGTTTAGCGTCTGAAAATCATCTTGAATAAAAAAAAATAAGTCGTGAAATTCCGATATTGCTTAAGGTTTTTGTAGTTGAAACTGATTTATGACGAAAATTATAGAAGGGAATTTTCAGTAAAAAACTTATTTAAAAGATTCGAAGGGCTTATTGTACATTCTTTATCCACTATCGTACATTGACTCCGGGTAGGTGAAAGTATACGAAACATTTGAACGACCATGACAGAGATCCTTTAGAACTGAATTCTGAATGGTTAGTGAACATATATATATTTATATCATCACTAAGAGAATCACTTTATCTGTTGCCCATCGATTATTTAGTAGTGTAGAGGTTAACACATTCGCCTCTCAAGCGGAAGACCGGGGGTCGATTCCCGCCACCGAGCTGGGTAATCGCACTTTTAAAGGTAAGGCCTCGTTGATCGATTGCTCACACAAGTTTCGACTTCTGATTGTTGTCGTTCGTCGGCTGGTTAACGGAAATGAACACTATGTTTTTCCTGTCCACTGAAAATTTGTCTAGAATATTATCAAAGAAAACTTGGATCTTAAAAGTGAGCTGGGATAAAGAGGTATCAGAGGACATCGGAAAATAATTCTTGAGTTGGATGAAAGGATTGAATGTGCCTATGCGTGTGAAAATTCTGAGGTGAGTGTTGCCACCGAATTATACTGAAAACTAGAGTATTCATATGTTTTGTGATTCTTGTCAAGGATCATATTCTTCAGTTATTTTTTTGAGAAGCAAATCATCTGATGAAACTGGGAAAGTTTGATTGCTTCAAGCCAAAAATAGAATATCTCCAATAGAAAAATTAACTAGGCCTAGAATGGAGTTATTAGCTGCCACAATTGGGGCAAGTTTACTGAGGTCAATTGAGGAAAATATCTCACGGAATCATCTAAAAATTCATTGTTACGATTGGTTTCACGTTCCTGGTCAGACGAATCCTGCCGATCTTCCATCCAGAGGATTTTCAGCGAAACATCTTCGAAACACTCGATGATGAGAGGGACCAAAATAGTTGATCAGAACTGTAGAATGGCATCCACAAAAATATGAGGTTTGCATAGGCGATATTCTCGATTATGCAATCAGAAAAACTAAAAAAAATAGTTGTGAACGGTTGCTTGGTGAGCAGGTTGGTGGGGGAGACTCATTGGAGTTCAAAAACAATTTTTGAGGAAAGTTCTTAAAATATTATCTTTATCATATGAAAAACTTCCAACCTTCGTCTGTGACTGTGAATCAATCATGAAATCAAGACCTCTAACATATTTATCAGAGGATAGTAACGATCTGTTCCCATTGACTCCTGCAATGTTTCTCCAAGAATTGAAGGAAGTTGACACTCCATATTTAAAAACATTATGAATATCGTCAAAATATTCGAGAGCATTCGAGAAAGAGATTTCGAATCGAATTTTTGAGCACCTTGATTGAAATCAAAATATGAAAATTGGAGATATACCATTGGTCAAATTAAAAACACAATCAGGAAGTTTGTTATGTCCAATACAGAGACTTTATCCTTTGGAGCTAAATTCCAAGGATGACAACTCGAAAGTCAAGTTGGGTTGGTCAAGAAAGAGGAAAGAGAATGATGAGAAAAACGACGAAGGAATGGTAACGACGAGATATGGAAGGAAAGGAAAACCGCCTTCAAGGTTCACTCCAAGCTAATAAGTGGTTATTATCGAGTCCCATTCACCAAGGCAGAGACTCGAGGTGGGATGATGTTGACATTCGTGGATTTGTATGAAAAAGACATTATTAATGTTGAAAAAACTGAATTTTCATGTCATGTTGTTGTTGGAGTTGTCACTAATTCATGTCAAAAATAATACAATTCTGATGCAGTTTTTTCAGTAAAAAATTCATTTTAAGATTCAAAGGGCTTATTCTATACTCATTATCCACGATCTTATATTGAATCCGGGTAGGTGAAGGGATACGCAACACTAGAGTTATAATCAAGTACCTGGATCAACGGAATTTGCCCGGTATTTTTTTCTGCCAATCGTGTTTTGCGGATATAATATTCAGATAAGAAATCACGAGTGAGGCGAATGAAACCTTGCTAGATCAATTTATCGCCCCCGAAAACTCCTATACCGTTCCCGGTATATTGTGAATTCAGGATTAAGAAACATTGAAAATATAAATAAAAGAGAAAACAAACACATGAAATTTGAAATACTGTGAATGTCACAGATATCACACCGGAGAGGTTCTTGAATTATCAGTCAAACAGTGCATTCTCACAAAGGATCAATATAATCCACAACTTTAAACACAGATCGCTGAATTTATCCCATCCAATTTACCACAAAAAAAGTTAGAAGAAAGAAAAAAATCTCACTCAAATATTAAGTACTCGCACCCAAACTTATCAATATTTTTTTATATTAGGATACCCGATCACAACACCATAACAAAAATAACTAGACTCACAAAAAAAACATGAATTGAGAATCTCTCTGAGAGAGTGGCAATAGTACTCTCTCCTAACGAAATGAAAATACTGTGAAAAAATATTATTTAAGCTCAAAACAAGAACACAAAGAGAACTACAGAGCAGTGTAGTGTATGAAGTACCTTGTGCGGACTGCAATGGCGTGTGCGTTGGACAAACAGGAAGATATTTCAGAACTCGTTTTTCTGAACATGTAGCAGATTCATTTTCTTACCCTAAATAATGTTTTTCTTGCACAGGCATGACTGTTGTTGGAATGTTCAAAAAAAACCTAAAAAAGTGACAGCACAAATGCAAATTATTTTTTGAAATAAGTTCCAAACTATTTACCATGAATTTCTTTTGATACCTGGTTTAGCACTTTCTATTAATTTGGGAGTAGATATCTGAAAGTCCATTCTGGATCAGTGGATTTGGAAAATAGTATAATTTCTCTGGGGAATGGCATAGAAAAGTTTATTTTAAAGGAAATTATATTTCCACATGGTTTGAAAAATGATTTGCCATTGAATATTTATTGTGAGTGGTTCAGTGAATGTGTGGGAACCATATGATGAGGAGTCCCTCGTTTCATCTAATGTTATGTTCCTTTCCGAAAAAGAAAAATTTGTTTTTTTTGTTGAATTTCACTCCAATGAATATTCCATCAAATTAAAAGTTGAGAGTGGGTTTTTTTATGCGAGCCACCAAGAGTTGTATCATCACTTATCGCCATGATTATATTTTGTGTATAATATCGTGTTGGGGTCCCCAAAGTCTGGTGTGTTATGCTGACTTCACTATTTCCTTAGAACTTTTTGACGGATAATTAATTTCTCCTCAACACATTCATCTTAATGGGAGGGGAATAAAAATATGATATATGTATCTATGGTTGCCTAGTTCGCCCTATTGTCGGAAATCCGTGTAGTTAGTTTCCTTCACGGTCTATTACGCGCCTATTACTTTGATCGCTAGAGGGCGCCACGCATTCTACTCTTACTTGCTGTAAAATGTTTCTATATTTGAATTGCAAACACTTGATTAATTTCTGGGGCCTGTTTCATGAAACTACAAGTCTTTTAGCTACAAGAGAAACACAATGTAGGTACGGGTAAAAAACGAGTTAAAACAATTATTTAGCACCGTGTTTCTTTGTGTTTCTCTTGTAGCTACAAGACTTATACTTTCATGAAACAGGCCCCTATCTGCGTCTTAGCGTCCTTTTTAGTGCGAATTCCTCATACAGGAACATCTCTGGTTATAAATGTGCGTGGGTTTTTCTATAGCAAAATCTGGAAGGTTTTGGCTTGTACCCGTATTTTTTGTAGGTGAGTTGAATTATGTGATATCGGTAGTGTAGAGGTTAGCATATCCGCCTATCAAGTGGAAAACCGGGGTTCATATCCCCACCAGGCCACCGTGTTGAGTAATCGCACGTTAAAAGGTAAGGCCTCGTCACGACTTTTGGGGGTTGACGTCAGCTGATTAACTGAACGAACAATTTCACATCGATTTAAAAACAACAAAAACAATGTAGAAATGTATCTTTTGTAATTCTCCTAATATCGTCAAATGAAATTCTTGTAATATACTTTGCTCCCAGGTTTTGTTAAATTCGAATATTAGTCTATCAAAGCTTCTTGTAACTGGGCATACTTCGCCATTGTATTATCGTGAAGCATATTGATTATGATTGCGGCTTTGTATTTGTATGAAAAAAATATTTTTTATTTTTTGCAGCCATTGAGGTAAAAACTGTTTCTCCATCAATCTATTACCGTAATACGAAAGCGTAGAGCGGACATGCAATATTTTCTTCCTTAATTTTGACTTAAAAGTCGAAATTAGTGCTAATTTCGAGTTAAAAGTCGAAATTAGTGCTAATTTCGAGTTAAAAGTCGAAATCAGTTAATTTCGACTTTAAAGTCGAAATTAAGGAAAAAAATATTGCATGTCCGCTCTACGCTTTCGTACCATAAGGACAGACTAAGGTGGTCAATAAATATACAGTGGTTAAGGAGACAAAAGACTTTTAATCCAAGAACTCACAAAACCTGGGAAATCGCACGGAACCTGAGAATGTCCTCTACAAACAACAGAGGAGTATAAAACCTGATTATTTAGCGAACAACTCGGCCAAAACAGCTTTAGGAGTACACGTTGCAAATATTAACCCCATTTTGATTATAATATTATGGAAGTTGTTACGACTGAAACAAACTACCAAAAAACGAGTACTTCTAGAAATGATGAAAATGAAGAAACGTAAAAATGCCATAAATGAACAACAAGACACGGATGGTTTAAGCAACAGTTATTTCAACTTAATATACACCATGTCACAGGGGAAAATATAAAAGAAAATCAAAATGATCAGAGATATCGATATGTGAATTCACTCCACTGGGTATAACCATATCAGTTGATGAATAATATATTTTTTCTACGATTGTTATGAAAATTGAACTTGTTTAAATCCATGTTAGTTGATGAGGTAGCACTGTTTTGAACACGTTAAAAATAGTATAATAATATGAGTGAAAAAAAAAGTGCTGTAACGTGTAATTTTTTCACGCTCCCATGCATTTTTCAATCGCGAAGTCGGCTATGAACGTCATTACACTTAAAAAAACATGGAGGTTGGAAGTCGTCCACGGTTGCAGATTTGCAAAGGAATGTGTAGCTTGCTAATGCAAAACTTGTCTGTGCCTCCAGAATTCCCACAGGTAACAACATTGACGATAATTAACCATCATATTCAAGAGACACCGTTACCAAACAAGTGGATCTGGATGAACTTCATGAGCCTAACATAATATTGAAAAACATGACTCCTAAACAAAAATGATATTTTTATTTGAAACAAAATGTCAGATTATTACCTTCATTATAGGATCAGGATGTTTTTCTTTTCATTTTTCATTGAACAAAATATTGTTTTGTTATGAATTAAATAAATGTTCTTATATGATTTTATTTCAATGAAAACACTTGAGCTTTGCATCACTAGATGTTCTGTCGCTCTTGATTCATTTTCCAGTTCTACCATTGTGTGTTTTACCATGCGGAAGGTACTGTACAAACATCGCTCTGGATTGAATAGCGATTTAGCCTAGTAATGATATAGAACCCCATTGAGATTAACAATTCAGGTAATCGTAATCCAATCCTACTTAAATCATGTGAATTTCCAAAACCCTTATATTCAGGTCCATTGTGGTGAATCTTAAATAACTTTCAATATTGTATATTGCAATGGTTATTTAAAATAATCAACAACTGTTATGGAAGAATATTATAATGCACCATGAAGATTTCTGAAATATATCTTGTAGGTATTGGTTTTTCAATATGCTATAATATTCGATTCCCGAAAAATATTGTCTCTTGAAATTTTTTGAATATTTCTTGAATATTTTTCAATAATCTAGTGACATTCAAGAATCAATACGCCACCAGGACAGACCTGATTGGGAATCTACAATCGGCTCTGAGCCTCACAATGTAATTCGTTTCAAGTATAGTTCCTGGAAATCATAATCAAATATACCAATAAATATTTTACTATTTATATTGATTTTCATTTTCAATATAATGAAAGTTGATTCCTATACTGATAGAAACAGTAGGTAGGTACTTGAATCTAGATTATTCAAGAAACCGCATTCTTAATCACAAATTTTGCACTCGCTTTCGTCTCAACGATGCAACCATGGCTGAATGTTTCTTCACCAAATTTTACATCATCTCTTAGAGAGTTCTAATGCTGACACTTTTTCCTGTGATTTGTATCATGTTGATCTGAACTAGAGTCCATCTCTTCGGATCTTAGGCGGGTTGTGGTCATATACCTACCTCGCTTGCCAAAAGAAGTTTTAAAATTCGGTCATTCGCAACTCATCGGTGTGATTCGTATATTACGTACAAATAACGTATCCGTTAGCGCCCACAGGATTACATAGTCCCGTAAACAAGTTCTCGACGTAAACGTAAACAATGAAAAACTACAAACTACTCATGCGTGGCTGTCAATTTGTACGTTTACTTTAACGTTCATGGCAGCACTTCAACTCTAATTCCCTGCCAACATGAAATGGATAAGCTAAACAGTAGTAACGGTACTACCACTAGTCTGAGAGCGCGTAAACATTCAAGGAACGATTGGCCTGTAAGGCTGGATATTCAGTAAGTCACAGTATCTTGAGTACGGAAACAACAATCTAGCAGACCTTAGTCATGCACATCATTGGACCGTGAAAGTTTCAAATTGTTCAAAAAAAATTGAAAAATTCGCGATTTCGCTACGATGTAGTTGATGAAAATTAAAAAAAATAACCTGCGATTTTGGTATGCACAATCATCTGCCAAGCAAGTCAGAACGTATGCAAAATATGGTCAGAAATAAGAAATAGTCTTTGTTCCGTATTTATTAGAGAGTTATTGCACATCATCTGGATTATACATTAAGCCCTAAGTTATAACGTCGTACTTAAATCATACCTTGCAATGTCAGCTATGTCAGCAAGAGTTGAACTCGTTAATATCAGTTCAGCGGTACTGGTGCAAATGACATTATTTGGGGATGAAAATATATTTGAGTATTTGGTTTGGAGTCATGTATATCCTCATCAAAGGAGGATTGAGTTCCCTGATGTACAGTTTGAAATATGATAAAAATTTTCGAATCCTGTCATTCCTGTCATTCCAATTATCCATTTATTTTTTAGAAAAACAGCTGGACTTTATTGAGTATTTATGTGGTGGTACGCTCATAACAGCAACGTATGTCTTGACTGCCGCGCATTGCATCGGATTAGGCAAGCACCACAAATTGTAAGTAGTACTAGAATAATACAGCTGTTGGCCGAACTATACTTGTGTCCTATTACTAGTTTTTTGGGTTGATAACCTGCCAGAATCTGAAAAAGTCAAGAATTGGAATCTATGCAAGTGTGGAAGGGTGGATTTTCTAATATACCTTAAAAAAGTGCTGCGTTAATTGAAACCAGTTTTTTCTGAATGAACCATATACCGGGTGTACACCGAAGGGCTCACCCCTCTAACAAAGGCCGATTACCTTTGTATGTGCGATTTTTTTTCTGCGGTTTCAGAAATATTCGAACACTGGAATTATAGATTTGGAGGTTGTGTATTGAAGCTCAATTTACATTTTTTGACATATTTACTCGCTTTGCCGTACTTCCGGTTTGACCGGAAATTACTCCAACTTTCGATTTTTAAATAGGACATGCTATATATTTTTACTTATTTCGATCGAAATGACATTCTAACTCCAACCACACCTCACTTGTTAATATTTGACAAATGAAATCATTTTTATTCCAATATTTATTTTTCGATTTATACTGCCATGGATTGTGTAAATCGCTTCATTCTTGATCAAGTAACAAGGGAAAAATACGACTTCAAGGATTATGACTTCACAGTCGTTTTGAGAATTATCTAATAGTCGCAAATATGAATTTTTCCAGTTGACTTGATATTTTCAAATCGAAAAGAGGTGGCTCGTCGGCTTTACGTGAAAAATAATTTTCTTAGGAATAATTTGATATCACACCCTATCAGTTTCTTCTCTCTATTTTTCGGAATAAGTGCAAGAAAGTCGCAAATTAGTCCATTAAGATTCTAAATTTTCAAAATAGCCTCCTCCTTGATCACGGCAAAGTTCAACTTTTTCAATTGTTGCGCGCATTACAGTGATTAGTAATATTCTGGGATGCCACCCTTACTTCATGCTCTAGTTCGTCACGAGTAGCTGATGTTGTATTGTAAACCTGCTTTTTAATTGTTCCCCAGAGAGAAGAATCTAGCGGAGTAAGATCTGGTGATCTAGAATATGAAAAAGAAATAATACATTATGTAAGAATATGACAACTCAAGAATGTACCTCGGAGGCCACTGAATAGGTCCATGAGTGCCAATCCACTTTTCTGGAAAGGTGTCATTCAGATATTCTCTTACGACTTGAGAATTGTGAGGTGGCGCTCTATGTTGTTGGAAATAGAAATCAATTTGGTTAGTCAGTGGCAAATGTTCAATGTAATCATTAATTTGATTTCCAAGGAACTGTGGATATCTTTCCGCAGTTAGCTGACCGTCGAAAATTATTAGCCTCAAAAGTTTTTCTCCGATAATACTCATCCAGCAATTGAAACCAAATCGCTCTTGATGATTTCCTTCTTGCATCAGATGTAAATTTTTTTGAGACCAGTACTTCTTATTATCTCGATTGAACACACCCAAGTTGGTGAATCGGCTTTCACATGAATAAATAATGTTAAATGGAAAACGAACATCTTCTCTGTATTTAGTCAAAAACCAGTTGCAATAAGTCAATCTTCGGTTGTGATCGTTATCGTAAAGATGTTGGTGTAGTTGATACTTGAATGATCGATAATTATATTTGTGAAGAATTCTCCATACGGACGAATAACTTATATCACACTCAGAAACAATTTGGCGAATTGACGCCGTACTTCAACATAGGCCAACACGTCTACTTCTTTTTCTTCACTGACGATGAAGTTATTGACTTTTTCTTCTGGTTCATTTCGCAATTTTCTTTCCAGTTTTGGAAAAAAATGCCGAGTGGGATGGCGACGATTAGGGAACCTCTGAGCATAAATTCGAGCTGCATCAGTTGCATTCTTTTTTGTTTCTCCGTAAATTAGCAACATGTCAATTTTCTCGTTTCTAGTATAATTTTCCATATCAAATCATAAAGTTCACAACAAATAAATTTTCAAAAGTGACCGCATATTCGTTTACCTATTTGTTTAGGTAGTCCGGCCTAGCAACAGCTTCAATTGTTAGTCACGGATAACTAGAATAACAGGACTTATAGTCGGGCTGTTCAAAATATAGAATTCAAGGACGCGTGAACAGTAAATGCCTGCATAGCCACGCCACAGTAAAGGATAACACTGTGGTCACGCCTTCTAAACTGAAATAAATGAAGAGCTGTTTACACTGTACTGTACTCATTTGTGCTTTGTATTTACGTGTGTTACGTTAATTGAATAATATGGATGGAAACACTCTTTCACCTCCAAAAAAAAGATCAAAAAAAAGACATTTAACTGTAGAGGAAAAAGGTGTAATAATGAACACTTATAAAAAAGCATCCCAAGTTCCCAAGAGTTGATGGAAGGACGACGCGGCGACGTTTTTGTTGAGTGGTGTGAATCGGACTTGTAACATTGGGGAGAGGAACATTCAAAGAGTGCGTGCCGTTCACGTGATCATTCTATCTTTTCAGCGGCTATTATTTGTTATTAGGTATGATCGCTTCTTGCAATTATTCAGGAAAATAATGATAATAATGTGAAAGTGTGTGGTATCAAATTATTCGTAAGAAAATGAAAAAGCCAATGTGCTACCCCTTTTCATTCGAAAAAAATCAAGTTGATTGGAAAAATTCATATTTGCTACTTTTAAATAATTCTTGAAACGACTGTGAAGTCATAATCCTTCAAGTCGTAATTTTCCCATGTTACTTGATCAAGAATGAAGCGATTTACACGATCCATTGCATTCTAGATCGAAAATAAAAATTAAAACAAAAATTATTTTATTTGTCAAATAGTGACAAGTTAGATGTCGTTGGATTTAGAATGTCATTCTCGATGGAAATGAGTAAAAATATATAGGATGACTCATTTCCGGTCAAACCGGAAGTACGGCAAAGCAAGTAAATATGTCAAAAAATATAAATTGAACTAGAACACACAACCCCCAAATTTCGTTTTTCTATATTCAATAATAAAAGAAATATAGGGGTGAGCCACCTTACTGGGCTGAAAAATAATCTTTGTCAAATGGTCGAGCTTTCGAAAATGTTTATTTCCTTATTCAAGACATATCTACAAAAATATTAGGTTGCAACACATTGTAAAACAAGCCAGGTTGAACTTACTAAGTTGAGTTAACTGAACTATGTGTAGGAGATTTTTGAAATTCAGAAATATAATTTTCTTTGTAATAATAAAATCATATCCAAAGGTTCGAAATTTATTATATTGTAATTTTCGTAGAAGAACCTTGAAAATAACAGGCTGTGATATGGTATGGTAAAGGAGAGAGTTCAATTTCAACTGAAGAACAAGGTGACGTTTAACGTTAGAACAATTCATGATTCAAAACACAAACAGAATGATTTCAAAGTAATTACTCTATTAATTATTCAAAACTCAAATGTGTATTTCGATCTTTTTGAAAAGCAGCATGCATATTTCGTAAATATACCTACCATTCAAAATTTTGCTAAAAAAACTCTATTATTAGCGGAACTGAATATATCAATTAAAAACTACATTTGAAATG
Organism: Zygogramma bicolorata; assembly: GCA_032362365.1. Taxonomy (NCBI): domain Eukaryota; kingdom Metazoa; phylum Arthropoda; class Insecta; order Coleoptera; family Chrysomelidae; genus Zygogramma; species Zygogramma bicolorata. Next base: position 121,420 of record JAVJAQ010005227.1, read on the forward strand.
ATAGCAACTATAAAAAATCCAGCCCATAAATCACCACCAGCGGTAGCTGGTGACTATATGTATCTGATTTCAAACGAGTACTCGCACAGCATTGTTACCTTTGTATATCTATATACAAAGTTGTTACTATAGTGTAGCCGCTGAAAAGATAGAATGATCACGTGAACGGCACGCACTCTTTGAATGTTCCTCTCCCCAATGTTACAAGTCCGATTTACACCACTCAACAAAAACGTCGCCTCAGCAGTGAATTCAACAGTATTTTTCCCTGTTATCCCATAAACTCTTGGGATGCTTTTTTATAAGTGTTCATTATTACACCTTTTTCCTCTACAGTTGAATGTTTTTTCTATCTTTTTCTTGGAGGTGAAAGAGTGTTTCCATCCATATTATATTTAATTAACGTAACACACGTAAATACAAAGCACAAATGAGTACAGTACAGTGTTACACTGTACTGTAAACTGTAGTGTAAACAGTTCTTCATTTATTTCAGTTTAGAAGACGTGGCTACGCCGCATAGGCTAATATAGATGCAGGCATTCACTGTTCACGCGTCCTTGAATTCTATCTTTTGAACAGACCGACTATATACGTATGCTTGTACAGATTTGTAAGGTGAAAGAGTAGCCAGGATGGCTAAACTTCGCTATGCCATATGATTGTATAATCGTTAAAACGAATAAAGACGTTTATTATTATTATTGTTATTATTATAACTAATTATAATTTTTTTTTCTGATTGTGATAACTCGTTGAACAATATCACAATTTGTATTGTACAAGAAGTTTGAGACATAACCTCACAGAAATAGGTATTGCATTTGATGGAATGATTATTTTTGTAATTTCTTGGATACTAGTATTGTCTATTCATTCAGTATCTCCCAAGATGCTTGTTCAAAAATGATAGCGACGTCAGGGGGAATGAATAATGATAATATTTTCAAGTTCCTATGGAAACTGAATTGACGATTTAGGGTCATTCAGATGACCATTGAAAACAACGTTCAAAAATTTTCAACTCCTATATACAATGCCTGCTCTAAACATTGAATCGTTTGGCAAATAATTTTTTCATTCAACTTAGAATGACTTTTTTTGTTCACCATTTAGAGCCGGCGTTATGTATTGGAAACTGTCATAAGATTGCCTGGTTTTCAATGATTGTTGCTTGTTTTCCAAAACGAAGATTTCGGATCAAATTTCTATTGAAATTATAACTTTTCGTTAGTTTGAGCTTATTCAACATAAATTAGAACTGGTAACATCTCGAGAACGGCTAGTTTAATTCTCAGTAATTAAAGTTTCAGGTAGAAAATTGAAAGACCTATCAAACTAAATATCGTAAGATCCACCTTTCTCTTTGAGAAATGATTGATAGCGACTAAAAGAATCAAATTATTTGAATATTCATGGCATAAATAGAAATATCTATAATGTGCATCATCATAAGCAAATGGAAATATCTGACATTCTTATTCTTACTGAAACTCAGGTCAATTCATAAACGTTAGAGGTACATATGCTTTGCTCAGGTTAAAAATTCTTTTCTCGCTTTTGTTTCAAAGGTGGTCTTTGTCTATAATCTAGAAATGATTTATCGCGCCAACGCGATGAAGGGCTGAAACCAAAAGATTGTGACGTGATGTGGATTGAACTTGTCAATCATCAACAGACTAAATTTGTCGGTTGCCTTTATTCTTCACCTAACAATGACTCTTATAACAGACTATCCAAATTTTTATCAGAAAAGATCCACTTCCTCAAAGGAATGTGCTGAAATATTGGGTGATTTTTATGTACATTATTTGTCATGACTTGAATTCTCGAACAAAACTGAAGAAAAAGGACTACAGGCAGAGGGCATTTACTATCACTAGTGATCTGGAGCAACTGATACATCAACCCAATCGTATTCCTGATACTAATAGCGCCAATTTGCCAATACACTGGAACTGTTTATCACTACTCATCCTGATCTTTATCAGATCAGTTTCTTGTCTGATAGGTCTTTGTATGAAGTTGTGCATGTAGTATCGTCGAAGCTTGGATTTCTATTTCGTGCGAAGAAATACTTCTCGTCAGCTTCTAATGATCTACAGGGCACAGATAATATATAGTTCTCATGTATGGAGATCGGCACCGTCTTGTTGGTGATTCTCAGACTCGCTCACTTCGTTGAAGTATCGTAGAAAGGTGGGAGTATTGTCTCTCTTCTATAGATATTTTCAACGGCCGGGCCGCTGCTCTTCTGAATTGTCGTGTCGTCAATCGTTCTACTGTTGGCAGTATCTACACGAATGACCTAGAATGGAGTAGAGAATTCTTACCCCTTAGTTTTTGGCTTGGAGACCTGTCAAACCTCTCTTGTTCAGGGATCTTTTTTCAATAGAACAGCTGTATTTTGGAACTCCTTGACGAGAGAGGTTTTTCCTAAGGCTTACCAATTCCAGAAATATAAAGTGAATGTTATGTCATATCTCCTGTCCCTTTATTCACGTGGTGTTCTTTGAACATTACAGAGCTTTCCTTTCAAGTGAATCTGTATATATATACGAACAAAAAGAGAATAGTATTACACCATTGATTTTTTTGTCAAAAAGTAACAACATTGGTGTACTGAGAAAAAAATCAATTCCGTATGTTATAGCAATCATCATTTTTCAGAGTTCAAGTGAGATTGGGTGAACATGATTTGCGTTCAGCGAAAGATTGTCACATACTACATGGCAGAAAAGTGTGTGCGGACATCCCCGTAGATGTACAAGTCCGCAGCTCATGCACACATCCTCATTATAATTCAAGAACATTAAAAAATGACATCGCTCTGGTGCGGTTAAAGAAAACCGTAACTTTCACAGGTAGGTTGAACTAGCAATTACTAAATGTAACTACTTAATATGGGAGCATCTCGTTCTACCCACATTTCGTAACACCCACAGTGCATAACACCCAAAGTGCGTAACACCCAAAGTGCGTAACACCCAAATGTCATAACACCCAAATTTCGTTATGCCCACACTCACCGCACATACCCGAATGATGCGCTGTTGCCAAATTCATCCTTCTTTTAGGTTAGGTTAGTTAGGTTAAGTTAGATTGGGTTAACAGGAAATTGCAGAATATCTGGTAAATTTTGCAACAGTGCATCATTCGGGTATGTTCGGAGAGTGTGGGCATAACGAAATTTGGGTGTTATGACATTTGGGTGTTACGCACTTTGGGTGTTATGCACTGTGGGTGTTACGAAATGTGGTTGTTACGCAGCGCACCCCTTAATATCTTTCATGCATATACCGTGGAGCGTCTAGGTACTTCTCTTTTAGAATATTCCTAGCATAACCGAAGAATATTCTTGAGGGGTTTAGCATAAACAGATGTTGAAAATAAATATCGGAACATGCGAAACTTGATAGCAGTCGAGCAGTTCAAAATTAGCAATTTATTCGCGACGGAATATCAAATCTTTCTGAAAGTCATCATCTTATGGTGAATAAATTCTTGCTTCGTAGTTTTTTAATTTTCTTGACCCACCACAACCTGGGGAAATAATAATTTATAGTGGAATCTGTGAGAATGTAGAAGAGCAGATTTTTATCCTACCACGAAAAACTGCTGCGTTAATTGAAACCAGTTCCTTCTGAATGAAACACGTTCTATCAGTCAGCAACTTCTTTTATAACTCGAATTTGCCTTTCAAGATATAATATTTACTAAATAATTATCGGTTTCAATACTTGTTCACAAATATTTCTCTTCTTGGTTCGTGATCGAAAATCTGTCATAAAACTGAAATTTGACATATCATTTTATCTCTCAAATATATTTATATATATATATATATATATATATATATATATATATACATATATATATATATATATATATATATATATATATATATATATATATATATATATATATGATGCGTTGTTTTTTCGGGTTTCATTCCGTGTTCTGTGGTTTTGATCAACGTACGCAAGGATGAACATGAACTATCAGTGAAAGGAAAAGTTACCACATCTTCCATCTTCAATCACGTATTGGAGACAGGACATACCATCAATTTCAAAAACACAAAAACATTAGCAAGCGATGAAAACTTCTACTCTCGAACAATCAGAGAGGCTATCGAAATTGAGAAACGACCGAGTAGCATGAACAAGAGAGACGACGCCCAAAGATTACCAAGAACGTGGAAATCCATTATATCACTAAACAAAGACAAGCCGATTACACCAGAAGAACAATATCGGACCTTACCACGTAATTACCCAGACACGATGACAAATGCAGGCGGACCAACGAAGAAAGTGGGAGGGGCCCAGATCAAAGATACCATCAATGAACACCCCTATATATTGAGAAGTAGAACTCGAATTAATTAGTCGAGTTCGGAGATCGAAACTCAAGACATCACCTAAAAGATGGCAAATGAGACTTTGCCGAAACGTTGTGAGAATTATCCTTCAGAGGATCAAAACCACAGAACACGGAATGAAACCCGAAAAAACAACGCATCATACTTCGTCCGTGAGAATCTTCATGCTAACATATATATAATATATATATATATATATATATATATATATGATGAGTTGTTTTTCCGGGTTTCATTCCGTGTTCTGTGGTTTTGATCCCCTGAAGGATAATTGTCACAACGTTTCGGCAAAGTCTCATTTGCCATCTTCTAGGTGATGATTGAGTTTCGTCCTCCGAACTCGATGAAACCCGAAAAAACAACTCATCATACTTCGTCCGTGAGAATCTTCATGCTAACACATATATATATATATATATATATATATATATATATATATATATATATATCATAGACACTTTCTAAGAAAATGATAAAGTGCACTTTCTGGAAGAAGTAAAGAATTTTCTTTCCCAGCTGTAATTTTGAATGTATTAATCGCACATTTAATACCAGGTATGAATAAATTCATTATTATTAGCACCTACTAATATATGGTAACTCGGTACCAATATGGTTCTTTCCTGCATCAGACGGGTGTCAATTAGAATAAATCGGGACCATCATGACACACTGAAATGGAAAACTAAAAATTAAATGTCACTTATGTGGATGTAGAAAATTTTGCATATTTCAGAAATATAATAATATACAGGGTGTTCCCTTTGAAAATCGAAACGATTTTTCAATTAACGCAGTAATTTTCGGGAAGCGAGAAGGAACTTCAATCAAGAATAACGGAAAATAAAAGTGACGGTTGGCGAGCATACTGTGTGGGGAAATTGACACCCTCCCAGAGTTCTCGAGACTGCCAAGATACTGAGCAGTGAGACGAAGGGCACAGTTTGATCGCTCAAAAGACAAGATAGAACTTGGACGTTGGTGATAACCGAGATCGAAGAAAAACGCCCATCCACAGGATAGACTTAACCTTCGCCGAAGAGGTAGTCACGGAGGAGGCAATTCGTTGGGAAATGAATGAGTTCGAACAATTCGAAGCGACAGGTCTGGACGGCGTTCCAGTAGTGCTACAGAAGTTCATGAAAGGTATATTACTCTGACGTGGGAGGTGCCTTCGACAAGTCAAGAACTGATGTCATCTGCAATGCACTGCAGATCAGAGGAACCCCTCTGACGCTGATTAGCTGGGTAGCAACGGCCATCGGGCGGAGGTAAGCGGCGGTGTCTCTGGGAGATACAGCCGGGTGAATATCGAGGTAAGAAGCGGATGCCCCGTAAGGTTGCATTCTCTTCTCTCAACTACGGTGTCTGGTCGAGGACCAACTACTCAGGCATACGCCGACAACGGGCTTGTCCTCGTGACTGAGGCGTCCTGGTACGAACCCTTTCCTAAGCGTGGTTATATGGAGATAGTTCTCTTCGCCAAGAGAAGAAACGTAGTAGGGTTCAGATCACCAGTAATGGTTGGAAGGCCTCTAGTGCTGCTTGAGGAGGTGAGATACCTCGGGGTGATACTCGAAGTTGAGTTGGGAGCACACGTCGATCGAGTAGTCGAGGAAACGGTGATGCTATATGGGCTCTTTGCAGGGCTATGGGAGGAATGTGGGGCCTCAAACCTTAACATCCACCACTGGATGTTCACGGCGATAATCACGGCCAGAATCCCATTCGGAGCTGTGGTCTGGTGGCCAAGAGTTGACCAGATGACCACAAAAAACCAGTTGGAAAATATACATAGACTAGCTTGTAGGGAAATAACCAAAAAATTTTGCAATCGAAGGATATTCCGACCTTTATGAAAAGATTGAATAGGTTCGAGCAGATATCCGCCATGGAGTTATGCCGGGGTTTAACCACAGGGGCCTAGTCACTGACGCCTGCGTTCCCCACCCATTACCATTTCGAGGTAGATACGGATATGCCCTTCTATTCTCATATGGATTCGAAAATTAGTTTAAATTATATCAGATCGGTGTGTCACGAACCAAAAGAAAAAAATACGAGAAGAATCGATTCACTACACTATGATGACTTTCAAACTTTACACTTTATCGTTCTGAAAAGCCATATATATTCTAAGTACATACTGACAAAAAGACAAACGCAACCCTTTTCGCCATATAACGTCCATACAAAACGCCTTTTTATGCGTAAGATGCAAATAATAAACTTCGAAATCCAAATAACTCCTAGGTTTTTCGAAAGATTTTTATTATTAGTATTAATATATTCAGTATTGATATAATTTGTTAATCAACAAATTCAACATCAGTCAACATTTCTTTCGAATATTAGAAAAAGTATTGAAATGAATTCCCAGAAACAACAACTTGTAGTATTTCATTCGTTTCAGTCATGAGTCTTTTGAATCTCTTATATTTTTTTTGCTAAAAAGGAATAATTTTTAAAAAAAATTCCCCCATATCCCACAGAGCATTTGAGCATTTTTCTGATACTGTACATGACATATATGTATCACAGTATCCGTTACCTCAAATTCAGACTAATTCGGCGTTATCTCAAACCTCATACTTTCAAACAGAAATGGACATTTTTGTGAGTAAAATATATATATATATATATATATATATATATATATATATATATATACTGTATATGATATATATATATATATATATATATATATATATATACTGTATATGATATATATATATATATATATATATATATATATATATATATATACTGTATATGATATCTTCGTAATCTTCGTATGGCAGCTTATGTCAGACTATTTCTGCCTCATTTTGATGAAAAACTAATAAAGTAATCCTTCGAAAAAATTTCAGATTTCTTACAACCGATATGTCTGCCTTTTGAGAGAAGCTTGGAGAAAAAGGTTCTCACGGGTCAGAAATTCACAGTAAGTGGCTGGGGAAAAACTGATTCAAGTAAGTTCGGAACTAGTATTATAACATTCCAATGACTTTCGATAACTACCTTTTTTGCGTGCAAGTCGTTGCCTCTGATTCTCCCATTGAACTTATTATAAGCAACAACTGATCCAAGAACCCTACGCGCATGCGACCCACAAAAAACACCCTTAAGCCTCTCGTCCATTGCGAGCGGAGAATTGCGATAAGTTGCGAAATCAATTCGTCACAACTCGCACACAACAGACGAACGATCCAAACATTGATCGGTAGGGAATGCGTCCACTGCAGAGTTGCCAACCGTAGCGGAATTCCGCTACCGTGGTGGAATAGCACTCTCTGTAGCGGCCTAGCGAAAACTCGCGAAAAAGTGGAGGAATTCCTTTATCAACTTGGATGAAACCATAACGACTCGAATGACATCACTACTAATTTTAGATCAGCAGAAACCGCACATGGTAATGTGAGAACATGACAGACAGACAACATTGACAATTGACAATGATAACAGTGACCAGTGACAACTGACTTGTCACTAGGAATGTAGGAATTTTATTAGGATATGTTATGAGTTATGTATTAGTGTTGGGAAGAATCGAATGATTTCAAGAATCGAGTACTCCGTTCTCGAATACTCTTAAGAATCGATTACTTTCCGAGTACTCGAATACAAACATATAATTTCTTACCACTATTGTATTTTTGAATTTTGACGGAACATGTACGAATTTCATTGCTCGAACCCATATCTCCGCGCCCCATTTTATCTTTTCTTGTTTCCCATCTTGATTTCTCATTTATTCAGTTAGGTACCAATATTTTCCGAATTCAAATTTCTATTCCTCAACAAGGGCGCAGTTTTTTAAGGGCAGGGGGGGGCTCCCTGTATTTTAGATTTTTCGGTCAATTTTGAAATTTTTTCAAACCACATTCGTAAATTATGTTCAAAGGAATTTTCATTTAAATTGAATGCATTACTTTGATTTTGCAAAAAGTGCCTCCCCCCCTAACATTTTTTGTAACGGCGCCCATGTTTCTCAATCACATCCCCTCTATCACATCTATGAATTTCATAGATGTATTCATTAGAATAATGTGTGTCCCTATCCCGTACAGTCAGTCCTCCTCTGCCTTCCATGAAAACAAGAGATGGTGATGGAATTTCCACAACATTACTGACAGTAGTACTGAGTACTGATTGTATTCGAATATTTCACTGAGAGTATTCGAGTACTAATGAGTAGGTACTACTGAGAATCGAGTACATACCGATTCTTAATACTCTAGGACCCCATCACTATTATGAATGCGTTTCTCGTTGAAAGAAAATATTTTTGTTTAGTACATTCTCTCTGGTTTTCAGTTGGATTGGGTAAATCATCAAAAACTGTTTTGTTCCACTATGAACGTCGAAGATGCAAATGTTAGCGAGAGCGATTATAAATCGAGCGAGGAGTGTGGGAAGAAAAATTCTAAAATATCGAAGAAAACAACATTTTTCTTCCAACTGTCTATCCGATTCTATTTTAAAGGGGTGGCTGAGGGCTGTTTCCACAGACTCTTCACAACCCAATGTAGTTTGTGTTAACAAAATAATAGATACCAAATTTTCGGATTTGGTTAAACATTCAAAATCAGTAAAGCTGAACTTGGCCAAAAATGTAAAAAAATACTTAACTAACTTCACTCTGGTATAATAATACGAACGATCAAGTGATTGAGGCAACAATGGGGCAGTTCTTTCTTGTAGCTACTCATTATATAAGGGTGAGTACAATAAACCATATAATGGCAACTCACAAAATATATTTTCCTGATTTCAAGATTGCCCCACGCATTTCGTTGAGAAGAACAAAATGCCCATAATGAAAAATGTTCTAAGTAAAACAATAACTGAACAAATACAAGATGAACTGAAACACTCAATAAAATGTCAACCAGCATGCTTAAATCAATTTTAATGATAGAATTGGACACTCTCAGTAAAAGCAAATACTGTAGTGAATATGTATTCAGTGACATTTTTTTTTTAATTTCAACAAAGATATGTATGATCACAAAAAAAAAGTAAACCTGAATCATCTTCCGAATGATGATTCTTTGTGAACCGCACAAATTTTTTGTTGAATTCCTGTTTTATTTCCATGTGAGGCCAAAAAATCCTTGGCAATAAACAGACTGATCAATGTATTCCATTTTGTACCAAATACTGTTTGATTTATAATTTTTTATGTGGCGTTTTTTACTATTTTTTGTTTTTAGATATTAATTATTAAAATAATTTGGTTTCTCACGGACACAGATTTCAATAGAATTCAAAAAACTCCTCATGAGTTATTTGGTTTCTCATATAGGAACGAATCCACAAAGCAATTCTGTCAATAATGACGCATATTAATGCGAAATTTTCATTTATTACTTTCAAACTTTTTCTCACACTCATGTATTTTCACCTCAGGAATGAGAATGGAGTTCAATGGTTTTCACTCAATTGATTACAAACGCCCATTTGCAAATATAAGATACTTCCAGCACGGTCTTTGTGGAAAAAATGAGCAATTTCGAATTCATGAACTCCCGGCAGGCGCGTAGCAAAATTGCCCAATACCGAATTTTCGGAAGAACCAGTACAATCTGTGTATTTATCTCTTTCCAACAATCTTTATATCGAAGGATGAGTATACATGAGTTCTGGCGAGAATAGTTGGCACATCCGGTCCACAAGGCCACATCGTTCGTCAGTTATCGTCCTATTCGGTGCGAAGTGCGAACCGATCCCGTTGTGATGGGATTCAATTGCGATTTAGTGCGAATACAGACTCACAAAAATTGACTGTGGAAAGTTAAGTTTTCTTAACCAACAGTAAAGTAACTTTTTATTACATGTGTAACAAGTAACACCAGGATTCACCAACATTTCTCGTCGATATGGCCTGTGCTTAATACGACGAAAAATCAATGGTGATAATTCCAAAGTAAAAAGTTTTTCATCAGGATAATCGAAAAAAATGGAAAAACCTGTTCCGAATAGCCTTCTTGCATACTTCGAATACGGACGAATACTGACGCAATGGACGATGTGCATCGCACGATTTCGTACGAACGGCGTTCGCACGAATTTGTTGCCTCCTAGTTCGCAGCTTTCCGCTCCCAGTGAACGAGAGGCTTTAAAATTAGAGGAAGATTAGAACCAAATAGGAAAGAAGAAAATCAGGTCAGGATAAGATTAACAGTTTGAAATTCTTTCAATTTTCCAGGACACCTAGGCGGATCTCCTGTTCTTCAGTTTGCTACTGTAAATGTGTGGGACAACAATAAATGTAATAAAGTTGTTCCACCGGAGGTGAGTTTCATAGTTAAGTATGCAATACTCAAAACGAAAATAAATCGTATCGTTCAATCACAATCTGAAATTATTCCAGTCGACAAAAAACGAAAGTTTTCCAAATTCGAGATAATCGTTTTCTGATATGAGATTATAGTGAAACTGAAGAAATTCAAAAACTGTTATTGCTTCTGAAAAATCAGTTGTCTATGAATGGATGGATTGATTCACAACGACCCGATATTACTCATTCCAGATACTTTCAAAAATGTCAAATGAATCAATATTGCGATATCTACCCCTCAGAAACATTCATTACTTTTTTTTCCAAAGGGTATGATTTTCATGGTAAAACTGTTGTTTACCCCCCAGACATCACGTGATCTGGAATGCCATATTTTCTGAATAATGTAATTGCAAGATTTTAGGTTAGAGTGACATTAATAGACCGCGGGCATAACTGACAGACGACAGTAAATTATAGTTGTAAATCCAGCCTGCTGGAGAAACAAACGGATCTACAAATGCTTATTGTGCATTTGTGTCACATTTCTGAATATTTTTTCTCGATAATAACTCAATTCTCAGCGATTGTGATGTTTCAATCCATCGATTCCCTCCCATTATTGATTTGTGATTATTGTGAGAATATTAATCCTCTTGCTGTTAAGAGACTTGAATTGTGAATTCAAGCAACTAGAAGAGCAGATTTGAGTACTGATAAGTTGAAATGGGCAACGGTATATTCATGCATTTTGTATCTCAGAATTGCAATTATAATATCATTAAATTACCATAGTAGTTTATGGAAATACGATTTGTTTGTCCAGCAGGCTGATGCATGTGACGTCACATGCCCGCGGTCTATTGTCAATCTGGTATTCGAAGCCCTTGAATAGCTCTTGTGTTTAAAACATCTTTTACTTATTTAGTGAACTACGTTGTTCAACCACCACTTTTTCAAATGCGAACTGGAAGAAAAATAGGTCTTCAGATTAACAAGAGAGCATAATTGTATTCAAGTCAATTTTGACTGTCCAACATGGAACGGTTGATATTTTATCAGCTATAAAAAATCTGTAGGAGAAAAAGTTCTCAGTGGTGTTTCAAAAAATTTAACGAATTCGTGAATGAAGAAGCAGGGGTGAGATTAATTACTATATTATGATTGGAACCAACCACCTCCAATGTGTTTGAAATCTTCATGTACTACTATTACCAGTGAGGGATCTCACATATTCTTTCCACGAATACATGCCTGTCAAAAACTGATTTCTACTAGTAATTCACATTCAAAATCAAACCTGGTGCGATCCTCCCATATTTTTCTTATCATTCCTTTAGAAAGTGTGACTTTCTTTTCTGATCATCTTACAAAGTGTCTGTCCGAACAATTTTCAATGGTATTGTCGGTGAAGAGGTTGACATACCGAATATGTCAAGGAAAATGTACTCCAAACAGTATGCTATTGATGAGCGGCTATCGCTCATCCACCAAGTTGCGATTTCCTTCTGTAATTAGTTTCACTTACAACACTTTTCGTTTGTAACATATTAGGGAACATTTATTTCTCAATTGTGATGATTATAAATTTTATTGAATTATTTGCTGAATTACCTAAAATGTATGAACTCTTTCTCAGGTTCGACCAATCACTGATAGCCAGCTGTGTGCGAATGGACAAAAAGAAGACGCTTGCAAAGGAGATAGTGGAGGACCTCTAGTGAATTCTACCATCGATATTGACGGTGAACTGAGAAATTTCCAAATTGGAATAGTGTCTTTCGCTTCCACTCTGACATGCGGTGTCAAAGAATTACCTCCGATATACACTAGGGTAGACACATATTTGGAATGGATTGCAGAGAATATTGAATAGAGCAAAATTCGTCTCGAAACACGATTCTTTTTCAACCTGTAATGCTCAATTCAATAATTATGAATATTTGTGAAATAAAATTCTTCCTCGGTATCGAAACTTGAAATCAATTTGAAACCATGTGTTCAAGAAAACAAGATTTATTCATAAAAATAACTTATTTCGGTAGTGAGTATCCATTTTATGTAACCTAAGAATTATTTTTCATCACCTTTTCCCGAAACATTCCTCAGGACAGTAAATATTTTTGCTCAATTTTCTTTTTACCAGAAAAAAAATTATTCCTGAAAATGATTTGTTTTGAAGACATTACTTGAATAGAATCGATACCAGTATCAATTCAACGAACAGGGTATACTGGGCTTTCAATGGAAATCCGCCAGGAATATACTTCGAAACTGAAGGTACATGCGTTAAACCTCATCTCCCTGTTCACAGCCTCTGCGAAGAGGTTTGCATTAGCTGGAAATATCCATTCAGAACATCCGTAGTCATCTGGAGATTCTTCTTGAATATTGACAGTTATTTTTCGGCTGTTTCAGCATTGGGATAGCATGGTAATGCCCCCTGAATATAACTATTGGAGGTTCGATTCCAGCCCCATTTGCATCTTGGTATAATTATTTGAGCTGTCGAAATGGCATGCTGTGATATTGTGGAACAATAATGTATCGACTCCAAATACAATAATAGGGAATATGCATCGATTTTTTTTGTGTCTCAAATATTCTTTCCTCGAATCTTCATTATCGCAGTACCGACGAAATGCGACCACTGGTCGAAGCGAAATGTCACGTTATTGGACACAAATATGGCGTCGATTGTCAAACCTCTTTGTTTTTAAATCTGTGCCTTTGTTGGTGTTGGTAGCATATGTGAGAAACGTCAAAACGTTCGCATCGCGTGGAATATGAAGAAACAATTTCTCGGGTGTACGTCTATTGTTGTCTTTGCTCTTCGGTACCATTCAATACTTGTACGTAGGTTTTTTAGCTTCTTCCATGATCAATATGGTAATCGACAATTGAAACGAAAACACTACAGTTACTAGTTTCATGTTGGCAAATATGGGCAACATCACATGTGAACGTCACCGGACTTCGTCTGAAGTGCGCGCTACAGAGTGACGTTTGAACAGCTCAGAATTATACAATGATCTGAATTCCACTTTTAAAAGGAGTTTGAACCTTTTCGAGCCTATTCATATTTTTTTTATGCCGGGAGAATGTAAATGATTCATTTATGACATAACAAAAAATCATGCATATTCCCTATTCCCAAGCATTCGTTCTTGTAGCCACTGAATCATTTCTATGTATCCAGCTGATCCATAATCCAATTCATGTACTTGAAAACTTCAGTATAAATATCGGGTTTTCCGTCTGCGCCGCATTGTTTCGGGCCGTATGAAACAATTCCGTACTGAATGAATCTGGGTGTTCCGTCCACTAACCCTACGAATTTCAGTGGTCCGCCACTGTCACCTGCACAAGAGTTTTTTCCACCTTGACCCCCGGCGCAAATTTGTTTTTTCGTAAGAGGGGCGAATTTCCGGTATATCCTTTGGCAGACTGAGAGTTCTACGAGTGGTATGGAGGCTTTCCTCAGAATAGGGCTTCGAATTCCTGAAAAAATCCCGTAGATTGAAACAAAAACCAGGATATTCTGGAAATGGGGAAATCAGTACATTACCTATCGAGGCAGAAGTGAATCATTTCTCCTGAGAGAGAAATTTAGCTTACTGAGTCTGAAGGCCGTGGTAAGCTCTTTATCGAGAATGAAATTCTATTTTTCGTTTTTGCCGATGCTTGTATACTAAATCAAAATCATTCGAAATATTTTTTAGAAATAAACAGGAAATGAATATTTGCAAGATCAATATATTTCGTGTTCCAAGTAGGCATTGGAAATAGACAACTCCGTGGAGCTCCCAACAAATATCATTGTTGGTAACAATCACTACTTTGGTTCGGGTTTGAAGGCCGTCTCTTTTTTGGAATTTCTTACAGACATATCTCTGGCGCGAGTGGCTAGCTTCTTCAGAGGCTCATACATCTTGAGGGTGAGTCATCAGTGATACTGAAAACCTCGGCCGCGTATGCCTTTATTGTCATTGTTGGTAACTGTCATTTACGTAGAAATTAAAAAGGTTGTTGTATTGTAATCAATGACAACACAAAATCAAGGTAGTGGCACCAATCTATAGATGGAGATACATTAGAACGTTTGCATTGAATGTCTAATTTTGGCCCGTCAAAAAATTGAAATTTAGGATAATGAAATCGATGCTATATTTTGGACACTGGGCGACTGGGCGCCATCTGAAAAAAAAATTAAATGGAAAGAGGGGTCTTGTGATATAACATTTTGAAGCTCCTGACGAATACTTTACAACCCTAGAATATGAAGTGAATATCTTCACCTACTACAAAATGGCGGAATATTTAATAATTGCCTGAATACATTGACGTTCTCATTCTTTGAGGAAATGAGCTGAGGTCAGTTCAAAAGATGCTCGAAATGGTTGCCTCCAACGTCTTGACATAAGAACATTTTTGAACACGGCATCGTCGATATTTCCACAAATATTCAGTATTCTCTGCCGTATATACACCTTTTGCTTCAAAAAGCCCCATAAAAAAAGTCTGGCAAGCGGGCTGGCCATTCCGTAGGACCTCGATGGCCAATCCAAAGACCGTGGAATAATAATATCCATATCGAATTCATTAGGATACACTTCGACGATTTCGGTGATTAGAGGATCAACGGTATATTCAAATACATTTCTCCTGTTAAATTTTTTTCAATTGCCCATTTTGGAGATAGTTTACGTGGTACCTATCTACTTGTGGAATCGAAAACTAAGTAATGAGAATATTTGAACTGAACAATGATGTTCTTTGTCGTACTAACAATTTTGTCTCTTTTAAGAACAAAAAATAACCTATCAAACCTTATCGGGTTTTTGTGATTGCCATATTCCAGAGAAAAACTGATATTTCTTGTAATATCGATATTAAAGTGTTTGTATTTAGGTAATCATCGAATGTTCCGCCATTTTGTGGTCGTTTTTAGCTTATTTTGCATAACAATGTTGGTTGTTCGAGTTCCTAAACACTTTGGGAATTATGATGGATACAATTACGTTACGAATAAAAGGAGAAGACGGAGTCGGAAAAGTCTCGAGAGGTCGGCAAAGTGTTTCGCCAACTTCGTCTTCTGAGAGAACAATTGGTCACTTTCAAATCTAAAAGTAGGTGGTCTTACGAGCACCTTTTTGAATGATTGTGAATGATACTTATTTGTTCTACTAGACAGCAAAGTAGTATGTTGACTACCGCGGCTGATAAATCACAGCCGAGCGTAGCACGGCTAGGAATCCAGCTAAGGTTGTCAATCTACTTTGCTTCCGAGTTGAAAATATATTTTTTCTCACTTTGCGGCCTGGGTAGGAAGAGTAATACTTTGCTGATTGATATGCAAACATTATGGGAGATTACATATCTCAGCTTCGTGATCGAGGCTATACGAATCCTTCTATTGAGTCGCTTAACGAAGTGGGCAAAAGGGTAGACATGCCACGTGCCGTTCCAATTTGAATAGATAATAATCGCATCATTTCACCAAGGCAATGAGTCATGTTTTGTAAGGCGCTCCAAAGCCTTGATGCCGTAGCAACTTGGTCAGGTGAATTTGAATGCTCATGATATTCTTCAAGAAGAGGCTGACAAATCAACACCGCCATGTCCAGATTCTACACAAACTGGAAAGTCGGAACACCATCACTCCAATAGGGAAGGAAAGCATGTATGCACAAAATGGAAACTTGACGAGCAACACATTGGTCTCCTATTCAATATGGCCGATAGAATATATGTGCATCCATCACACGATCAATCAGAAAGTGCTGAAGGCCACCAACCAGCATTTTGATTGATGCAATGCTGATGGCGGTGACTGCAAGAAAGTGTCTGCTGAGATGAGTGAGAGGGGGCGCGAAAAACCGCAAATACCGATATATACTGAACTCATTAATCAAACCTCCACTCATTGTAGTAATCAACTGGCATACTTTTCGAAGTTATGTGGGAGGTTTTTCTGTACTTCTTTTTTATCATCGATTAGCTGCCTTCCTATGGGAAACTCTCAGAAGACTGAAAGGCAGTTAAATATAGTCTAGGCCTTGGCAATAACTCCCTACGCCATTCCTCAGGAACAGCATGGATATTCACGGCCCCGTTACTATTAAACGTAGCTGAGTCATTTCCCGAAATTACAGGGAAATTTCTAGAGAAAAATATCTGCCGCGTTGAAGGGATCGTATTCAGGACGTCCCGTTCACGAGATGGACACTCTACAAGTGCACCAACTCTATGACCTACATATTCTAAGAAATATACATCTCTCAACATTCTGGAACACCAAAATTTCCACGTATGTCCAGAGATTAAAGTATTTTTGCGTACTTACCGTTCTCAGTTACACCCCAACCAGATATGACAGCAATATTTAGGTCAAAATCTTGCGTCGGTAGACAAATTGGTTGAACGTTGGCTGAAAATAGTGAAATAATTAATGCACCAATACAGTACTGGGTATAAAATATTATAAAAAATGAATGAATAATAATGAAAAATATCAGAAAGTCAATAAAATTAAAGATCAATATTAAAAGTTCAGAATGTGAAATATTTACCATAACTCAAATTTACGACTCCCAGTAATTTGATAAGGGCAATATCATTGAGGAGCAAATTCTGGTCATAACGGGGATGGACGATAACCGATTCAATGAAGAAATCTTGAGTCGGAGGTGCGCAGTAGCCTGTGAATGGATCACAGTCTTCTCTCCTATCCAAGTCATACTCTCCCAACCTAACTCCCATCCTGAAAATTTGAACATAATGTAAATACGTTAGTTATATCTTTCAATGACAAAGCGGCAGTGAAAGATTTATTGGTTCAATTCGTACATTCCGCTTTCGGAAGAGTGAATACCTCAGGCTTGAACAAATCGTAATCTGCAGAGAAATACGGGCTGCGGGATACTTCATGTAAAACCCAGAATTTGCTTTTGGTCGAACATACTGTATACTTCCAAACAGTATGCCCCACGGGCATGTACAAAAAGTTGGTTTTCATTTCATTTTTTCGATGTGATGATTCATCTGTAACAGATGCAATGCAGCTTGTGAAAAATCATTCTAATTATTGTTGAACGAACAAAACTTATTGGATTCACAGTAAGTATCCCGCAGCGCGTAACTGAATACAATTTGTTTTAGCTTCTAGTATTTCCTTTCAAATGCAAACCGTTGAAAATTGGTTCAAATAATCTGTCAGCGCCACCCGGTCTAACGAGTTGTTACTTACATTTTTGAATCTGTTATGCAATGAGCGGCAGTCAGAACATATCGTTGGGTTATCAGCGTTCCTGCACAGTTAAAAACAACACCTTTTTTTTCATTATCTGAAACTGAGGAAAATACATATTTCCAGTAAACAACTTTGAAATAACATATTCATGCGAAAATATAGAATTTTTGTTAAAGTTCCAATCCGTTTGACAAATGGTAGAGATTATCTGATATTCGGAAATAATACGGTTTTTGGAACCTTCCTCAAAACGGAACTTCTTCCAGTTTCAGATGTTATTATCAGTGGGAAAATATCTTCCTACACCGAACAATTTAAAAAAAAGCCGAAATGTGATTTATCTTCATTCAATGAAAATGCTCGAGATATATTGCCTGTAAACATAGGGGTTGAAACAGAACTTCATGAATTTACAGTCGGAGTTGTATTTCAGTTGTGATTCACACAAAGAAGTCATTCCTCTACGTTATATTGATTTGAATAAGAATAGTAATATGATATTTATGTACATGAGAAATATAACACTTCAAAGGGTGTGGGTCTGTATGCGTTCGGCCCGCCCCTCTTCTCCTGCAAATATTTCTATGAGCGCCCTTGCCTGTGTATAAGAAGTATTCAATCGCTATAGCCAAATCTAGGACCATGGTGCATTAGGTCAAAATTTGATCAGAACTCAATAATCGAATGGGTCTCGTTCATGCCAGTCTTCAGATAAGGTGTTGCCAGTAACTTCACCTCTGGATCATTATATCTTCTCTGAGAAAATGGGACACATACTATCCCCAAACACAGACAGAAAAATAGTTGATTTTGGACCCCACATTGGATCCACTGGGAAAACAACCACCAAAAACTTCTACTGTCTCAGTGTCATTCACCATAAACGGTAAAACTGGATTGGATAAGATGGTGCCTATGGAAAGTCGACAATAGCAGCATAAGTCTCGAACATATACTCTTATGCCCATCACAAGTAACGGGACAAAACAATGAGAAACGACAATCGACTGCATCAATACAATATTGGAAAGTCGATACTTTCTGATTTTATGTATTCAATAATCTCACCACATTTATTCCTTGAAATTTGCAATGCAAAAGCAGAATCCCTTCTCTCCAACAGAGATACAGAATTTTTCAGAAAGGTAAATTATTTTTGCTTTTATAAAAAGTGTTTGAAACTTGTTAACTTTGGATTACGTTTCGATGCATTCGTGATGCCAGTCTTAGCACTACTGAAATGCAATTTTATCTACACCCGTACTCTAATAATACACTTATATGCCCACAACCCGTTTTATAATGAAATCCATTACGATACAGATTTTCATTACGATACAGATTTTCATTACAATACAGATTTTTCAACCAATAGAAACCCATTATTTTTCAATCAAGCATGATGTGCAAGCTTTGCATTTTGACGTTTGTCAAGTCAAAATCAGTAGGTATTGAATTTTTGAAGAATTTAGTCAATTTTCGATAATCGAATGAAAATGTCTTAAAGCAGTGATATAAAAGAATTACCAGCGACTCCTCCACAGATGTCTTAGACAAGGAAAAAATACAATCGAAAGGATTACATTTTTGATTTGACGAATGCAACACATAAGTTTTTATTTTCGTCCAAATCGAATGAGCTCTCATGGCCGAGTGGTCAATGGCGAAGGCAGTAATCAGAAACGTCCGGGTTCAAATTCTGACCTAGGCAGATTTTTTTCATTTTTTTTTTCATTTCTCATTGTTGTATTTTCCGTGGTTATACCATTAATTATAATTTTGTAGAATTTTTCAAAGAAATACGAATGATTACCTACTATTATTGTGTTCAATATAAATAACTAATTATATAATATTTTTAGTTCTTCATTGGTTATTGGGTGTAGATAAAATAGCGTATGCAACTTTCATGAAATGGTTATTAATACACTCGCATAAACCATACGAAACTCACCTTCGGCTTGTTTCGTATCCCGGTTTATGCTCATGTATTAATAACCATCATTACACGATCGTTGCATAATATACTATTATATTCGGGGTATTTTTTTCTGCAAAACGCGCTCAAAAAATAACCACCCGACTCACCAAAAATGAAATATGTCAAAACCTCAGGCTAACGACAATTATTCATCGCCTCGTTGTCCTTGCAAAAGCACAATAATGTTTTATCGATGTAACACGCAGCAAAATCTACCTTAAAAACGCTTTCGTAGCGATGGTAAATTCGTAACTTTCCTCTTCAAATATTCAATCATAAGAATATATACATCCGTTCAGTTTTCCAGAAACGCTATAGCTATTTCCATACCTAGAGTGTGTAGTGTTTCTGCTCTGAGGGCGATGATCTTACAGAGCCGAGGACCTCTGGTCCGAGGCTTTGTAAGTCGCCGAGGTCATCTACATCTTTTTGTACCCATTTTGCATACACACTTTTATGTTATACTAGTTCGTTATGAATATGAATATTTGAAAAAATTAAAAATTTCATTTGATGCCAACTCAATACTATGGTTACTAGGAAGACACTGTACAAATCAAAACGTTAATATGCAGAAAAAGTTTGTGTCTTCATGGTCCGTGCGGGCCATAAATAACACTGTTCTGTAGTTTGTAACGGATCATCGAAAACAGAATAATGAACTCAAAGACTTACCTGTTTCGTAGGCTATAAGAGCCATCCAGGGAAATTCGCTGAGATCAGTCACTTCCCCATTCGTTATCCGGCGTTCTGTCATTATTGGTCCACACGTTTTCTGAGGCAGCAGATGGTAATTCCGATGACTTGTCAAAGGCTCAGAATATTCCTCATCACCTTCTATGATTTCTTTCATCTCGAAAGTACGAGAAGGAGGAATTGTAGTTATGTTACAACAGACGTAAGGTCTATTTCTGTGGAAATTGCAATGGTGGGCCTTTATTTCGTTTATGACACTTCTTGATCGAGGAATAGGATTCCTGTTCAATAAATCATCGAAATAAGGGCATTTTCTTATTTCAACACAATCTTGGCCTCTCGGTGGTGTGCATGTCACAGTAGGAAAACCTGAAATGAAGTTGAAACATTTTATTCAATAATTAATAATAGTTATTGCGGATTCTGTTTGGAAGACATCATTTTGTGGTCGAAAAATATTTTTTTGGGTCGTAACTTTTTTATGTTATTTACCCACCACAATCTGAACAAACCATTGTACCACCACTCCAAATTCAAAAGTTTAGACTGTATAGAGTCCTGAAAATAACTTCAGCAAAATTTTATACATACAGCCTGCTGTGAACCATTCATGGCCAATATAATTTCATTAATATTAATATTACGAAAAATTTGGAACCCACACTCTACATTTGTAAGCCAATGCCATAAAATGTTCACTGTAAGTCTATTATCCCGACACTTAGGACCGGTTTTTCAATCCAAGATATCTATCAGATTAAAATAATCGAGAGTTTTCACCATTATCATTGTCAAATATTATAGTAGTTTTCCCAATAAATGGTATTGACTTGAAGGATTATAATAAAACCAATTAGACCCTTAAGTTGTAAAATCCGAGATGCACATCATAAATGTAAAAGGACCGGATTCAGGTAATTTTGTTTCTCAGAGAGGGATTGTAGAGGATTACAGCTTACACTTCTTGTTCATTTTAGTCTTTGTATTTCATTGAAAGTGTTCACTTGTGTTACGGCGTGCAATAATTTTATAACATTTATTTGTTATTACAGACATTAATAGCAAAGATTTAATACCCCAACGTACAGAATAGGCAGTATGTGGTTATGCAAAATTCAAATTTCTTAAGTTCGACCCTGTAGCACATTTGCATCTTTTACCAGATGATTTTTTACACAATGGGATTAAATCGGGTAGTTTATTGCAGTTAATAAGCCAATGCCATTTATTGTAAAAAATACTATACTCACGCGCTCCCTCTCATTTCTCTCATCTATATGATACATAAGCATTTATTTTCGTATTGAAAAACTGGCCCCCAGTTAATTTGAAGAGTACCCAGTCTTGGAAAGGAGATGGACTAGCTCAACTTTATTTTGGTCAGAATGGTTCTGGTTCGGAATAAAATATAGGAGCTGTATTGATTCGAAATCATTGCAAATATGTTGAGTTTTCATATTAATTATCGAAAAAATGGTTAATTGTCTCCAATTCAATTGTTTTACATGAGATTTTATATTCAATTCACAAAATATGGTGAGACTCGATGGAGAAGCAAATTGATTTAAACGAGAAACTGTCATTAGAAGACAAGCCCAAAGGGGAACAGAATTTGTTTGACCTGCAACCAATCAGTTTCAAGGAATTCATCACCTTCAAGAAGATCCCGAATATTCCAAATTGAATATTCTAACACAATCCTCTTGAGACACACCTGTCTTATTTGCAAAGGTGTAGCTGATCTTCAAATGCAGAGTGAACGATTTCATGAATCAGAAAATCTATATAACAGAAAATGCTCGGTTCTGTAGAATTCATCGTAATGGTAGTGGGTTTTCATTTTTCATCCTACAGATAGGTTCAAGGTATATTGATAGACCTCACACTGTGAAAGGTCAGGAATTTCAATAATTCTAAAAATAACTTAGAACTGCCGCTAAGAGTGAATTGGATTGCGTAGAAGAGAATATTTTTCTGGTGAAGAATTCAAATCCATTGCTACGCTCACAAAAAAACAATTTGATGACTTATATAATACTTGTATCGAGACAAGATATAGAGGTGAGAGACAATTTCTGAAGAAAAATTTTTGGCATCCATATGTAAACTCTGACAACAGCTGCACAGGCATTGTAACAATAGTTTGTTATGACGTTGCCGTGCTCTAACTACACTTTTGAACTGCCATTCTTTGTCAATCCATACTTGTAAGAATAACAATGAATAAAAATGAACAATAATAAAAGCTGGATACTGTAGTGGACTTCTGTCTGTTTGTGTGTGTATGGCAAATGAATGAATAAAAAATTACATAAATGTCAATAAGCAGGACCGGTGAAAGTTGCACGATAAATACAAAATATGTCAGTTTGATTCAGGAGGTACAAATATCATCAATTGCGATAATGGTATCCTACAAAATGGATGAAATTGCACAGCTCATTTTTTCCGAAATCACTGATAAACCTGCTATCTTTGGACTCACCTTATATCGTTTGTACGTGTAGGGATCATTGTTCTCTAACCTCATATAAATCGGCCGTATGAACAATCGATGTATACTCGATTTGGTTTATATATTCGAAAAAGCACACCCAATGACTATTTGGAATTTTGAAAAAGTTATTCGAGGCACCCTATATAATCTAAGCTGTTGAGTTTAGAGCATTGGTATGCATTGGAAACGTTTGATCAGCATCACGAGTTCTACGCCATAAAATTCGAGCAAATGCATCAAAAGCCAATTTCCCATTCATGTGGTGCGTGGTGCTTTGTCTTCATAATGAAATGTTTTTGTTTTATTTATGAAAATACTTATCGTTTTAAACGTTCCAGAAACCAAATCTGCTTCTATGTTCACAAATATTTCTCTTCCGGGTTGGGTTAGATCTTTGACATATTTTCTAGAACGAACCTAAAAGAAAGTTTTGAAAACGAAGGAGATTTGATTTCCGAAACTTTAACAAGAATAAGTGTTTTTATAATTATTAGTTCTCGTAATCTTTTGATAGCCGAATCTCAGTTATACGAGAAATTGCTGACTAACAGAACTGTTTTTAATTAACGCAGCAACTTCGCGAAGTAGTTTAGAAATCTGCCCTTTTTTTAAAAATTTCAATATTACTTCCTATTTTTCCAGGTTGTGGTAGGTTAACGACCCAAAAAAAAACTACAAAGGAAAAAGTTATGATAATTCTTATAATAAGTCGAATACGATCTTCTCTCACCACATAAGTAAGACGACATTCGTTAGGGAGTATTCAGCTTCGACCTAGACGTATACCATCCGAAACGAGGAGAAAAACAGGTAGTAATTCCATCAGACCTCATATAGATCTTTTGTTCCAGTTCAATATACCATCTTAAAATATTAAAACACATGTGAGCAAAAATAACTATTATGTGATTCAGCGCCATGTAAGCAGAGGAATAGTTGTTTAAGATATACCTACTCTTTCTTTATTTCTTTTTGTGAATGAATCAAACGTGTATGAATGATACACACATATCGACAGATAGTTTTCGTAATTTTTTGGTATTACTTATTTTATAGAAGTTTTGAATTACGTTTTTATTCATTCAGGAAAGTGAAATCCAAGAAATACTTCCTCCATAACCCAGAGAGTACCTTATGAATCTATCAACTCGCCATAACTATTCTTGATAGCAATTGGTTTTATTTGATGTTCATGAATCCATGTTTCATACTAGTGAACTTCATACTGATTGAAGTGAGTAAGTAGATCATTCAATAATGATATTCTCTTTACCAGCAGATTCCCGAAGCATTGAAATACCATGTTTGTTATCGATTTTGAGCTAATGTCGTGTGTATATTATCGAATTATCCTTTTACATTTCCTGCGATGATTTGATAAA
This sequence comes from Zygogramma bicolorata, assembly GCA_032362365.1. Taxonomy (NCBI): domain Eukaryota; kingdom Metazoa; phylum Arthropoda; class Insecta; order Coleoptera; family Chrysomelidae; genus Zygogramma; species Zygogramma bicolorata. The sequence goes on from JAVJAQ010005227.1 coordinate 145,895, forward strand.
AGAGTAGTGCCAGAAAATCCGTGGCAGAATGTAATTGTGAATTATTAATCAGTCATGGATATTTTCACCAAAATAGACCCAGTATCAGTAAGCAAGACCGAAATTATTTCTCATTTCACTGAAGGATTGACAAATATTTTGCTGTAGATCCTCAACTAGATTCTATCATAAATCATATACCCGATAAGAGATGCCTTATGAGAATATCCCTTTGAATATGGTAAACTGACAGTATGAAATTATCTACCAGTGGTATTTCAAAATGGGATATCAGATCTTTACTATTTCAAAATAAACTCACGTATGATTCTTCTTTCGCTCAGCACCTCCAAAAACGAACACAGAAACACAAAAAAAATCAAAATTCTCATTGTACCGAAACCTTCGATTCACTTGTCACATATATTTCTGACTGATGTGGAAAAACCGAGTTAGACTATAATTGCAATCAATCCCTTTATCTCTAATGCTAAGATCTGATTTACGTCCAACCATCTGTTCTTTTCAATTTTCAATAGAATTATTTCAAAACAGGTAGCTGGGGAATCTACTGATCACCAAACTGAATAACCAGGTAACTGGAAATCTGAATTTCATTATGCTCAGTTTAGAGTATTGAGTTATTGAGTAGGTCATACGGTAATTATACCTATATATCATATGGTAATTGTCCCCACTCCAATTGATATTTCCTTGTGAGGTTATTAAAAAAATCACATTATGTGCAACAGGTCAACTACTATGGGATTCAGATATAGAGTTTGACGTGCAAATAAATATGTAACAAGTAAACGATTCTATTTTCCATATTTGTTTTGCTGTCAAACCCCGATAAATGAAATATTTTTAAGATGATACCAACAATGTCCAAATATCACCTCTGGCCAAAAACAGTTGAGAAATATTTGTTGACAATAGAATGGAAAAGATAAAAACTGCCTCAAATATGTTCTGGCCGTATGCTGTTCGAAGCCGCCATCTTGTCAATTCGCTAGCGAAATTTCGTTCAAGAGACAGTGACTGCACTTATTTTTCGATTTTTGCTGACATGGTTTTCAGGGTTGGATTTCCTTTTTTTTCATATCATCAACGTCATCATACTTGAAACATAATTTTCACACAGAATGTTTGTTAAGATTGGACATCACGTAGAACACAAGCCATTAAATTGTTTGGGTGTTTTGTGAAACCACGTGGTAAGACTAATAATGCTCAGTGTTAAAGTGTGTCTACCTTTCTATCCTAGATAAACTTCCTGAACAGCATATTCATATCCTTGGGTGTTCACGTAGACCCATAAATAATTCTTTCGGAAATTAATCGCTGTTCGACTCCAGCATGGGAGTCGAAACGTCGAAAACCAAGCTTGGTTAGCGTAACGCGCATCGTATGTGAGTGATATCAGTGCCCCCCATATATAACATACCTTCATACATTGAGTTGTCTGTATAAACTCATCTTGATCTAGAAGGATTACCTTGTGCACAACCAGTGATTAAACCCCCCTTCTTCCAGGATTGGAGTTAAATACGCGCCTGTGCCTCCAATTTTATATTTACATTGGATGGATATGCAACAGATTCAAGAAATAAGCAGAAGTAGACGAAAGAAGTTCAACCTTAACTTTTCAATGAGAACGTTTATACACTTTTCATCAGAAAGTTTATTAATTTTCATCTTTTATCACTTGGAGATTATTACCTACATATAATTTAAAACTGCTCTCTATATTCAGTGTAAATCAGATCATAACGAATAGAAACAAAATATCCGAATTCTGTTCTCATGGAATAATGAAATCACTCGATAACATATTTCATCCAATGATTGATTTGAACTTGACACCTACTATAAATCAATGAAAATATGGGGATCGCAGTTAGCAGCGATTATACTAATTCTTTAGTAGAATGGCGATCTCAAAAGAGATGGAATACCTATAGAGCTTTGCACTTATAATTTTTCTAGAGAGTACATTATTCACGAAAATTTGCAAACATATTGAAAAAAATTCTTTTATGTAGGTTAGTTAGCCTAGAGAGAACGTTAAGAATTTGGGAATCAAGCACGCATTAGAAATGGCATGGAAACAATCCAGAACTATGTGAAAATAGTATTATACTTATGAAAATCCCATGTATGAAAATTGAGCATAGTAGAAAATATGTTACCTAAATTCACTCTACTATTGCCCATCACACTCAAAGAATGATCGCTTCAGTGATGGGTATAAACAATTCCTTGACTGGGATTTCATTCAAAGATTCAGATGAAAGAATGGCTCTGCTTGGTTAAGCTGAATAGTGACCTAAAAAATGCTATGATAGTAAGGGGATAATAATTATAATTCATATGTGTTACAGTTTTATTCATTTTCTTTACTTGTCAATTTTGAAATCGTTGTAATTCTCAACCGAAATATACCTAATCACATAATTCAGGAGTTAGATTTACCTTTGTCAGAGTACTTCGGTGAGAAACATTAAACAAAGATGCTTTGAGATATTGAAGAACATTTCAAATTCAAACTGCATTATGAGTGATTATCTAATTTCAACATTTGAATTACCAACAATGTCATATCTCTTCCTTCTGAATATTAAATCAAATGTTCCTGAATAATCCAAAATTTCTGAAAAAAAGTCGTTTTTGAATCCATCCAATGTTTCCATTCTTTTCGTTGTGGCTGGCTTCTTCTCCATCTCAGATTTACTGGTAGAGCGAAAATGTTTTGGTGCAATCGTACTAGCTCCTTCTCCAGAGTTTTTATTGAACTTATTTAATGGTGCACTAGAGTTAGATTGGGTGTATTGGAAATACTGAAGATGGGCCGGTACCAAAGAACAGCACACTCTTGGCATGTTTCCGTAGAAACCGCATTCCTGTGATCGTAGGAAGCGGAGTACAGGTCGCCTCAGAGGTTTGACTGACGATTCTATCAAATCCATATAAGGTCCACATTGATTCAGGACAACACAATGGGACTCCTTTCCACAAGGCAATCCTAGAATATAAGTATCATTCAATTATACCAGTTTTTCAGATGATTTTAGAGGTTTGTTTGATATTACAGAAATGGTGAGATCTACAAGTTTGTGCTTGAATTAGACAAAAATTGACTATTTGACGGAACATCGGAAATTTCCATTGACATCAAGAATATATCAGTCGCTTTCTATATATTGGCAAGAAACTAAAATTTATGGTTTACTTCTCGGGCTCTAGAGACCACGTATCAAATTAATTATATGATAATGAGTACTTTTTCATTTTTGTTTTGATTCGGTCTTATACAATCCTAAATCCAATATTTCTTTCATTGAATCCATCCACATTTTTCCAAATAGGAATTGACCTATATCATTTTTCAACTTTGGTAATTCATCATCATCAGAAAATCAGACATGTATCACAAAATGTGTAATTTTCAGCATTTCCCTCCGATCAATATAGATATATAGAGTTCCCTATCAGGAAAGCTCACAAAACTGGCTGAATAGTATTCGTGGTATCTATACAACTCAAAGACAGATACGATAATTCCTAGCTGAACACAAACATTACCTGTCATGATTTCTCTGAGGAATGCAACTACCACAAAAATCTTGATAATATCACTGCACATTTCTAATGTTTGAATTCCAGCGCCCAATTTTTCATCGCCTACAAACACTTTTTGACTACTTATATCGGTTTTGTTTGGAACAGGTAAACTGCAACGTTCACATATCTGTGTATACCAAGTGGTAGGTAGGTACTCATTGGGTATCCTTGGGCAGGTAAACAGATACTACTACTAGGAAACTTCCTAATGACATTGGTCAATATGTTAACGAGATTATCAACTGAAGGAACAACTCGGTTGGTCCTTAATTTTATGATAGAATAGGTGAACAGTTTGTTATATAATCGATATTCTCCTAGGAGAGTTGGTGCCGGGGGTTAGAGGTAGTAAGGGGGGAATCGATACTCGCTAACTTCCAGATGAGTACCGAGTACTCGAGCAGAAATTTGGTAATTAACCATCCACAAGTATACCTATACTTCGATAATTATTTTTGATCGTATGTTTGAATGAATGTTATGTAATGTAATGATATTTTAGGTAAATATAATTATATTATTTGAATATTGTTCTCCAAGAAGTATCTTCTCATTCCAGGAACATATGTTACTTCTGAGAAAGTCTTCCCAAAAGCAGGGCAACTGATCAATTTGAGAACAAGCCGTTTATCATTATAGTTTTTTGGATCATGCACTATGTAATATGTATGGAATATGTATTTTGTCCAAACCAAATTGAAACTCCAGTACGACCTTGTTGCCGTCATTTGAGTTTACCGTCACAAAATAATAACTATCTGTATCACAGTCCACTGAATTTACAGAACATAGAACGAGTACCGAGAACTGAATGCTTTCGATTCATGCAACCCCGGTGATTCCTATTAGTTTGACAAATTTTATTTTTATTTTCATTTTATGACTATGCATTTCACGTATTAGTATATTATGCAACGATCGTGTAATGATGGTTATTAATACATGAGCATAAACCGGGATACGAAACGAGCCGAAGGTGAGTTTCGTATAGTTTATGCGAGTGTATTAATAACCATTACATGAGAGTTGCATACGCTATTTTATCAACACCCAATAGATAGTGAAGAACCATAAATATTATATTTATATTTCTATTGCACACAATAATACTAATTAAACGCATTTCTTTGAAAAAATCCTCAGAATTGTAATTAATGGTATATTTTCGAGAAATAAAACGATGAGAAATGAAGAGAAGATCAAAAATAAAAAAAAATAATACTCGAGGCTGGTATCGAACCCATGATTCTTGCAAAGTAGCACGTGTCGTATAATCTCAGCGCGCTAGACCGCCCGGCTACGGAGAGCTCACAAAATGTAGTTGAAAAATAAAGAGATAAAGCATGCATTTGTCAAATGAAAAATTCAATCATTCTAACTGTATTTCTGCCGGTGAAGGTGTCGAAGGTGATTCTTCCATATCTCTGGTATCAGACATTTTGTTATGATTATCGAAGTTTGGCTGTATCCTTCAAAAATTCAATACCTATACCGATTATGACTTGACAAACGTCAAACGCAGAGCATACACATCATGCTTGATTGAAAAATAATGGGTTCCTATTGGTTGAAAATCTGTATCGTAATGAAAAATCTGTATCGTAATGAAAAATCTGTGGACATATAAGTGTATTATTAGAGTACGGGTGTAGATAAAAATATATCCCAGTTCATTATTCGGTTTTTTATCCAAACCAAATTGGAACTCCCCGTACGACCCTGTTGCCGTCATTTGAGTTCACCGTCATCACAAAATAATAACTATCTGTATCACTGTCCTTGATTCTTCACAGTCCATTGAATTTAGAATTCACAGAATATTGAACAACGAGTACCGAAAGTTCGAGAACCGAGACCCGAACTCTTCCGATTCATGCCACCCCGAAAACGAGGGTACTCTTTTTTCTTTCATTTAGTCTCGAGTACGAGAACTTTCAAGAACCGAGTACAAAAATATGTGCGAGTCCCCCATCACTAATAGTTTAAAAGTTTCAAACCCATCTCACGTCAGTAAACTTTTCTTTTTCTGCCCGGCACCTGCGCCATTTGACTATCGCGATTAACCAAATTATACAAATCAGGCACTCGGCCAACTTGTAGTATGAATATTTCCGAGATTCTACAGTATTGACAAATGTCGTTGCAATGAAGTTCTCAAGTAACTCTGAATGCTATTTGACTCGAAGTCATTATATAAACATCAAATGTAGTTTTCAACTAACTTTTGGCGGTATTCAAATTTCTATTGTACAACTAATAACAGGAATTTCCAAGTTCCCTAAAGGTCTGTTGAAATATCATGGATAAACAGTATCATTTCAACAGAATTTATAAACAAGACCACTGGGTATAATAATTATAATTGAAATTATGCCTGTCGTCTATTCTCATAATTCACTCGATTTAGATTGATTAAATTCCAAGTCATTATGAGCTCTCAAAAAATGATCATATCCGTCTTTATATTGTATTTCATCTATGGTAACCAAAGTACCTAAGTCAAGTTGTATTATTAGATATTCGCAGCAATGGAAAAAATCAATTGAGACGTGAAAATCACAATTAAGGATTCTGGGGAAGAAGTAAGCTGTGCACACACGAAAACCCTTTTAGGTACCCTGCCATCATCAGGTATTATTTGCCTCAGAGGAATATTTTTAATTGAAACGTATACCTGTTTTTTCTGATATCAAGATAAAACATATATGATAGCAACTCGTTCTCCTTATTTCATAATCTTTTGTCTGCAGCTCTTCTATAATTGAGAATGAATGATGACCGTAACGTTGGTTAGGTCAGAATTTCAAACTCGGTCTATCACGGGAACCTAACATTTAATTTCTCACGTAAATCTAATGGACCTGAAAATTCCACGACTTTGTCGCCTTTTTTCAGTGCCATTCCTCAGAACTGATTTTGCATGAAAATGTGGAATAGACTCCTCCAAACCTATCTGAAACAGTTTCATCAAATTTGAAAACTTCTCTCAATATATATGAACAAGGGAATATGGAAGAAAAAAATCAACGCAGTAATAGATGTATGTCTGCATGTTCGATCGTCGGTAGCTTTCATAGTATTTGACCATATTGGTTTTACTTGTCCGGTAGCATTCAAATTATTATTATTGAAAGGAACTTAGAAATATAAACAATAGTTGTATGAATTATTACCGAAGATATATTGGGGAGATTTTAAAATTACCTAGGGCTCAAACAAATTCATTTCTTTGGCTTGTGCAAAATTCCAAGATCACTTAGTGATGGATTACCAATCAATTCAGATAACTCACTATTACATGTTCTTCTCCATATGTTAACTGACTTTCATGTCAGTTAACAAATGCATCCTGTATTTTTGTCAGAACTGATGTGGGACATGTCTCTGTACAACTTCTAGAAGCTTAGGGTACCTCTTCACGTACAGTTCTCCGTCAGTTTTGGACTGTCAGTCCATCAGTTCAGGCCGAAACTGAACGTGAAGGGATGCAATAGTTCCCACCTGTCTCAGTCCCGGCGCGGACTGAAGAAATCAAATCGAACAAATATTTAGGCGCGGCCTGAAACGCGGTACAGGCAAGACCGGAGCATGTAGGTGCGCTTCAATTGTCAGTTGCCGATTAGCAAGAATGATACTATATGGTATTTTAAGTGGACGAAAGCGAGACGTGCGTAAACACTATCAGTTTCGTCCATAGCAGCTCAGTAGGTAGTACCTTCTGAAGTATATTTTAATTGCAATACATTATATTGTATATTAATTATAATTATTGTTGATTCGAGGTAACACCTCCTCAGTCAAATGATTCCGTAACCGAGTTTATAGAAATTTATAGAGGATATCCATGTTTATGGAAAATCAAAAGCTGATATGAGAAGATTCGCCCCTCCGCAAATACCACGGTTTTGACCAATAACTCTTTTTTGCCCTTCGGTTTCTTTCAGTGAGCAATGAATTTTCACGTTGATGCCACCACTTCTCAACATCAACTGACAGTTTTGGACTGAACGTGTAGGCCCTTGGCATACCATCAGCCCAGGAGCACAGGCCTAGCCGTCAGTCCTGGCGCGCTGGCCACGACTGTACGTAAAGGGGTACCTTTAGTAACCGATATCACGTAAAAACATTACCTTGCCAAGATTAGAATTGTTGGCCACAGTAATTGGGGTGCGGCTTGGTAGGAATGTTAAAAGAGTTATGTTTGAGAAAATGTGGTGGATGGGTCCAAAATAGTTCAGAGATGAGCCACAGAATAAGCCTATGAATGATGACGAAATCAAGTAGGATTGAAAGAAAACTGTTGTTTCCTATGCTGTCAAACAGGAGCAATTCACCACACGATTCTATCATTATTCTACCTTCTCGAAAATTATAAGGATGCTGGCATGGCATGTTTGCTTGAATGTGGTTATCAACAGGGGCGTCGCGTGGGTGTGGCGACCGGGGCCGTCGCCTTGAGCGCCGCAAACCTGGGGGCGCCGTTGGGGGTAAAAAAAATTCATGCGAGTGTTATCTATTTTTATTTATAAGAACTTAGACAACTGTGTCGGTCTCTGTATCATGCAATTGATGCATTGCTGAGTGCGTTAAAGTTCTGTCTGTCTGTGCATATTTGATAATGTAATAGATTACTCAGGCTCAGCAACTGTGTACACTGACGAGCAGCGCTGGGCTGCTAACCAAACCACTAAGCCACTAATGCACTACGCAAGCTTGCGAATCCAAATCTGACAGACGACAGTGACCTAACACCATAGATCTTATATGCTACGCTAGATAAGGTACCTAGGTTACTGTTTTGGTAGGTAGGAGGGTCCAGCGTACTATGCATTTGACTGGTCGTTTTTAAATGTTGGCGCTACTGGCGTTTGACAAATGTCGAATTCTGTTTTCAGAGTTGTGTCAGATTTATATGCTGATATTTCTGTCTTTATCGTGTGTTTTTATAATGATTCTGAAAGTTTTAACTGTGGACAATTAGTTTAAAGAATATTGGTCGCATTATACATCAAAATGTGAAAATTTTGGTTGATTTGTAACTCCAAGTTTGAAAAAGGTTCAGCCAGCACTTTTCATAGGAATGTATGCCATGGGCGTGGTGTTGGTAGTTCAAGGAGCTGAAAGTAAACTATGAACAATTTAAATTTAACATTTCTTTTGGCAGTCTCAACATTTAATACATTTGGCTCAAAAATTATTTTCCTTTAAGATTTCCCAAGAATGTAGAACTGATAAGAAATGCTTGGTGTGAGATACTTGGCATTTCTGGAAATATACCTGTATATGAAGTTTTGTGCCAAAAGTGGCAACTACTGCTATACATATTTAGCAAATTCAATGTAATCATGTAAATATCCATGCATTGAAAGTCAAATATCTTTTATGAAATATAAACACAATGTATCAATAATTAACAAATTTAATGTAAACATGTAAACAACCACACATTTATTGTCAAATATCTTTTATGAAATATATGTTCATCAGCAAGTTTTTAATTTTTCGACGTATCTATCAAGTTTTCATTTTCAAGTTTTTTGTTATAATAACGAGATTTTATTGTCATAACTGTTATTTATAATGTCTATGGATAGATTTTTATATACGGATTTTCCAATTCATAAAACCTGTCACGAAAACCTTCTCACCACCACATTTCATATATATATATATATATATATATATATATATATTATTCATTTTTACTGTTTACCGACCTTAATTCATCATAACCGATATGCAACTTGTTCCTCACTACTAAACTCAGTCAGTCTCTCTTGTCAGTCAGTCTCTTAGGACTGTTATTTGTAATAGTTGCCGGTTTTTCCAGTTCGGAACACGACGGGACCATAGATGGTGGATAATGGAATGGCTCTAAAGAGCTAGGGTATTATACCCCCGAATCGAAACTGGAACGGACAAATATACGGGTTTTACCAAGGGAGGGGGCGCCGATTTAAGCCTTGTCGTGGGCTGCTATAAACCAAGCGACGGCCCTGGTTGACAATGTTCCTTGCTGAATGGTAATGGTTCGGACTTCCATTGTCTAGATTACTAACTCTATTGCAACTTGTTGCTAAGACCGAAAGGATTGAGAATACAAAATCGAATAAAGTAATCACATCCAAACAAAAGGTTAAAATGGATTTTGGATCAAAGAAAATAATGTTGTGACAAAAAAAATGAGATATTGAATATAAAATATTAACCTGAAAAAATGTTAATGAAGAAATGAATGAAATAATATTATGACAAGAAAATTGAGATATCGAATATGAAATATTAGTGAATAAAAAAATAAATGAAATTGAGCGTACGATGTTTCGATTGCTGGTATCCGCAAATGTCTTCGGGCGACTAACAACAATTCGGTTATAAAGACCCTATAATCCTATGGTGGGGGAAGGGGCGTTACTAACAATGATGCACACGGGTGCTACTAGAAGTGCGCTGATCGGTTTTTAGCGGGCAATGGATGTATTGGCGGTCCATTCCTTGGATAAACGGCCTCCTCTCATTCCGGATCTCCACGCTGGGGTGACTGAATGCATCGTTTTTGAGAATATAGACGACATCCTTGAATTTCCTTTCGAACCAGTGCTCCTTGTGTATGACCTCGGCTTCAGACCACTTAATGCTGTGATGGTTCGTCCGAACATGCTTTGCTATTCCTGATTCCGAGGTTTCTCCTCGTAGGTGTGTTTTTCTTGTGTTCACCCATTCTCACTTCCAATGGTTTTCTGGTTCCTCCGATGTAGGATTTGCCGCACTAGGATGGTATCCGGTAAACGCAGATGTCGGTGTCTCTGTTTTTAATCGCTGGTCGAATTTTTGCGAGCTGGCGGCGTATTGTGTTTCCTGATCGAAAACAGACTCTGAAGTTGTATTTCCCTTCTATCCTCTTGATCCTCTCTGAAAGTCGTCTCACGTAGGGGATGGTAGGAACTTGTTGTCCCAATATTTCCTTGGTTTTCCTTTGGTTCCTTCGAGCCAGGTGTTGTCCAGTGTGCGCTCGTTTCCTATAGACTGATGTTTTTCCTATATTTCTGGTCCCATTTACCTCCACGTTAATAAACGGCAGTTTGCTCTGAAATTATTTTTTCATTGTGAACTTGATGGTGGGCCTCACGTTGTTCAGGTATTCTAGAAAGGCGTCCAATTCTGTATCTCTACTATAAACGTGTCGTCGATGTATCTTAACTTGCGACACCAACAACTGCGTTTACCGGATACGATGCGAGTGCTGCAAATCCTACATTAGATAGACCAGAATACCATTGGAAGTGAGAATAAGCGAACACAAAAAAAACACACAACGATGAGAAACCACAAAATCGGGAATAGCAGAGCATGTTTGGACAAACCATCACATTATTAATTGATCTGAAGCCGAGGTCATACACAAGGAGGAGCACTGGTTCAAGAGGAGTATTGGGTGCTATATACATTCCTCCACCTTCATCTTTCAATATGTATGAAGATCACATCAGTGCTATTGAATTTGTTACCAGCAATTATGCTCAGTCAAACCTAACAATATGTAGAGATCACAACATTCCAGATGCCACTCGTTCTAATGACAATATGGGTTTGAATGTAAATTGCAATGAAAACTCTCCGGGAATAGCAATTCATCAAGCATTCAGCTTTCATAACTTCTCTCAATTGAATTCAATACCGAATAGTACGAATGTCTATCTAGACTTAGTATTTTCCAACTATTTGTCTATACGAAACGCCACAGATGAAATTTTCACAAATAGAGTTCGACACACTGCCATTGAATTATCTTTGAATATTTCTGCTCCGAAAAAATCTGAATACGAGAAATACTTCTTTGATTACAGGAATGAAAATTATATTGGAATGATCAACTTTTCAGCTGAGGTTGAATGGGAACATATTTTTTGTGACTCAGATGTTAATCATAATATTAATCGTTTTCATGACATTATCTATCAGTCGATTCATCTATTTATTCCTTTGAAAAGATGAAAAGATTCAAAAGTTCAACCTTTTCCTCTTGGTTCGGTCCTAGTCATAGAAAATTGATTTACGACAAAAAACTACTCATAAAAAATATAAGGAAACTTGAAACATAAATTGTTACTATGACTTCTGAAAATTAAGGGACACTTGCGAAGCTATAAGAAATCAGTTCTTTGAAAATTACATCAATAAAATTGAAGGTAACATTTCTGATAATCCAAGGGTGTTTTGAAAATATATTCAGAGTAAAAGGAAGGATTATAGGCTACAAAAAATATATTACAGTTTCCTGTATGATTTTCACTCACAATGGGTTTACAAAACCGCTACACGTGTTTCGCTATTACAATAGCTTCTTCAAGCAAGATAAATAGATTCATTCATTCTTGCTTGGGCTATGGCGCACGGTCCTCGGGGGGGGGACCCCCCCCACCCACCCCCCCCCCACCAAAAACAAAATTCAGTTATGCGTCTTATTCTTCTTCATTCAGCTCGAGAAATCCCCTTGGATACTTGTTGATGACTAATAACTGTTTGTTTACAGTTGTCAGCTGGAATAATTTTTTATTATTTATTCTGGTATTTTTGCTAGTGCTAGCAAAAATACCAACTTTCAAAACAACTAGGAGTCTCGTTCACTTTTTTGGTTTCTACACTTTTCCTAACATTCCAATCTTGAATTGTATTCGGATGGACAATTCTAACCTCCTTCAAGAGTTTACTATTATCATTTAGTATCTGAACATTCACAATTCGCGAATAATAATTCCATTTTGTTTTAATATATACTTGAAAACATCAAGATCTACCTTTTCCAGATCCTGACTATCTATGGCATCAAAAACATTATCCATATCACTGGTATCAACATTCGCACAATAGTTTGAAACACTGTTACCAGTGATTTTCAAATTTTTTTGTTTCGCACAGCTTGGATGCTACATATTTTGGCACTTCTCACATTTTACCACTTGTTTTACTATTGAGTTCTTGCATTTACTACAAGTAATAGGAGGAGCACTCGGCAGTATGTTCAAGTCGTTCTTCATCTCCGTCAGCTCCTTGGCGGGGGAAGGATGAAAAAGACTCATCAGCAAGATATGCGTGTCACGTAAAATGGAATGAACCCGTTTCATTCCATTTTATATTTAAAATCATTAAAAAAAACATTTGTATCCGGATTTGTTTGAATAGAATTCATTGAAAATGTCAAACAAAAATAATATAATCAAATTAAAATTATATTTCTACTCTATAAAGAATATACATGCATAAATATATAAAAATATAAATAATATCGCTACAAAATGTAGAATACGATGCAATGATTAATAATTGATTCTGGCATTATATGCCTACGTGAAATTACAGCTCTGAAATGAAGATTCGATTACTTTAAAAGCAACTTTTTTGTTCGGGTTACATTCAGAATATTTCTGTTCTACTGTTATATCCATATGTTCCACTAAACTCATTATATCAATCTCTGAACTAAAAACATATTCAAATAGTGGAAAACATGGGGTTAACTCTCATGTAGCTTTTCCTTTCAGGATTTCAATCAATGCAGTAATTGGCACTTCGGAATGAATTATAAAAGTGGAAGAGTATTGTTGATTAATTTTCCATTGAATATCAACATCATCGAATTCACCTGATAGTTTTGTTCAATCCTAGAAACTTCTATACCCAATGAAGAAAAAAAAAACAAATAATTTTTCTGCATCTACTCAAATAAATCGAATATTTATTGAATCGTATTCATTTTGTGTTCCTTTCATTCAACTCGAATGAGTAATCATACGGGTATATCGATGATATATTTGCTATAATTCAATGGTTTTTTGAAAAAAAATTACAGTTTCGAAGATACCTAACAGAGAGCATGAACGGAAAAGGTTTTCTCTTCAAAAAAATTCTTGGCTCTGAAAACGCAAGCTGTTTCAAACATTGAGAGCAGCTCCCCAAACGCTATGGTCGTTCCCTCACCGAATGATCTGACCTCCGATTACAAATACCAAATTCGATTCTATCCACTACCTATCTAGCTGATCCAGAATCCAGCCCATAAAACTGAAAACCTTCGTGTAAATGCCAGGCTTTCCATCTGTACCGCATTGTTTCAGGCCATATGAGACGATGCCATATTGGACGAATCGGGTAGTTCCATCTACAGTACCGACGTATTTGAGTGGTCCGCCACTGTCTCCTGCGCAGGAATCCCTTCCGGCCAATCCTCCTGCACAAACCTGGGTGTCGGTAACGGGTGAAAACTTCTGATAAATCTTCTCACAGGCAGATAGCCTCAGCACAGGAACGGACGCTTTCCTTAGGAGTGAGCTTGGGAGACCTTAAAATTGTTTCGATTAGAAAATTGATTGGAGATTTCAGTTCAATCATAGCGATAACGCTCGGTACAAATTGATTGTACTTAGACAAACATTTATTTGAATGTTATTGCCAATATCGGTTGCTTAATGGTGACGGTTCGAACTTCCAGTGTACATATTAGTTGATTGTGATATATTGAAATGGAAAACAAATGAATGAATAAAGATATCAAGAATGTATAATCCAAAAGAACAGAACAGTAAATGGAAAGGAAATCAAACCAAATTATAAAGTCATTCGTAGTAGTTTGAGGGCCGTGGTTTGGAATTCTGAGATCCGGAGCTTTCGGCTGCATCTGCGGCAGCCACTTCCATCGGCCTGGTCGCAGTCGAACTCATATCCGCTAAAGATGGCTGCCGCAGATGCAGCCGAGAGCTCCAGACCTCAAAATTCCACAACGTGGCCCTCAAGCCCAAAAAACTTGGGATGTATTAACACCGAACATGAAAGCCTACAGTCTTTTCAGTTATTGAGTTTTTTGTTAATATAAACAGACCAGTTCATTGCTCTCCTTCAACAAGTCATTTCCGGCCCTTTGAGTATAGGGACATTTTTATAATCCAGTCTGTGCCATAAAGTTAAATATTATAATAAGATTGCAAAAGTGTTTTCAGAAAAGACCTCGGCATAATTCCCACCAGATTCTGTTTCATATTTCTAAGTCTTTCTGTTAAAATACACGAGAACATGGTTGAAAATAACTTTATTGACACTCATACTATACAGAGACGATTTGAAAATGACATATTGCTACAGAATATTACCTTCTTCAGTTACACCCCAGCCAGCAACAATAGCAAGTTTTCCACTCTGGTCAAGGTCTTCCTCGGGAAGACAGATTGGATGCACATTTTCTGAAAAAATCGAGGAAAAGTTCACAAAGATTCAATTTCTTTCTTTCTCAGAATTCAATTATCATCAAAAGAAGAACCAATCACAAAAAAAATACTACAGTTTTCTGTAGGAATCCCATTAACAATGGGACTAAAAGACGTTAGTACCGCTACACGTGTTTTGCTATACAACTTCCTCGAGTAGGATAAATAAAACTCAGCTGTGAAACATCTATTCATCCTTCGGAAGGAAGCTGTTGTATAAACACGTTTTGTGAACCCATATTGTTAGTGAGAATCAGGAAAATGTAGTATTATTTGTTAAATATAAATTTTCGTCAATTATCGACCAGATCAACTTGAAAGAAGTCGAAAGCAGAGTATTGCCTGTTCGCGACAAAAGCTGACCTGGCATTGTCAACTTTTATAAAGTAGAGAGTGACTTTTCCAACCGAGTCATGCATAAAATCATCAAACGGAACACTTCGTTTGGCCCATTCTCTAACGTTCCTACACAGTAGGTTAACGGACTAGCCCCTATCAGAAAACACTAGTCCCCCGGCTAGTACCACGAAGGGCCTTGTATTGTATTATATCCTACAGGTGTCAGTGCAGGATTCTAAACAGAAGTTATTCCTGAATATAGTTTTGGCGATGCAACTGCTAGTCTGCAAGTCTGCACGACCTAATAATTGAAAATCAATTTTCGGCAGTTGTATAGCCGGTTTCGACGGTGATACCAACTTTCACAACACTATGTATACGATTACATTTATGAAATTTAACTAATTTTCTGAATAGAATGATTCCGCATAAGTGACATTTAAAACGTTAATTTTTTTTTATATTTCAAATTCTAGTTTTCCATTGCAGTGTGCGATGAATGATGGGTCCGGTTTATTACAAACGCCCGAATCTTGCACAAACATAATTATAAATCTTTGAAATATCAATTTCACCAGCACCGTGTACGAAAATGAGTATGATTGTAGAATGGAATATTGCAAATGGATCTTGCAGAATGATGTGCAGCCAAACAATGCTTTTTTGGGAAGGATTTTATTTTCGGACGAGTCTAGGTTTACAAATATGAGATTATTTGACCGACTAAGTACAAGGTATTGGTCACAAGAAAATCAAAATTTATCGCGATAGAATAATTTTGAAGTGCGGTTCGGTTTCAATGTTTGGCTTGGAGTGCTCGCTCATAAAATCATAGGTTCAATAATATTTGAAGGACCCTTGACTGGAGCTATTTGCAAAATAAAATCGAGGACAGGTTAACCTGTCCATTCACGACAGGGAATGTATTTTCAACAACATGGAGCTCCTTCCCATAATTCAAGAAAAGAAACTGATTACCTGGAACAGACATTCGAAGAAAACGTAATTTCGGCGCATGGTCATGTGCGATGGTCTCCAAGGTCACCTGATTTGACAACTATTGATTTTTATGTGTGGGGCCATGGTAAAAACATTGTCTATCGAACCACCGTTGCAACCCGCGAAGACCTGGAGTTGCGAGTTAGACGCGCAATAAATTGTATAACTTCCCAGCAATTAGCGAACGTTGAAGAAACAGCTTTGCGAATTCATAAGTGCATTGACGTTGATGGGCAGCATTTCGAACAATTTTTTTTATGTTTTGTTTCGATTTTTTTATATTTCAAAGCCACCGAAGTAACTACTTAGCATTAAATTATAACAAAATAATTGTATTTTCTTATTTTCTCTTGATTATGTTTTCGCATATTTTATTACCAATAAAATTATAGTACCTACAAAAATGGTACATGGTACCAATAGGGTTCCAAAAAATACCCCACCTATTTTGTTGTTTTTTTTATTTTTGTAACATTAGAAAATAGGACCATAATGGCACACTGAAATGGAAAACTTATAATAAAATCATCAACAATTTTGACGTTTGAAATGTCACTCATGTACTATCACTGGTTTCAGAAAATTATGCAGATTTCAGAAACGTAATAATATACAGGGTGTTCCATTTGAAAATCAAAAGTTGTTATCACGGCAGTGAAAAAAAAATCATTCGTAGGTCAAAAAGTGCTGCTTATTATGTTTATGGGTTATCCCAAATTTCAATCAATTGCCTTCAGAACTAACGGAGATATGGGAGGTCACTGTGTCACCCGGTATATTCTATGACGATAAAAGTATTCTTTTACATTCATTTACAACTATATTTCGATATGGAAAATGCTGACAGGGTATAGATGATTTTCTTGAAAAAATCAGTCAATCAATTACCATAACTAAAATTTGCTGATCCGTCAATTTTAATGAGAGCAATGTCATTCCACAATCTTTTTTGATTATATTGAGGATGGATGATCCAGGATTCAATGTAAAAGTCTTGGGGTGGTGGAGCACAATGTCCTGTCTCAGGATCACAATCCTCCATTCTATCCATATCGTATTCCCCCAGTCTCACTCCTACCCTGAAATAAACCACTTATGATATAGCTTGTTAGAGTATCTTTTTGTCTTCTGCAACTATTTGAGCCAACTTAATTAAAATTTGTGACGAAACTTTCAGTAGTTCCTGAAATGTCTTTATAGAGCTCAATTTTGAAACGACGAACTGAGAACACTAGCACTCGACGCGCGTTTCAAAATTTGCAATTACTAATAAATATTGTCATCAATTTCTCAACAATGAACTAAAATAACGGTCTGAAAGAGACAAGCCGTTTGTCACAATTCATACTATTTTTGCATTTTGCTATTTCTAGACTTTCGAATGAATCGAGTAGCCTCAGTTTCAGATTGCTTCCAGCACATTGTTCAGAGCATGTTTGGCAACGCTGGACTTTTATACCCTTCCTTTTTCATAGCTCGTCAGCTTTGGCCGGTATGTAAATGTTTGGCCAGAGTCGATGAGCCATAAAAACCCGTTTCAGAGATAATTATGCACAACATGAGATACGGAGGGGTAAACAGTCCAGTGTCGCCTGACATGTTCTGGACAATGATCACAGAATTGGAGAAAACAATCTGGGACTGATTGAGGATGTGCATGACACAAGGCTACTCGATGCATTCGAGAGTCTGGAAATAATAAAATGTTGAAAAAGTATGAATGAGTAGTTGACAGAAGAAATCCATATCGGACCAAGAAACAACTTTGCAGGTAGCTTTTGCACTAGATCAGATTGTAAAGCATATACATAGCCAACCAAAGTCTTTTCTGGTTGGCGAAACGCGCATCGTGTGCAAATCATATCAGTTTCAATTACTTGAGTGTTCGAAAAAAAATTGTTGCGAATTTGTTACTCACATTGTCGTATTGGATATACAATGAGCAGCAGTCAGAACAAATCTTTCGTTAATCAGCGTCCCTGCACATTTGAAAACCACACTTTCTCCTCTGTTATCTGAAAGTACATAGATTCATTACAATTAAAAAACGAATGAGATGAAAAAATTCAGAAAATGTATCTTCCACACTGATCAACCGGTTTTATGACCTCTCTCTGGTGAATCAGTAAATCCCTTGTTTCTGCTTCTTTCCTCAAAAAGATGTATCATCAATAAAAATTGTAAAATGCACAAACTCTTGCTATAATTCATAATTGAAGTTGAGCATTGGTTTTACCCCAGTGATTTCCAGGCAGGATACTCGTTGTAATTTATTGAATGATATGGCTGATTGTTTCAATATTCTATAACGTTAAGAGCACTCACCTGGCCTATAGGCAATCAGTGCCATCCATGGAAATTCATTGATACTAGTTGTCATTCCATTTGTAATTCTACTACTTGTCATCATTTGTCCACAAATATTTCGAGGCAGCCGATTGAAATTCTTATGAATTGCTATTGGTCCTAGAAATCTGCCAGTTGATGGAATACGTTCCCTTTCAATTTCTGTTGTCGCCTCAGTGGTTGTAGGAGAGGGATGCGGTATTGTCCTGTTGCAGCAGACAAAGGGTCTGTTTCGTTGAAAGTCGCATTGATGAGTCCTTATCACATCGATAACGCTTTTGGTCCTAGGAATGGGGCTGTTGTCCAACAAATATTTGAAGAACGGGCATGTTCGTATTTCGACGCAATCCTCGCCTAAGGGAGGTTTGCAAGTTACAGTGGGAAATCCTACGAAAATGTAAATATATATTAGGTTCCATTTTTATTTTTCAAAAAACGACGGCTTCAGACATCCCGGTCAAAAATGATGAGCTCTCTTTGACTATAACGAAACCTGACTCATCTCATTTTTATGAATATTGTACAGTTTTTTCTGACGGAAACTCGCACTTACTAAAGAATTCACCAAATTCATAAGTGACATAATATAAAATGATAATAAATAGTCCGCAGAGAATCAAATCATATAGGACACTTTTTTAAAGATCAATCTGGCAAAAAATTATAAATATTCAAAAATTTTGTTGCTAAGGATAGTTATGGTCAATGAAAAGACGAGCAGGATGCCCGTAGTTGCATCGTAACCTCGTTGTTTACATTACATTACAACAATTTCACATTTTTGCAAAAGTTTCTTTACATCTTCCGAAAACTGTGAAAAAAATGTTTTTCAACGTTATGAAGATAAATTTATTACCGTAGTAATTTTTTCAGGTAAAGTGATAACATCGAATACAAATCAACAGTGTAATAATAGTTGTGTAGGTGACATATATATTTCCTTGTGTCTGTGACTGTTGGAGTCCAGCTCATTAGCATTATCGGCAAAGGGTTACAGTTCAAAGTTATTCATCAATGCATCAATGACTGACTACCTGTATCTGTATTTAGTTTAATCTAAGGGTTGCACTAGCTATAGAATCATCATCACAAAAATGTTCACCTTTTTTATTACGAAAAGAGTTCGGTAAATCCCAAGACTGGGGATCAAACCGACAGTAAGGAGAGTCCACATACCGAAAAATAGATATTGAAAATATAGTATTTCACTAAAATGAATAAGTCTTGTCATCGGAATTGCGCTTCGAATGGATGTTATCTTCATTGAATATGTTATAATCACTGATAACTGATCCGATGTGCTTTTTCCTTATAACGTTTCACATTATCCACCGTTTATTACCATCAACCTCCAACTTGTGCATAAATTAATATTCCAAGGTGATATTAGTTCTCATAAGTTGACCCTGTCTTTTGTACCGGTTGTTAACCGATTCAAGCTTTTTTCTCATATCAATATTGAAATTTTGATGTTTTATATGATAGTACGTTTTAGTTAGTTTGGTTCAAGTTTCTGTAGCATTTCCAGTTATACGGGATATCATCTGGATTTATAATTACGAATGGAACACACAATGCCTATATTTATATATACTTAGAATTGATTAGACTCATCCATAGATTAGTTCATGCCTTGAGCCAATCAATCAAAATCGGTTTACACACGGTATACCTCTGGCCTACCGACTAGTAAGTACTCACGTATGACAAATTTTCCAACTGATAATTCCAATGTGCACAAAAACATACACAAAACAAGAAAAACTGACATCTTCCTGAGGTATTGCACGAAAACTACCAAATTCATTGACTTCATCCATTTCAAATACATTTCAGGTAAGTTCAAGTGAGGAAACCCAAGTTTAATTCCTCAGAAGTACAGTAATTATTGAACTATAATCTTTTAATCCCCGTTGTCGAACCTATTCTGTTCATCTGGGTAATTATGAACGAGGTGGCCAAATATAGTACGGACGCTATCAACAATTTTGGTCAACTAATAATATTCAGTTTTTTCCTGAATGTTTCTGTGCCCACTTACTTCAAAAAGACAATCGACATATGAACATCATCAAGTATACAACGCTTCCTAAGAATCTACGTAACTCTTGGTGTCACTAACGCACCACTTCTAAATATCTTTGTGATTTCAATCGAACTATTCATTCACTCACAACCCCTACTTATATTTTATACTAGCCTTGCCCACTTCGTTGGGCGTTAATTTTTATTTGTGATGCTATTATATTGTGTATTTCTTAGTACTTATGTGTTATCAGTTTCATCATAAGGCTCTGCCATCTCGGCACACTTGAAAGAGTGTTCGATAGAGTCGAAAATGTTACCCGATTAGATGATAATTTTCAATAAAATGTGAAAAAAAAAGCCTTCCATCGATTCTATTAAAGAATGTTCATGATGAATTTGGAGAAGGAATCACGTTGTCTCATATAAACTTTGACCCCGTTTTTCACCCTGGAAAACCCTTTCTTAGCGGATGCCTTCGTCATACAAGAAACACACCCTCCAAGTTTCAGGTCTCTATGATAAGCATTTTAGGCTGTGCGTTTTGATTCACCCCCAAAATAACTTTCTATCCCTTTTCAACCCTGTTAGGCAATGAATTTCAATAAAATACGAAACATATCTTCCATCAATTCTGTGAAAGAATGTTCATGCAAAATTTGAAGTCGATTAGACCAAGGCATCACGTTGTCCCATACACATTTTGCCCCTGTTTTTCACCCGGCTAAGAGTGGAATTTAGGAAAACCCTTTCTTATCAGATGCCTGCGTCATACAAAAAACACACCTACCAAGTTCTAGATCTCTACGATCACCGGTTAGGCTGTGCATTGATTTACCCCTCGAAATAACTTCCTACCCTTTTTTAACCCCGTAAGGCGATTAATTTCAATACATTACAAAACACATTTTCCATCAATTCTGTTTTATTCAAAATAAGAAGTCCCATACAACCTTGCCCGGTTTTTTTCACCCCCCAAGGGTTGGAATTTCGAGAAACCCTTTTTTATCGGATGCCTATGCCATTTAAAAATACACCCAGTGCCGGATTTAAGAATAGGCAACATAGGCAGTCGCCTATGGGCCGCCACCACTAGAGGGTCGCCACCACATCACAAAAAAATTAAATTTAATCGACAAAGGCTCAGTAGTTACATATACAACAAAGTTTTGTTACAAATAGAAAGACGAAAAACTTATTTTTTTCGTTGAGTGGAGAGAGTTAACATTTAAAAATCTTCGAGTCAAAGCAGCACGAAATATAATCACAAATAGCGCCTTTCGCACATTCTACCACGTCGCGCTAATCCGATAGCAACAACCAAAGATGGCTTGTCGCACGGCGCGCTTCATTTTCACCATGAAAAAAGCAGGCCTTTTTCCATTGGAAATCGAGTGAGACGCGTTTATGAAGCTATAGAGCGGCGTATCGCCTCCCCTTTCTATAGAAAAAGTTCTGCCGCGCGCCGCTCCACCCGTCCAAACGCGTATGCGCATACGTAGGCACCCTCGCTCGACATGAATGAACTAGTTTTTTGTATAAAAATAAACGGTTGAGAATCTAATGACAACACAACAGGTCTATTCGTTCAGTAATTGAATAAACAAGAAAATATAATCCCTAAAGTTAATTTTATTGTTGATTTTTGATGTTGATCGTTGAAAAAATAGTGGCGTCTGGTTTTCGAGAACGTGATACAAGTTTAAATTTTGTACGTATCTGATTATATTTTGAAGAGCATCTAGACTGCCCTAAAGATAATGTAAGTAGATAGATAAATCTTGTATTGTATTATATTATGATGTTAAAAGAAACATTGGCTTAATAATATAAATATTAAAATATTGTTGATTGTTGTGGTCACACAAACTACTTGTCTTCCACAATTTGTGAGGAACCGCTAAAAATTTTAGGAAAAGGCGTTTTGAAAAAAATCATTGAAAGAGTAAAAATTGCAAAATTTTTTAGTTTCTCTGGACTCGACTCCTGACGAAGGCCATGTTGACCAACTGACGTTAGTGGTTTGGTTTATTGAGGAGTACGCTCCTGTTGAGCGTTTTCTTATGTTTATGCCTAATCAGGGTCATAAGGGAAAGATATGTATGAGTGCTTGATATATTTTTTAGAACAAAACGAGCTGGACCTGAAGAACATTCGTGGACACTCGTACGACAATGCTTCTGCAATGAGTGGCAGATATAATGGCCTACAAGCATTGGTACATAAAAAAAATAGCCTAGCAGCTTGGGTGCCATGTGTTGGGCATTCGCTCAATCTTGTCATACAATCAGCGGCCAGTTGTTGTATCACAGCAATACGTTTCTTTGATTTTCTAGAAGAACTGTATGTCTATTTTACTGCTTCAACTAACAGGTACAATACACTTAGTCGATGTTTGAGGAAAGCGAAAACTGACAAACCTATTCTTGTGCCGAAAAAACGATTTTTGAGAAATTTGACAATTTCTGATCAAGAAATTTTGTCTGCCAGCGAAAACTTGGTGAAAACCTATTGCGACGACGTAGATGATACTCTTGGCAATGATTTCATATATTTCAAACTATTCATAGTTCAGTATGAAGAATTTGAACGGAAGAGAAGAGAAGAAATTGGATATGAGAGATGGATGTATGAATTATTGTGTAAAAACAATGTTAAAGAGTACTTTTCCAATGTTGAGGTAATATTGGAAATTTATCTCACACTAATGGTGACGAACTGTTTTGCCGAAAGATCGTTTTCAAAACTGAATCTTATCAAAAATAAACTCCGAAGTTCAATGACAGAGGACAGATTAAATATTTTGACTCTCCTCAGTTGAGAAAGTGATGTTTTGAGAGAAAAAGACTTCAACAATATTATTGATTCATTTATCAATGTGAAAATGAAACGAAAAATAATTTAGCTTGCAGGTATCTATAATTTTAAATACACGTTATGTTAGCCAACTTAGGCGCGAATCCCACTATACGTACCGTCACCGTCACGTTTCCGCACCGTCACCATCACCGTAAATATTCTTACATTGCAAGCAATGACGGCGACAGGAGGTGGACGTGACTGATAGTGTGATTATGTTCATTGCTTGCAATGTAAGAATATTTACCGTGACGGTGACGGTGCGGAGACGTGACGGTGACGTTACGTATAGTGGGATTCGCGCCTTATTCAGTTGCTCTCTTCTTCAACTTGACTTTTCAACAGTTAACCACAAACGATTTGAGGGCCTCCACTACATGCTCTGCCTAAGGGCCGCCAGAGTCTGAATCCGGCCTCTGCATACACCCTTCGAGTTTGAGATCTCTTCGATCAGCGGTTTAGAATATGCGTTGATCCGTCAGTTATCCAAGACAAAGCATTTTATATGTGTAGATTAACAAAAAACCTCTGGAGTTAAAATATATGAAAGCTAGCTATGTAGTACCAGGGACTTTTATCTAGAACTAATTAGAGACCGATAATTTTTAGTGAATATTATGTTCATCTATAGTCTATACCGTCAGCGAACACCGTTAAAGCATCACATCTCGCCAGATTTTCTCCGACTTGATTTGCATATACTATTATTTCCCACTGAATTTTTTGTTCAATCATAAAAAATATAACCTATATCACTTCTGAATAGTGTATCTTTCTGTTAGTGCAGGAATTCAATTTTGTTCAATTTTGCCGATAAAAAATAGAATATTATTCAACGAGCGTATAATGATTGAACAAGCCGCAGGCGAGTGGCCTAAATCACCAAGAGAATAATAGCCATTAAACGCGAGTAGAATACTATACTTTATCCACGACTAATAAACAAATTTTTTGAAGTTTTTTGTTGGAAAATTTGGTAAAATTACACACATCTTTTCAGAAACACTATTATTTTATTCTAACAAATATTTCATACGATAGTGTTCAACAGGTTCGAGTCAAATTTGTTTGGATTCATAAGCTATTTTGATATGACACGTTTCTCCCCTTCTTTTTTTTTCTTATATGTAGGTACAGAACTGAATTGAAAATATTTGGTGGTTTACACGATGAAATGTCAAGAACCGATTGTTTGTAGCAAAACAATATAATATTATCAACTCCTTCGAAACGTGTTGGGAAAAGCTCTGATAAAAAGAAAAAATCAATAGGAAAATTACAAAAATATCAGAGAAAGGGGAAAAATAAGAGAAAAATGAGATTATAAAAAATGGTATGAAATATTCCCAATTGAGAAAAAACTAAAAATATTCAAAAGAATAAAAATTATACTTTCACAATGATTTTGATTTCTTCACTCGATAATCAAGTTGAAAATTTCATTTTGAATCTTCCTTTTTTCATTTTCTATATAGAAAATTCTCTTCCGTTTTTTCACAATTCCGTTAGTTTCTTGGACATTTTTAGTATTTGAAATTGTTTTGTCGACTTTCTTCCTTTTCACTCGTTACACAATCTGATTTCACCAAATATCTGATCTATGTTTCTTGTATTCATTTGAGTTTAACTTGCAGAGTACAGACGTGCAAAATAATTCCATATTTAGTAAGTGATTGTGATCATCGTGTTCGAAAGCTGTTCGAAAAACTAATATGTCAGATGGATGAAAAACATAGATCTTTAAAAAGTGAAACAATTGCCGAAATAAACCAGTCAATCGGAACAAAATTTTTAGCAGTTAGTAGTAGTATAGTTATGATGAATAAACGCTCTAGTTATCTGAAAAGCATTATCAGGTCCAAAAATATTATTATTGTTTTCGGACTGGAAGAACAGCAGAGAGAAATAACGGAAAAACTTGTAATAAATTTCATCGGTTACAAATAAGGTTATAATATACAGGATCGTGATATAGAACAGGTATACCAAATTGGAAAATCTCCTCTCAGAGGAAGCAGACCTATCGTAGCTAAGTTTATATATGTCTGAAAAGTAAACAAATTAATTATAACAAAAAATGGCGCACAAACACGAAGTTACGAATTATGCAATCGACTCAGACCTCATACCCTCTGAAAGAGCAACAAGGAAAAAACTCCTTCACCATAAGAGAGTAGCTCAATCAGAAGGAAATCAAGTTAGCCAAAGAAATAATGAATCAGTTATAAAAGGGAAATGGTGGACCCTGGATGACTCACGTAACATCGAAGTCAGCGAAGATATTGAAGGAAATGATGCAACAATTGTAGTCGATAAGACAGCAGCAACAACGGTCATCAGCAACGAAAGTAACGCTCCCTTTCTCTTGAGCGTCAGTACATTTCAGAAGTTTGTCAATGAGCAGAATACATTGACAAGTGGTCCTCTGCAGAATAATCAGCCAGCAGAAACCCGATTTGAAGGTGGAATGGACGAATCGACACCAGTCAAAAAGGGTGGTAGAACGGCGGAAGAAGCTATCTCTAATGAAAATATTCAGAGTAAGAGAGTTATTTTCGTTTCGCAAAACATACTAACCCTTACTCATCAAAACTGGAGATATCTCGGAAATAATATTAATGAATTGAATATATTTTTGCAAGAAGAAATAGTTGAAATATTTTCTATTAGTGAACATTGGCTTATATCAGACGAAGAAAGTTTCTATAAGGTTTTACCATATTATCTTCCTTTTTAGTAGGAGAGCCCACGATGCTGAATCGGGATTCACTCGAGCGTCAAAGAGACCTATTGGGTTGCGAAGCTTAGATGATAAAAAGAAAAAAATGTTATATAATGTTTACCTTTTCATCGGTGGGGGAAGCGGCTAGAGATTTTCAAAAATGTAAAAAAAATTATTGCATGAACATACTCGAGCGCGTCAGATATTGATATCATCTATGTCCTACGTATTTAAAAAAATGTACGTATGTTAATCTGATTGTTTCCATGATGGGGGTGGTCGTACGTAAGGGTTGAAAATGAAAAAAAAAATGTTTTTCTCGAGCGCGTCAGATTTTCTGAAGGAATGTTGAGTGAACCTAATGAAAAGCTCTCTTATAATTATCTGACATTTTGGATGTGACGCTGACTCACGGCCGTTATCAGAATGTGAAAAAAAAATCGTCATTTTGAAATACACAAGCGCGTCAGATTAGATATATATAAATCATCTTCACGCCCTAGACGTTGCAGTCTTATAATCTGACGATTATCTGGTGGGATTCGCCTATTCTGCCAATTTTTTTTTCTTTAATCATTGAACTCAATTATTGAAAAGCTCAGGAAAAAGCATGCAAATAAAAAAATTGTATAATTTTTTAGTAGAATATTTGTATTTTTAAGAAAATGATAAAAGCAATTGAATTTTCAAAATTTTAAAACTTTGGATATTCGTTGTAAACAATATCATTCCACCAACGAGTGTGATCAACTGTCATAGCATCATGGCAACAGAAACCAGAGTGGGGACGGAGTGAGAAAGCAATAGAAAGAGAAAGAGTGAAAGAGAAATAGAAACGTGGAGAGGGGAATATAGGCATCACGTAGCTGCACACATTAAACTTTCGATGAATTTTTATTATTTCGGCTTGTGGAAATCGTCGGATTATATATTTTTTGCAATTCTAGAATTATTTCCGTCAGAATAAAAATAAAATCAGCCAAGCTCGAGAATGTCGAGATGACGTTTTTTTACAACTATGTAGCCCTCTTACTTCTTTAGGTCACTCTCGAATTGTCAGATTAGTGGAATATACACGTTTCAGGATATAACTAACTCACCCTACCTTAATCTGACGCGCTCGAGAATTTCAGATGATCAATTTTTTTTTTACTAATCTGATCCTTTATCCTTGAAGGGCGGCCATATATATAGGGCTCATATATGGTGGAAGTACTTAACCGGGTACAAGGTATCCCCCTGTATATTGGTCTGCCGCGCTTTAGTAAATCCCAAAATCCCCGCTTAGGCTCCCCTATTATTTGTAGGAATGATTTTAGAAACGACATCACTTTTATAATGGTTCGCAATCCGATTCTTGCCCTTTTTTCCAGAATCAGCCACTTAGAATATCTGAATATAGAACAATTGAATTCAGTGTGATGAGAATTATTCAATTTATAGTTATTGCATTGTATCGGGCACCAGATGGAGATTTCAAATAATTTCTATCACAACTTGATATAATTATAACTGACCTAACTAAAAATAATGAAAAATTTGTGTTTATTGAATAGGTACTTCAATGTAAACTTTTCAGCTCTAGCGGAAATGAATCACTCAATCTTTCAACTTTTTTCAACCTCTCTTGAAGTAGAGAGCCCGAATAGAATTGAAAAAAGTCGTCCACCTGTGACAATATATTTGTAAATTTCGATATATTTCTCTTCGAAAATCTCGATAATGGAATATCCGATCATCAAACGTTTTTATTTCCATAAAGATATAATTAAATTCAATAATGAAATTGCCGGGGAACTTATTTCTGATGATTATACTTGAATCTCTTACACAGATATAGGGATAAAATTGTATACTTTCATCGGTGTACTAAAAAAAAATTTCGAAATTTGCTTTCCTCTCAGACTTACACCGATAATTTGGCAAGTCGCCACAACAGCTTTCAGAATCATGGAAATTATTGTCAACGGGAGTGTCCTAGGGATCAATTCCGGGGCCACTTTTCTTTATTATATACGTTAATTACATTTTCACCACCTCCATTTTTGCCATTTCTTACTCTCATTTATCCTATGAGATTTCGTTATGGAAAAATTCCTGGCTCACTGGGAAAATATTTTACGAAAACAAGCCATGTGGATCCAATGGACTCTTGTTGACCTTCGTTTCAGAAATTCAAAATTATGACCTTACCCACAGTATGTATTTTTCAGTTTATTGTTGAAGTCTATAAAAATCAACATTCGAAGAAACAAAAATTGATTGCTAACTTCTATCATTGTTCACAGAGATACAGTATAGTTGGCCAACCATAAAGAAATGAAATTTAAAGGGATGTAAACGACGGATAGATGGCTCAGGGTTTGCTTTCCTCTCAAGTTTGTGAAAAATAAAACAAAAAAACACTGGTTAACCAGAAGAATACTTAAGTCCTGTTTGCATGAGAGATAATTGATAGCGTTTTGTAGAGGAGTAGATAACGATATACTGAACAGGTTAAAAAAACTTATATACTGAGAAATCTCATAGCCGTAGCTAAAGTTTTGTTTTTGGAAAATGAAATTATATCCAGCGATAATAAAATCAGGAAAATTTGGGAAATCATTAACAGAGCAACAAAAAAGACACACGATCAATAAAACCTGTGAAAATTCCGGAAAATGAGGACCCTCATTCATTCATGAGTAAATTGAATGATTACTTCTTGAACGCAGTCGAGACCGATGGAGAAGTAAACGAAAATTATGTCAGGGCGTACTTAAATAATCGGAATATCAGAATAATCCGAATGACAGGGCATTCTTGGTCTATCCTACAGATGTAAACACGACATCATCAGTTGTTCGATTTTCAAATTCCAATAACTCAGCTAGATATGATTATATCTCGTCGAAGCTATTGAAAAATATCCTACAACCTATCTGCATTGAATTGGTGAAACTCTGTAACGAGTCTCTCAGTCAAGGTAAATTTCCAACATGCTTAACAAAAAATTTCATGTGGTTCCTATATTTAAAAAAGGAGATGTGGTATTCGAAAATTATAGATTGACATCACTTTTGTTAACTATCTCAAAACTCTTGAAAAAACGGATGCAATAAAGACTTATTTCGTCGAAATCAACTGTCTTTCATGATATATGAAAAAAAAATAATAACTAATGTGGGTAAGAAACTATTAACTATCGGTATCACATGTCGAAGGCTTTCGAAAGCGTAAACTTTGACATTGCTAGAAAAGTTGAATCATTATGGTATTCGGAGAATTGACCTAAACTGGTTTATCAATTATCTGAAAGAAAGGGAGCAAAGGATCGTTCTTACATTCGGAGGAAATGAAAAATTATTTTCCGATTGGTGAAAAATCAGATGTGGGGTACCACAAGGATCGATATTGGGCCCTTCTTTTTGTAATTTTTATAAATGATCTTCCGAGAAATTGTGGTGATGTAACTCCTGTGCTGTATGCAGTGTTGTAAACGAACCTTCCATATTTTGCTATTGGAACAATAATTTCTATTAATTATCAGTTATTTTAGTTCAGTCGCTTGCAAAGTTATATTATAATTTCTTGTTCTTCTCAGTAATCGAATGAAACTTCTTTCTTATCAATAACAAACTTTATAAATCCCACGTAACTTCATTTGATACTTAGGAAAAATGAATCCATTAACTCATTTTAATCACATACGATTCATCTCAGCAAATTCCTTGTTCTTTGTTCATAATAGGAAGCAATTATAGAGTTTTCGATTATTTTGTCCATATGAAATGCATTTTATCGTTTCATTGTCATGTTAGTTTAGTACAAAACCTCATTTCCATAATTTATGCTATTTTGGAAAAACACATTTAATTCACTTAGTGAGAAACCTCTGCGACATATCAACGTATATTTTGTATAATAATAAGCTGTCTGAAAACTTTGAGGAAGTGAATGAACGCCTACGGGAAAAATCATTTCCATCTATTATTTTTAGTAACTCACTATAAACATTATTTATATTTATACGGTAGATACTATTTGGTTCGTAATGATCATAGGGTATTAGTACATTTGAAATATATCAAGGATCCAAGTCCCAGGTTAACGCGGTTTAGGCTAAATTTAGCAGAGTATGATTTTGAACCAATTTTCAAAACAGGAAAGTTAAATGTTAATGCAGATGCACTTTCAAGAATTGTAATGAACATAAATTAGACCGAAATCTCGTACAACAATATTTTAAAATCATGTAAAATCGCATATTATTCCGAATATCGCGATAACAGAACTGAACGATAACATTATCAAGTCTCCAACAACAAACTCCTTAGCAATTCCAGTGACGGAAGAAATTTCGTTGAACGAAACAAATCTTTTTATCAAGTCATTAAAATGCGAAAACAGTGCAAGGAAATGTATTTTTAGCAAGGAAACTGTTTTTAGTATTTCGTTAGGTAGCAACAAACAGAAAAAATACGAGAAACGTATGAAAACATATTCAACACTTTAGAATGTTCAAAGACATTTCCAATACAACATTATGTTTCCAAAATTTCTATACCAAAATTAAGTAAAAGTCATATTAAATAGGAAAAGGTACAGCGCATCCAATCCATCCTGGCACTAACTCAGATAGGTACTTTACCAGTTGCACACTGGTAGTGGATACCATGTCAAAAAAATACACCTACTAGGAATCAATTTCAACACAGTGAACACATATCATAGGTGTTTTTGTATCTTACTATATTTTACAGAGATTGGTGGGCATATACTAAGGCCTGTGCCAAGATGGATTGGATAAGTTGTACAAATGATATTGAGGTGTTTCACACGACAAAGTTATTTGTGATGATCAAATCACAGAGGAACAAAAAGCGGCCATTTTTAACGAGTATCACAATATTCCAACGGGAGGACATCCAGAAGTAAGCAGAATGTACCAACGAATAAGACTAAAATATAATTGGATAAATCTTCAATCAGACAATAAATAGTATGTTCAAAAATGTACTTTATGTCAAAAAAATGAGTGTAGTAACAAAAAACCACGAACCCCCCTTACTAATAACTGATTCACCTGATTCAACGTCGGAAAAGGTGTATATTGACATTGTAGTTCCTCTTACGATAAGCGAAAACGGAAATAGATGAATCATAACATGTCAAGATTCTTCAACAAAATTTTTTGAGGCAATTGTGATTCCAAACATGGAAGCCGAAACAAATAGCATTGAAATTGATAACCGAAATTATTTGCATGTCTTCAATTGTCACGTCCAAGGTTCAAATTTCATTAAGTTTTGCTAACAGATGAAACATTGAGAGCCGTAGTAAAAATTATTTCCAAGGCATACAGGGCCGTATCGAATTACTTCTGTCTCGGGCGTAAACTGTACTATAAAATGCGGAAAGAATGAAATCAAAGTACATAAAAAAAAGATTGAAACCGTACCATGAGTAACAACATATTTTTGTTACAGACTTACACCGATAATTTGGCAAGTCGCCACAACAGCTTTCAGAATCATGGAAATTATTGTCAACGGGAGTGTCCTAGGGATCAATTCCGGGGCCACTTTTCTTTATTATATACGTTAATTACATTTTCACCACCTCCATTTTTGCCATTTCTTACTCTCATTTATCTTATGAGATTTCGTTATGGAAAAATTCCTGGCTCACTGGGAAAATATTTTACGAAAACAAGCCATGTGGATCCAATGGACTCTTGTTGACCTTCGTTTCAGAAATTCAAAATTATGACCTTACCCACAGTATGTATTTTTCAGTTTATTGTTGAAGTCTATAAAAATCAACATTCGAAGAAACAAAAATTTATTGCTAACTTCTATCATTGTTCACAGAGATACAGTATAGTTGGCCAACCATAAAGAAATGAAATTTAAAGGGATGTAAACGACGGATAGATGGCTCAGGGTGTTCGTTGCGACGTCATATCTTTTTTACATTTTTCTTGCAAACGTCCTCGTTTGAATCGCACATTTTCGTATTAACTAATAAATAATGACAACAGATGGCAATCAATTCACAAACCGAAGTGGAATTTTTGTCAACGATGTAGATCATTCACATTCTAAAAAGTGAAATTCTTCAATTGAAATAAGAGATCCTAATATAAATAAAGGTGTAAGAAGGTAATGTAGTATATAACAAGTAGTATAAAAATAATTCTCACAATGAAAATACGTTCAAAAAGTATAAAAATAGAAATATATGCCTGAGAAGTATTGAAAATGGCTAATTTCATATTACAATTACACCCGGGCATAAAAAAAATCATTATTTGTGAGGGTAGGTAATGAAATATTCAACATATCACAGTGTTACACCTCAAACAGAACAAATAAAAGCATGAACCAACAAAACAGTTCAGCGACATGAAATATAAAAAAAAATAGTACGTGATGCAATATATATATATATATATATATATATTCAACTGAGCTGAATGAATATAAAGTAACAGTCCTTTGTTTAAGAAAGAATTCATAAATTGTTTTGTTCTTGTCCTTGTGGAATTGATTGGTGGTTCTTGTATTGTAGTTATGAATTTGATTATTTTACATAGTGAAGGAATCAAGATATTTTGGTAATAAATTTCTGAATAAACGATCAGTTTGGAACCTTCGGTGTGGAATTGAAACTTTTTCTAGAGATCAATTATCCTAACACCAAACTAATATTTTTAGACTCGACGCGCGTTTCGCTAACAAGGTTAGATGCTAAATTGTTAGTGAAACGCGCGTCGATTGCAAAAATATCAGTTTGGTGTTAGGGTAATTGATCTCTGGGAAAAGTTTTAATAAATTTCTGGTTACTTTATAAATAAATATCAAACAGTCTTTCTGCAACATCATACCAGTTAAGGGTATTCAGCATGAATTGAATGGGAGTTCATCTGTTACATTTTAAGATGATTCTTAAACCTCGATTCTGCAGTTTCTGTAACTTCTGTAAAATATTTTTATCTGAAAAATGAAGGAGAGTGGATCAAATGTGGCTGTATAATGGTTCTATATATTTTTATTTTTGAAAACATGGAAACTTCCACTATCATTTAGATATTTTTCGAACCAACTTAGGCTATTCCCTCGATTTCATGATATCTCAGTTCACGAAGTAATATTTGCCTAGCGATAGTTTCGATTGCCCTCTTGAAAACAAGGAACACAGCTACTATAAATTTATCGTTATCGATTTCCTTCTTCCATTCTGAAATCGTCAATTGTTTCACACGAGTGGGGTTCTCTAAACCCAGATCGATTTCCTACAAACATGTTATTTTCAGTCAAGTACGTAGTAATTTGTTAATGTACAACAATTTCCAAAACTTTCTCAGTAATCGGCAAAGTATTTACAGCTCTGAAATCTGACATTTCAACGGCATTATTTATTTTTGCGATAGGGAATACTGTACTTTTTTTCAACATATTTGGAAAGTTACCAGATTACATAGATATGTTTATTAAACTTAGGAAAGGAAATCCAAGTTGAGAAAAGTTTATTTGAAAAAATGTAACAGCCATTACTTCTTCACCACTCTTAATGATTACTCAACGCTCAAACTTTCAATTCTATAAAAACTCCTATTGTCATCACTATTTTGAAGCTTCATTATCGGCTTTCTGTTGATATTTATCAAACTGACAAATATATATCGATATCTACTTCACCCTCAGAGAAAAAAACAAAGTCATGCATTATGAAGTAGGCAAACGAAAATATTAACTTAATCGTCGATTGCGTCACAAAAACGCCTTCCTTTTTTTTCACAGGCATTGGCTCCATTTTTATCCAGTCAATCCCTTTAGTTTTTGCTTGTCTAGTTGTGTGACAAAATACATTAGATATTATTGTACACAATAAACGTCCTAACAGCCTGAAACTTCTGAATACAGAGTTGAAGTCATCTGTTGCTGTCCTACACCTTCTTCTTCAGCCAGTACTTAACACGACGATGTCCGATATCACGTAACCATGCATGCATATCTATCATCTATCCATTTCTATAATGCATTTAGTTGCCGTAAAACTCCGCAATAGCGGTCTAGTCATCAACTTCTCAAGCGTTTTTCTGTACTAGAAATCATGTTTTTGAACAGATATTGAAGTTTGTGGAACATGTTTCGAATGATCAGATTATTCATCGTTTTTGAAGTTTCACTTTCAACGAATAGCAATAACTAACATAATTTTAATAATCTGACTAGCAACCATTATCAAAATATATCTGGATAATCGAATAACTGTGAGAAAAACTGCTGTTTGAATTCCTCAAATGTTTTAGTACGTTTCCTTTTCGTCGTTCTTTTCATCGTGGTAGATCTTCTTGTAGTGTGAACAACCCTCCTAGTACTTGAAGAAATAGTTTCTTCCTCAAAATCCACACTCAATTTATTGAACAGTCTCTCGGATTTCTCTCCTGTTTGTCTGTATTTTTGGATTCTATATGGTACAGAGGCACAGCAAACCTTTGGCATGTCATTTTCGAAACCACATTCCTGGGATCTCAAATAGTGAACCAAGGATGTCTTCAGAGGTTTTGACGACGATTTGATTAAGTTCATGAAAGGCTGACACAACTTCAGAGAGACACAGTTGGTTCCATCATGACAGTGTTCATCTGGAAAATTAATGAATGAATTATTGATAAGCGCTAAGGTTATTAGTGGTAGAAGTTTTTGAATAAAATAGAAATGAACGGATTCATATTGCCGCAATAGAATTTTATCGCATAGTTCAATATCACATAGAGGGCAATATCATAACAAATATCCTCGTCGTGATACTGTTGTAGTAATAATAATAATATACCACATTATAATATTGCTATTTCAAAATATCAAAGACAAAAAAATTACAATTTCATTATAACAATATGTATTTTTCTTCGTTATAGTCAATTCTCTTGATTATGCCAATTCAGTGAAACAAGCGTCGAGTGCGAGTGCTATAACTATTTCCATTTCCACAACAAAAGTCTTAATCGTATTTTTCTCGGAAAGATGTGCTTTCTATCTATCTATCCCGTAAATGCTAAACTTTTCTGTATGTGTGGAAAGTTCAGACAAATAACCATCACAATTTCAGATAGTACAAATACATTAGTGTGTTGAAAAAAATAAATATTACACATAATGATACTCATTTTATTACTCATTTACTCACCTAACTTTTGCTTTCGTAGAATTTTTTCAGATGGAGCCGGACAACAGATATTTGGAGGATCGTTTTCATAGCCGCATTGTAAACTCTTCAAGAGCTGTGAGAATACAATCCTTGTTGTGTCGGAGAGGTGTCCAGTTAAATTCACTGAGGGGCAATTTCTCAAAGGTACACAATTACATTCCGTTTTACTTTCAACTGCAACAAAATCATCAACATTGAAAAAATCTGATTTCATGGTCGCTTTTATATTTTTTTCATCAAACAATCATAAGAGTGCGCTCAGAAATCAGAGCGCTGTGCGTATGGGAGATGGCGGATGAAGCGCTCTAGGGAACTTATTGAGTTTTCGGTAGCGCATTCGCTACTTGAACCTTAGGGAAAAACTAGAAAAATCAACATTGCTTCTGGCTTGGTTAGCGTATATGATCAACAGTTCCCATCTTCCAAGTTTGGTATCTAGGCAACAAACAAAATTACTCATCGCATAAATCCCGTTCTTTCGTGACCGGGAATCGAACCCGCAAGCAAACAGGCAGTAAGGAGTGTAAGTCAAATAAGCGGATGCCAAAGCCTCTAGTCCTCATGAATCGACCAGGTTGAATAAACAACAAAAATATTTGTATATAAACATTATGTGTAAGTTAGGTTCACTCCTCTGGTCGAAACATTATTTTTTCGGGAAACTAGAGATTGGCATATGAAGTTTTCGTCAGTGTCTGTCCATTCATGAGAAAACTTAAATGTATTTTCTTCACGAGCAGTACTTCCATTGTCTATATTGCCACGTTGCAAAAATTTGTAATTTGAAAAAATCTAAACCAGAGTAATAGAGTACGAATAATGGAATTGAAATACAGCAAATATATCAATGTCAAACTTTGAAAATGAATGAAAGTCAATCCAAAAGCAATAAAAAGAGTAAAAATGTCAAAAAATCAAGTCAAACAGCTCATTCAGAATAAAGAATTCGAATACAAACGAAAAAAATAAAAATAAATGGATTCAGAATATTTAAAAAATTCAAATATTTAATAATAATGAATGAAAAATTTATAGTGAGTTAAATAATTCAATAGGCGAGAGAGTTAGCGCTGTGGTTCTGTGCCCGGCTCATGATTTGAGAGGTGGTGGGTTCGAGCCCTTAACGGGGTAGAGATTTTTCTCGACGTTTCATATACCTATATCGTATTGGGAAATGTCTCTGCCATTCGTTTAATGCTTGACGAGTCCGCCATCAACCATACTGCTTCTGAGGTATGGCGGAGGGAGTAAGTAATAAGGCCTTCTTGCGCCAATGAAATCGATCGAAGTCGTTGGCGTTTTGAACGAAAAATGACATAAGTGTCATTTACTACTACTACTGTGAAATATGTATAATGGTGAAATCAAACTAAATTATAGAATAGAGAAATATGAGAAAATATGTCAAAATTGTTGAATGAAGTTTCAAGTTGAATTTGCACAATCGTCTTCGTGTGTTTACGGACTTAATTCTGTACACAATGAAAGTCCGAACCGATACCACTCAGCAAGGAACGTTGTCAACCACATTCAAACAAAAATATGAAAGTCCTTACCTGTCATAGTTCCTTCGATCACCGCTATGAACACGAAAACTTTAAGAATTCTATCGCACATTTTTCTTATTGGTTTTTATGTCCTTGATCACACTCCTCGACCAGTTTGTTGAGAGTATTGTGTTTACTCTGGGAGAAACTTCTATTGCTAGGTATTTATGCTTTATATCTGTAATGAGAAGGGTTTATTAATCAAAGGAATTCCAATAAGGCATTTATTATTAATAGAAGGGAAACAGGTAACTATAGAATTATAATTACTCATGATGAATTTTCAATGGAAGATTCGACCTACCTAATTAATCCAAATTCGAGAAATGTAAATGACCACCAACGCTCTCGATTACCTACATATTTTTCATATTTTCCACCTGTTAACCTCTCCGAAAAGTTCCCCAGAATGCAGCGCCTTACTCAGATAATATCATTTTCGGCTCAGAAATTCATAAAAATGCATCAATCTGTTCATTTTTCTTGCTGATTTACATTATAAGAATGAGTAACGTTTGTTTCATTCCTATTGGTGG
The DNA here is from genome assembly GCA_032362365.1 of Zygogramma bicolorata. Taxonomy (NCBI): domain Eukaryota; kingdom Metazoa; phylum Arthropoda; class Insecta; order Coleoptera; family Chrysomelidae; genus Zygogramma; species Zygogramma bicolorata. The sequence continues at coordinate 183,327 of JAVJAQ010005227.1, forward strand.
CACTCGGAAAAGAGATATTTTTGTGATTTTCTAACGGAATATTGGATGTTATCTTTTTGTCATTGATTTTAACCAAGCACAAAAATTCAGATTATAGTAATCTTCAAAATAAAAATTTTTGGGGTCCAGGTCATAGATCTATGAAAAAAAAATCAAGTATTGAATTTGAAAAGGAATAGCAGAAAACCTAGGTGTTCTGTGTGACTCTATTCCATAAATTCAACAAAGCAACGAGTTCCTCTGTTTTTTGGTGGACCTTCACCAAAAAACAGGTTCATTTTAAACTTACATATTTGTAACATGTCGGTGGTATCCTAAAACAAACAAAACAATCACAAGTTATATTTAAAGGTCATTTTTTGTGGTGGAAACATCTTTTCTCCGTAATTTTTCGGGTTTCTAACCCACCACAATCTGAAAAACTTAGAATTGATACTGAAAATGTAGAAATGCTAGATCACTGAAAATTCGACTGGAGTTTCCCTCGAAAATTACTACCGATCAATTTCGATATAATTTTTAATGATAACTATCATAAGGGTGGTTTTTAGGGTTCGAAACTGTTTAATTAATCAGGAATTGTCTATCGAGGTTAATTTAACGTATTTACAGATGAAACACGTTCCTGGGTTGGTTTTTCAGGTTGAATCCTTACTCCTTACAGAAAACTGGTTAACTACCAGCTTTCATAATATTCTTTGAGATGAATTGGGGTGAATTTAAATTGAATTTTTCGTGAAAATACTTTTCTGTTTTTTGATTGAATCGAAAGACTTCTCCGTCAACGTGTCACAAAAATTCCTTCTTCATCGGGGACGAAAGTTGAGATCGCTCTTTTAGGGGCGAGTGACACACAATTTTATTTTCATCGAATAATTGGTAGGTAAAATGAAAATAATTCCTTTTCACGTAAATATTGTCTGGCCTTGAAATCTTTTACAGTTGTATATGATTTGAACGTTATACCTTCGATTTTTGGAGTCTCCTTACATAATAACGTCGCTTCACATTACAAATCAAGAAAATATGAAAAATGACCGAACACCAAAACACCTTCAGAGTTCAAATCTTTGCTTTTTTCAGTTCGAATACATCTAGCTCCAAATGTGTAATTATAGTCTCAATCTGGAAAATATTGTTGTTAACTCTGATAGTCGGTTACCCACATATTCAAGTTGGAGTGTAACACTTCCATTTCAATGCACTGGTTGTACACATTTCTTTCTATATATGTTTGTGATCAAAGAAACAGCTCAATGATATCCACTACAAATTCTATTGTCATTAACTAACACCTCACACAACTGAAAGTCAATTAGAAAGTTCATTGTCTTCATCAGTGAAGCAGTCGCATTTTTCTTTATCTTCGGGCGGACTCACACTCTCTTTGCTTTCTTCAGAGTCGCGATCGTTTGGCAACACCTGAATTCCTTCGTCTTTCATCTCTATCAGAGATCTCATCTCCGATAAGTCGCTAATGCTCCTTTTCGCTTCCTTCCTTGAAGCTCCATATTCTTGGTGGAGTTGTTTGATGAGTTCCTCCTTAGTTTTCGGGTATTTCACCTTCAAATAAAATTCTTATCATGTTCTGAAAACTCAAGTGGTTCTATTGAATATATTCTACCCAATACGATTATATGATTTTGTAGATTTTGTATACGACTATGTTGAGGTAAGTCTCGGCAAGTCAATGATTTTTTCTTGAATTCAGCAAACTTAAGCGTAAACAGAATATTCGAGGGCCCGACAGAAGACATATCTTAATCCACATCATATGTGGAACGTGCTTTCCTGTGAGTTAGAGGTAGTAGGTGAAAGCAAAAAATGTTCAAAAAGTGAATCAATCGAAATATAAAGTTGATCATACAATTTCCTTGCGTAGTAATAGACCTAGACAGGTTAGAATTTTTCGACCACGAAATTCGAACTGAGGTCCATCAAGGATATCTGATATCCTAGTTCTCATGTGAGAATTATAGAACCAAAAATTCCATGTCTTTATCGCCTTTTTTCAGGTGTTCATAAGGTTTGTTTATACTGCATCACCTAGTTTCGAAAAAAATTCAGTACCAACTGATATTTCGAGCTGCTGATATTCGAACTGAGGTCCATCAAGGAAATCGGATATTTTATTTCTCATGTAAGAATTATAGAACCGAAAATTCTATGTCTTTGTCGCATTTTTTTTAGGTGTTTATAAACTTTGTTTATACTGCATCACCTAGTTTCGAAAAAAATTCAGTACCAACTTATGTATTTCGAGCCGCTGAACATGAATCGTATATCAATGTACAGCGCTCTCCCTTCGTTTCGAGGTTATGTCCCTTCAAAGTTCGGAAGAAAGGCATATATCACCTTCTTTGTACCGAGAAGAAACATTCGGGAATACGTGATTTTATTCGTCAGGTGCCAAAAGTACACATCATTCCACCATCTTTATCACTTTTTCCCGTTTTCATATTTTCAAACACGAGAGGAAATTTCTGATAAGATTTGGAGATTAGGGTACATCGCGATGCAAGTTCCGTTTTTTTGATATAGCGTCTAAATCATATTGAGAATTTTCTCCTGAGTATTATATTGAAAATTGGTAAAAAATGATCAAGAAGGTGGAATGGTGTGTACCTCTGGCACCTTTCGAACAAAACCTTGTTTTTTCGAGCGTTTTTTTTATACAAAAAAAGAAGGCGGAATACGCCCTTCTTCTGAAATTTGAAGCATTTCAACTTCGGAATCGTGTGCAGCAGTAGTGAAAGACCAGCCCTTGAAATATAGAGTTAAATAACAAATAACAAAGTGTGAAACGTGGTTTTCATTTAGTTAGGTGAATCTATAATTAAAAATGTATCTATAACACAGAAGTGCAAGAAATGTTTTTTTCTGTTACATTATACTGAAGCTAAGTTAATAATTATCAATAAGTTACTCTTGAAGGCTCTCGATTCCACTTATTCGATATCCTCTAGTTTCGAATACCCCTGTAATCTGCTAGAAACTACTATTACCGTAATTAAAAACACACTTCAACGTGTGATTTCTACGGGACGAAAGGTTCCGTGCATTGTTTTTGATACAGTTCTAATAAAATCTTGTAACATACACTTTTAGGTAATTCACCTGACTTTGTCTTTCGAACAATGTAGGTTGTTGATTAACCCTGCCCAGCATCAACTGCATCCTCAAACGATGTTCTTCGTTTCTAAGCCTCTCTTCATCCTTCCTCAGTTGCAACCTCATCGCTAAATCTTCTTCGTGGCTGTATGCTAAAGCCTCCCATACCGGCTTCTTCCTCATCAGTTTTTCCCTCCAGCGCGCTTCTTCTTTCAACTTTGCCTCCTCCAATTTTGTCATCATCTCCATTTCCAGTCTCTGCCTAGAAGATTCAATGTTCAGGATGAGTTAGGGATCTTTTTAGATGAGAAAACTACCTTGCCGATTGAATTCTGAGAACCGCTGCTAGATTCGATCTGCTGACAGAGGAAAGGTCGTATGAAGAAGGTGACGGTGTTTTGGTTGAGGAACTTTTACTACTGGCCGAGGAGTTCCGGTAGTTTCGCTTTGCCTAAAAAATTAAGAGCTGAATATACTCTAAATCAACATATTCAATATTTCATGGCCAAGAACTATCCTTTATTTGATACAGATGAAAGGTTTTATGCCCGAACCAGCTAAATACAACTTATAGCTGACTAAGTCCACCCAAAGTCAGTTTTATTGGGTTTTAAATTTTCTGCTCAATTGCATTCTAGTTTTCAATCCCTTCCCTTTTTCTTTCTGAATCATTCTCACCAACATATTTTTTTAACTACACTCAATTTTTTAACATTTACGTACTTTCATTAAAATATGTTCTGATTTTAAAATTTCCTCCACTTTCATCTGATAAAAAGTCTAACATTGCTAATTTCACTCGCACTCTTGGCAAGAAATGAACAATTGCCAGAGGGATGGTGGGAGCCTCTCTCCACCCCTCTCCTTCCACCCGCCTTCCTGGGATGTCACACAATTATTTGTTAAATCAAGTTAAAACGTCTTTTTAGGTAAACTTCGTCCGATCTTGATATTTTGTCCCGTTTAAAATTAAGTACTGAAGAAATAACTGAAACACTACGAAACTAATGGGCTATCTCAAGAATAATTAGAGTAAATTACGCTGAAATATTGCCGTTGTATATTCGAATTGACTCTACGTCTACGTTATCTTTGAGATATAGTATTGCGGATTTGTAAAAAGAGGTCACATAAGAAATGTTCTTCATAAAATGTGGTAAAATATGCCTTTTCACGTTTATTTCATGCAGCCCTCATATCTTGTCCCGTTTGAAAGTTATAGGGGGGGCTCTTACAACCCCACTGTATATTATTTTATTTTTAAATGATTATTTAGAGTGAATATAACTCAACAAAATTCGAGGGAATATTTTTCCTTATCAGTATGTATCAAAGGTTTTCTTTCATTTCCGATACATTCCATTTAGATACTTGGCATAATCAGATGTCTAATTCTTGATAGATGCGAATGTATTTTCATTTGAGTGGCGTAGAGCGATATGGATTACATGTCTTGAACTGCACACAACATTAATGTGTATGCAGATTTCATTGAAGAATACAGCCCCAGTCCTAAGATCGGGGAAGTCCCTCTTCTCTCACTAACAGAGATCAATATCACTGAGAAAAATTTGTTTTAAATACCCTTTTGGATGTCTTCAGCTTAAACGGTCTAGGACTCGTGGATATGAATTCATTTTTCAATTCTTCCAACTCCTTCTCGAATCTATCATGGTAGGCCTTGAAATTTGGTACAGTCTTAGATTTTTTTGGAGCCTTCTCTTCCCTCGCATTATCACGAAAAGCTCGTGGACAAACCTCCATTCTGGAGTGCGATTTCTCCCTTTTTGCCATAGATGGAGGAAGAGAGGACGCCCGGAGCATCTCTTCCGCTCTTATTTTCTTCTGTAACGCTCTGAAAAATGAAGTATCAGTATTCAAAATGTATACAATCCGAAAGGTTTTTCAAAATTTTCTCTGGAATACATTATGAAAAATTATTCAATGAACAACACATTTTCACTAATAAAAGATTCATTTGCGGCAAATCCTACATTGCCAAATGTAGGATTCTCCAAATTGGAGAAGAAATAGCCTATATTAGTAGTAAGTAGTATTGCACAATATTGCTTTCTACTTGAACGGAGAAGATCCCGCTTTCTGATGAAATTGGGTAATAAACTAAAATAACTCACGGAAGTGAGTACGATATCAATATAGAAGAACATAATTTCCAATTGTTGCAATATCGTGGACGCCAAAGTTATTGTTAATTCGGTGAGAATTCCATAACAGATGAGTTATTTTCTGTAAGTATTCTTTCTGCTCATCATTCCTCCAAATTCTTATCAACTTGAATATAGAAACTCTATCACAAGTGTTTTTTTTATTCTTCAAAATATATTTTTTTTGACAAGAACTCGATTAAAATTGCATGTATGGGGAAAAAGGTTCAATGTCAATTCGTTCACCAATTGCAGATCAATCTTCTATTTTCTAATATTAATTGATGATGGTATTTTAAGTTAAGCCTGCCCCTGCATGTATCGACTAAACAAACAAAAATCCTACTCTATTCGAACTTTGTTATCCTCCGTTATCAGTTGTCAACCAAGTTAACCCAACTTTATCATGCAATAAATACGTTTTTTGTTGTGGAAAACTGAATATTTTCAACACTAATTTGTGAAAGAAAGAAGAACTGTTCGAAATCGATTAATATTCCTTTTATGAAATATCAAAGAATACCACGTTTAGAAGAATGCTGCATGCATGATGTGAAAAACATTGAAATTTGAGAAATTAGTTCGATATCGAACTAAAACACTACGTTTTATGAAAAGCACATATGCTCAAATGACTTACACAAAAAAGCATCTGTTTTCCAACCGCTACTGTTTGATTTACCGAGCATAAAAATTTGCCATTTTCAATTTTTCCCCTTGAATGATCACAAAAAACTCATACAGCTCAATAAATTTCACTTTGTCTCCCAAATTACAATGCGCAGTGGTGAATTGATTATACACACACTAATTGATGAAATTGATCTGATAACAGTAAATTGTTATTAAATCTTCAGAATTCGATATAAGAAATATCTAAGTGAAATTTCCACACTGAGGCTACATGTGCACGCTGTTTCGCTATTACTTTAAACGGTCCTCTATCTTTGTATGTGAATCTCAGAGATATCGTGAATTAGGTCGAGCTGTACTTGTTATGAGAAAGTATTTTTGACATGACCATCTGCAAAGTCCAGGCAGCAAGAATAGAAAAGTTAAAGATTTCTCGTAGCATTTACCTAATTGAGCCTATCGATTTAATTTATGGGTGTTGAGTCAAGTAGGTAATTATAATATATTGGATATGATTTCAATGAATATGAATATTTCAAACCTCGTCCATTGTACTGTGACTACATGTGTCTCTTTTGCTTGAATATCCCAATTTATTCAAATCATACGGCCTTCTCGAGAAACCACTGATAAAGAGAGTTTGCTTGCATTGATTCTCCGAGAAATTCAAAAATATTCATTCAACATTTCTTCCTTTAAATCAATTGATTCTTTTAATTACCACTTAGAGAGGATAACTTATGTTTATGAATAATTCAGATAGGTAATTGATATAAAAATGTCATGAGAATTATTCCTGGCCTGGAGAATCATACCGACTCTAGGCCTTTGTTAGCATAAAACCCCTTATATTAATGGCTCCATTTTTTCAGGATGGTTTTCTATTGATGATATTGCCATATTTCTCGATGTGGATGAAAATTACCATACCAGCTAAATAAGTATTTTTGGAACAATTGGGTGAGGTGACTCTTTAGTTTCTGTATAGTAGCTCTTTATTCTGTATGTCTGATTTTGGATTGTCAGTTGCTAGAATGCTCCATATTTATTCGGGGTTTTTCTTGAAGATACCAGAAAAGTATAAGTTAGCTAACAAAGTAGTTGGTGTTTATTTAATTTCGACTATATAGGCTACTTCTCCTGGACCTCGAAATATTATGAAACTAACTACACTAAACAAAAAGTTCAGTGTGCCATTTTGGAAACACCATTTTCGAGTTTCTCATTTCTATTTCTATATAAATTCGTTATGTATGTCTCTGAAATAGTTAGGTTAGTTGAATCTGACTAAAAGCAAAAAAATTACCCTTCATTCTGGAGCCGCCATTTTCATCTACTGTTCTTGTAAAATTATATTCGTACGCGCCTGCAAAATTTTGGCTGAATCGGCTGAAGTAAGTAGTTCATTCAATTGCAAGATTCTTCTAACGTTTACAAACTGAGAGTAGGGAATGATAAAAAACATATAGGGATGAATAAGAACCAGAAACACAAAATAAATGTTTCATGCTGAGTGCTGATTTCAGACTGAAAGACGACTTATATAATCCAAATAACTGGCCTAGGAGTGTAGCCATAAGGCGCTTCGATTTCAGAAAATATCATTCATACCAACAACGAATGAGTCCTTCCACTGTTTCAAAGGAGGATTTTTAAGTACGAAACACCTAGCTAGCTGTCTTCCAGGAAATAGAGAGATAGGAGAAGGAATAAGGGAAGAAACAAGTAAGCAGACTGATAACTATCTGACAGTTATGCACCTTAATATACAAGGAATGGCAACAAGAAAAATTCCACAACTAGAAGTTCTCATCGATCAACATACGCCAGATGTACTATGTTTATCAGAGCACTGGCTCACATCATCAGAGATTAAATCTCTCAATATACCTAACTATCTGTTGATAAGCAGCTACTCAAGGGAAGAAAACAAACATGGTGGTGTCTGCATTCTTTCTAAGAAAAACTTACGGATGAAACCTTTTTCATTTAACAAAAGTGTCGAAAAATCTTTTGAAGTAACAATAGGTATATTAGAATTAAGTAACCACAAATTCAAAATATTTATTATGTCAGTATATAGAACACCAAAGAGTGACTTCAACATATTTGTCGATGGAATATATGATCTGATGTGTAACATCTACCAATCGAATAACTATTATATTATATGTGGGGATCCAAATGTCGATTCATTATCTGATAGCTCTGAACTCAGAAAGTTAAGAAATATATTTTATGAATTCGATATGGAAGATCAGATCACTAAGCCTACTCGAATCAATAAAAGTATAGACTCAATTATTAGTAATATTATCGCTACCAACATCCAAGTTGAGGATACTCCACTGTCAGATCATAGATTTCAAGTATGTATTTTTCCAATATCTACAAATAAAAACTCCACCATTTTCTATAAACGCAACCTCTCAGATGACAACTTGATAACCTTCAGAAGCCTCCTGATGAATGAAGAATGGGAGAATGTATTCAAATCAAATGACGTATCTGAAATTTATAATGCATTTCACACTATTTTCCAATTGCACTATATTAATGCCTTTCCATTAAAGAAAATAAAATGCAATGAAGGTCCTAATACAAAAAAACCTTGGATAACTAAGGAAATCAAAGAACTCCATCAAATGGTATGTGACATGTATAAACTCATCAAGTCTTACGACAATGAAATCATAAAAACTAAATATAAACAACTCAAAAGTATATATGAAGGTAAAGTCAAAAAAGCTAAATCAGAATATAATGATAAAAGAATAACAAATGCCGATAATATAAGCAAGGAATCTTGGAAAATAATTAACGAGAGTAGAAATAAAAACAAAACGTCTAATATAATAGAACTTACCATTGACAATAACACTATATCAGACAAGTACACAGTTGGTAACTATCTAAATGATTTTTTCGTAAACATTGAGAAAACCAAACCAAATCTTGAAATTTTAAAGCTAGCTCCTCATAATAATAACAGTCTTTTTTTATATCCCACAACCCCAATAGAGGTTCAAGATAATATTAAAATTACCACAAAATCTTGTGCCCCAGGCATAGATGAAATCAATGGTAAAGTTCTGAAAAGCGTCAGCGACATAATATCTTACCCCCTATCATATTTAATAAATAAATCATTTTGCTGTGGTGAATATCCAAACTCTCTAAAAATATCTGAGTCAGTTCCCATATTTAAAAATAAAGGATCAAAATATGAATTAAGCAACTACAGAAATGTATGTCTGCAATCCCAGTTTGCGAAAATCATTGACTACAGCTACTATTTGAGACTGAGTAAATTTGTTGAACAAGAAAAGCTTATTCCGGAATGTCAACATGGCTTCAGGCAGCAACGATCTACTTCAACTGCAATGAACGAACTATGTAATAACATTTATATGAATCTTAATAATAAGCAGACCCCAATCGGTATATTCTTTGATCTCTCCAGGGCATTCGATACAGTCAACCATGAATTACTTCTGGAAAAATTGTATCGAGTAGGAGTTAGAGGAGTAGCAAATAACTGGGTTGCTTCATATCTAGAAAACCGGTCTCAGGTAGTGGTTATCGATTCGGTGAAATCTCAACCTGCTTCCATTTCAACTGGGGTACCTCAGGGTTCCATATTAGCCCCATTATTCTTTATTTTATTTATGAGTGATATACAACTTTCATGTACTTCTCCACAAAAAACTATTATCTATGCTGACGATACAAGTCAAATAGTAGCGGAAAATAATCTTCAACTGACTACAAAAGCTGCAAACAAAATTGCAGAAGAATTCTCTTACTGGTGTACAAATAATGGACTGATAGTTAATATAGACAAAACAGTATTTATGATTTTCCAACCAAAAAATATCACTTATGATCTTTCTCCCCTAATAAAGATCAATCACAAATCGGTGGAGCAGGTAGATCAGTTTAAGTACCTAGGTCTTACAGTTGACCAAAAATTAACCTGGGAATCTCACTCAGACAAATTAATCGCAAAACTGAGTACCTTGTGTTTTGTTATGAGACAACTGCGAGGAACAGTATCTACAAATGTACTCAAACTGACCTACTTTGGTTTAGTACAGTCCATATTGTCATATGGCCTGGCTTTTTGGGGGGGCTCGGCACATATGACAAAAGTGTTCACAGTTCAGAAAAAAATCATAAGGTGCCTTGCAGGCCTACATCACAGAGACTCTTGTAGGAAATCCTTCATTGATTTTTCAATATTGACCTTACCTTGCCTTTACATTTACATTATAACTCAGAACATAAAAAAACATGAAACTCAGTATGTGAGAAACAATATGGTGCATGAATATAACACACGTAGAGGTAATGAAATACGTTTACCTTATTCGCGATTAACCCTAGGTCAGGATTCTGCAGATTATCAAGGGGTAATCTGTTATAACAAAACAAATGAAATATTGGGACAATTAGAATCTTATAGTGAGTGGAAAAAAGCTTTATTAAATTATCTTCTAGGAAATGCTTTTTATTCTGTTGACGAATTTCTGCAATCCTGAATAATATTATTTTATTTATACTTAATTTATACATATATACATGTTTTTATCTATACATTTTTGTAACTGCTTGACTAGTCTGATAAAATTCTGTATTTGTATGACATTTGTAGAATTTTCAAAGATGAATAAATTTCTATTCTATTCTATTCTATTCTATTCTAAGCTGATAACAATAAAATAACACTATAGCGAGACCAAGATATTCAAAACTGAAATCTCACCTGTAGTATTCATCCTCGTGCATTTTCCTGTAGATGTAATTACTAAATAAATTTTTCGGTATCGGCTTTGCCCTAAATTTCTTTATCTTGAGAGGTGGATCTGAATACAGATTTGGTGAAGATTTCGATAGTTCCTTCGTCAACTCCTGAATCTCCTCATCTCTTTTCGTAAATGAAAATGGTTTCATTTGAGCTTGGAGATCGGCCTTTCTGCGTTCTTTGGTCAAGAAACTCCTAAAATTAGACTGAATCACTTGCACGCCTCCTTGATATTTTTAGTTTCAATCAATCAAATCTTTGATTTCAATACTAATACCTATTAGGTAAATAGTGTTCAAAATGCCTTTCCCTAATAATAAGTTGGACGTCATTCTGATTATAAAATGAAATTTGTGAAGTCGTTAAAAATATACCCTTTCAAACAAGCATAATCCTCCCCACGAAATAATCTAAACAATTGCTACTGATGCGAAGTATACTGAGACCCAATGTGCCAGAAGAAAATTGCAATGAATCCCAGAGGAGTATTTTTGTTATTTTTTTCGAATAAGTACTTCGAAATTATCGAATTACATATGTGTCAATATGTTCAGATCCAGGATTCCGTTTAGGAGGGGTAATATCAAAAATTTCATTGGGGGTGGTTGGGTGATTTTCTCCATAGGAAATACAGAATATTATAAATAACATATTTAGAATTGCAGTTTTGTCTTGAGGGCCGAACTATTCTTGAACACCAGGCATAACTAAATCGTCTTTGAACAATTCGTTCAGTCTCCAAGTAAGCTCACCAACTCTGAATTGAAAAAATAAGGCATTATTTATATACCACCTTTTCCAGGGAGTCAAATGACCAAGCATGAATCATGCTCAGGACGATGCTGCTATCTGAAATAATAGCTTGTATGTATGTATACTATGCCGCCTTTTTAGTGGTACATAGGGAAAAACTGAATTTCCTACCCTAAAATGCGGTTATTTGCAGAATGGTATTTTCTAAGAAACTACTCAGGAAGAAGCTTGTGCCGTACATAAACACTGGTACCGGACGCTATTATCCCAGACGGCACCATCATATTGCATGAATATTCTATGCACATTGGAATATGCCAGGAATATCCCATATCCCCCAAAACATATGATATGCATATTCCATGGATATTCAAAGTCACCATGAAACTTATTTCAGGAATATGTTTTGATATTCCAAGATATGTTCATGGCATATGCAACAGATATGTTTTCTAGCCCTTAAAATATATGCCAGGAATATATTTTTTGTACTGCATAGCATATATGCTCTTTTTGACCGGAATAGCAGAAAGAAAACACACATCAAGAATAAAAAAATATAGGTGAACAGAAAAATGTTTATTGAAAAAAACTCAAAAAACAGTTGAGTAAATAGGAACTCCAGATATACCTATCACCAAGAACTTTGGACTCATCTTCTGAGACACAAGTATTCCCAACCATATTACTTGGTGAGTGATGATCATGCATCAATTCAGTAATGATTCTTAGGTTTGGTGGTAGAGTCAAGGACTGCATTATCACAGTATCAGAACTATTTACTGTTTCTTCAGCACTCTGGTCATTTTTTGATGATTCAGAAATTTTCTGCTCTTCAGCAAAATTGTCTCGAGAAATCAACAATGTTTGGACAGTCAATTTCTTCACTTTTCTTAAAAAACATTTCTTCATTGTGTTACAGGGCAAAACCAGACTGTAGGTGAATGAGTCCCTTTACTTCTTTTTGATCGGACAATATTTATTCTCATGCACTGTGAGGGGGTTGAAAGTGCTACGACACTGAACACAAACACCTTTTCACCCAAACAAAGAATTTCACTTACTCAAAAATAACTATTGATACAACTATTTTATAATGAGTCAGTCCCCTTCATTACTTCTCTTCGATAATATGAAAAACTTTATTAATCTTCTCACTGTGAAACTGAACTGATAACTGATAGCGGGAATGCTGATTTAGTTTTAGACTTATTCTAATTTCACTATTGGTGGAATTTGACATTTGTCTACGAAACTTAAAATTCGTAGGTACTACAAGATTCTCTTGCTGATAGTTATGTCTCTGTCTCTCCCATGAAGTCAAGCATAGTGCCATTTCACTTTTTGCATGAAAGGTAGAGTAGAATTATGTGGTACATGAAATATGAAATACCACCCCATTTGCCAGTTGAACTAGGAACAAGGATAAATGCGTATATGATAACAAAAGAAAAACTTTCGGTGTTACATTTTCAATTAACTAGTTTTTTATATTAGTTGAATATGCTACACAAATGCATTTTGAATATTCCCAGAATATTCGAATATCTACCTTTCTGCTCGATATGACATTTGAATATACCAGTAATATTCAATAAGAATATCTGATAGATATTCGTAAAAATATATTCCAGGAATATTTTTCATGGATATTGGATAAAACACATAATCCATGTGTGAAATGGGATTTTTTGTTAATATTATCACTAATTTTGTTGGTTAGGTGGACTATGGCATATATGGAAACTTAACTGGGTTTGATTTTATTTATATATATATATATATATATATATATCATCTACAGTACAAAGGTTCGATCTTTTAAAATTCATAAAAACGTCCTTGACTATTGTTATTTCGAATGCTCTTGTATTTTTTCAAACTATTCAAACTAGGACCCAATTGACAATATGTATATGGGCACCTCTCGAGTCATCCAGCTATCGATCAACATACACACATTCTATAAATTACAAGCTTTTAGTCTCCCCTTATATTCTCAAAATCCACCTCTCTAATTATTTACCTCCTTTCTTGATCTTCCATTATTTTATCAAATAACGGAATTTGGGACTCGATGGGAATATCATGAGCTTTAAACAGTTCCGGTTTCTCTTCCTTGGGTTTGTTCATTTTGACAAACAGTTCTTCCACAATTTTGTTTTCTTCATCCCTAGAAAAATATGAATTTTCAATCACGGATGGCAGCAATATAGGTAAGATTATGGAATTATACCATGTTGTATAACTATTATCTCAAGCACTCAAAATCATATTAATATCTGGAAACGATATTGTAAGCTGCTGCCAAAAAATATAAGTAGTATTTTTTAGCGTACCTTTATGAGCCGGGTAAAGAGATTTTTCCTGTGGTTCAAATTTGCATTATATGAGATTAAAAAATATGTTAAAAAATTCACTCGAAGGGTCTCGGTTATTTTCCTGAAGATACCACCTTGGTTGACAAATCGCTGATTGAGTGTTTTTACTGTATTATATGTTTGGGCTTTTGATCTCTTTTTAGAAAGATTTCAGTTTCACCACCAAATGTCGAATAATTCAACCATATCATTCGAATGACTCAAATCAGTTCAGTAAGTGCTATTGAAAATATCGGGGTTTTATTCCGACGAGAGATTCACATTCGAATATAGTACGGTCACATAGTTGTTCTACAAAAGGGTAAGAATCTGATCCCACAGGATAACTGAATGATTATCCTATGCTCCTAGTAATCATTTCATGCCTTCGAAGGTTTTATTGCCGAGCTCAGGCATTAAAGTTGAAGTCCTTCTCATTTCAAGGTCAACATCACCGTTTTCACATTCTGCTAAAAGCTTTTTTTTGCCTACGCAGTAAAAGTGAGTTTCCACATTTATTTTGGTGATTCTAGGTAGTTTAGTCAAAGAGGAATACATTTTTGAATCTTTGGTTTAGTGTTCCGACTTCTGAGGGTTGACACACACTGGTTAACGAAAAAGTCCATTTAAAACCCAAACCCATTTGATATTTTATGAATTCGCCATTTTCACTTCCGGAGAAATAATAACATGTCTAACTCGAAGAAAAAACGTTTTTTCTATTGGCGGACTACCTACGTGTTGTCCGTCAGTCTACATATGCTCCCCATACAAAGCATGACTTTTTCTACTAATCACACATTACATTATTCTGACACCCACCACCATGAAAAACAGCATCTGCTGACACCCCGCCTTTTCTTAATTGAATAAAGACCATTTATTATTATTATTATTATATGCTCTTCAGGTGCGAGATAACATTTTTGGGCTATTAACCAAACGAATCTTGTTTATTTTTTAAGATAATTCCATTCATCAAAAAAATCAACTCTAATCACCTGACTGTCATCTGAAAGGGTTTCGGAATAGTTATACCAGCACTGCTCCAATCACTTTTATCCAGTTTGCCCTTTCTTGGACTATTAGGTTCACTTCGTATCACCAATGGAGCTGGAGTATCGCCTTCAGAACCGAGATTCAAATTCTCCAGGCTCAAATCCTCCCAGTCGGTGAGATTCCCCGCCCTTTTTGACTCGGTTGATGACAAATTGGCTCTCGACCTGGACCTGAAGTTGGGCTCTGGGCTGATAGTATCGCTGGGTGTTTCGATCCTGACGGACCTTCTTGAAGGTGGCTTCGTAGGCGAGACTTTTCCCGAGGAAAAATCATATCCCATATCGAAGTTTTTACTATGTTTGCGACTGTTACTTAGAATCGGAGTGGTACAAAATGGTTTGAGGGTCGGCTTCTTCTTGCTTTCATTAATATTCTTAGCTCCAAGTTTCATATTCTTGTAATCTTCGATCCATTGAGAGTCTTTGCAGTCTAATTTGATTTCGTTCCGCAAGCATTCCTGATATATCTTTTGTTTTTCCTTCAAATTATCAAGCTTCTTATAGAATTCCTTGTTAGATAGATGGTTGATATCGTCATATTCTGGTATGTTACTGAAGAAATCCAAAAATGATTTTGTTGTTTCTTTATCCAAAAACTTCTTGGGTGTTGTGTCTGATTCTAAACTCGATTTTCTGGCCTGATTCTCCATGTTGTATCTGTACTTCTGTTCGTATAATGGAGAAGGTTGGTCGTATTTGGAGTTTCTTGGTATTTTTAAACAGGCATTATTGAAAACGGATGTAGTGTGGTTGTGGTTATACATTTTACTCAACACCTGATAGACCTGTTTACACGAATTCCGAAGCAGGTGTTGTTATGGCAACGCAGTATTGATCAAAACATTTCTTGTAATATTATTCGATTGGTTAACAGTTTCACGCTAAGTTAATTCATTCCCTTTGTTTTCATAATCATTAGAAGAAGAAGGATGCGTTTTCAACAAAATCAATTGCCATCAGATCTGCTCGGTAATAAATTTTCAGTTGCACTATACCGTGTGTCCCAATTGCTCTCTATATAGGCAATGATGCTGAATGACATGAAACAAAGTTTAGAGTGAAAGTTGTACAGGGTGTTCCATTTTCCCGTGATAGCTGAAACATAAACAACCTTTTTATTTTACTGTCATTAAAACGGCCTTTTCTTGTCTTATATACCTGTAAATAATTTTTAGTAAAACTTCGGTCGCAGTGAGCTTCTTAATTGATTTGAATTGATGAACTTTCGTATTTCGATCTTCTCTACGAAAAATCCAAATTAAATTTTTGGTGGTCACGACTATTTTCGGAGATAGAGGTTCATTTTGATTTTACATTTTGTTATTAATAATCAAAGACATTAAAAAATGGAAAACTCAATTAAAGCGATGAAAAACATTTATTTAATATTCAAGTTTATTCGTATTCTTATAATTCAAAGTTTCATAAAAATGTTTTTCTTTTATTATTCATATAGCTCTATTTGTTTGAAAAATTGTTATGAATAAATGTATTGTTTTGGGGGATTTATATCGATGATGAATATTATGATTTTCAAGAACAAAATCGTTTCTGCCTGAAAATGCATTTGTTAATCAACAAATTTTTTTTGCTACTAAATGTGAATATTAAGAAACGATGTTTATTGAAAAATCATAATTTCTATTGCCCTTTGATATTCTGGAAAAAAACTTATTTTAAATTTACATTTTATATATATTTTTTTAATAAACAATTTGTTTTAAACAAATTAATGTGAACAATATATATTTTTTAAATACTACAAAAACCAAAAACAACCATTTGTCACTTTTTGTGTACGGGGTCGTTCATAAAATACGTCACACTAAAATCAGCTTTTTTTGACCCCCTCCCCCCCCATTGTCACGCTGTGTCACACTTTTTGTGACCCCCCCTAGAAATATTCCGTCACAAAAACTAAGACCCCCTCCCCTGCTGAGTATGATAAATTCTAAATGATAGTACACAAATTCTGAAAATTAAAAATATTTATTTAGTTATTATAATAAAATTCAACTGAATTAATAAATATCTTTCATAACGAACATATAAATAATAAATAATATTTCTATTATTCAGAAGTCCAAGGATTTTCTAAATGGGCCGAAATATCTACAATCGGTATTGCACCATCTTCTTCGTCTTCGAAACTACCGTCCTCTTCATCGTCATCTAACCATTCTGGAGTCACTATAGATTTGATTAAAAATTCTGACGAGTTTAGGAATTCGTCGCACATGTAGATTTCTACCAAAATCTACTGAAGATTTCTTTCATACCAAAATTTTTCAATTTTCGTCAGAAATCTACTAAAAAAGTAGATTTCTACCAAAAGTGGTCACGCTGGCTAGCGCTCATGTCAAAAAATAATAAACGGCGAACGTCACGTTGCCGTATACCCCCCGCCCCCCCCCTTGTCACATCTTGTCACACTCAGCCAGACCCCTCCCCCCCCTTGTATGCGAACGTATTTTATGAACGACCCCTATTTTTTTTTCTATATTTCACAGATTTCAATTTTTTTTTATTTTTAGGTTTGACGATTCTTCATAGTTCTCAATCATTGTTAATAAAATAACTCAAACTCATGGAGATAGGACAAAGACACTTCAAGTCGTTTTTGCTCCACTTCCAATAATGAACAAATGAGACTTTAAACAAATGCTCTTACCCAATTATTTATCAAATTTTCTGACAATTGTTTACAAATTACCCCCTCAATCTGTTTTTATGGATTTTAAATCTTTATAACTCATTTACTATTCGAGATAGGACAAAAGACATTTCGAATCGTTTTTGTTCTTCTTTCAATAATGAATAAGATGTGTTAGGAATCCCATGATAAGCTACCACTCAGTAGATGCATATTCGTTATCGTATCTATTATAGTTTTTAGGTGGTAAAGAAATCAAGGAGTTGTGTCATAGGCATGACGAAGGATTAGAAAATTATTCATTCTAGCGATACCATTTGTAACGTTCGGAAGTAATATACATATTTTTGGGAAGATGAATTGTGTGTTTCAATTCTTAGTTTTCCAATATCTCAGAAGTGGGATCAAGAATCGCGTACACGTTTTGTTCATTATCGAGTAAAATTGTTAAGTGTGTGATCATGCCGAAAAACAAACGGAAACGAAGTAACAGTTCTTCAAGTTCTTCTGACTCCACCAGTTCAAGTTCAAGTTCTTCAGCAAGTTCCAAATCCACAGAAAATTGCCAAAGAAGTCGTGGAGGAAAAACTACAAAGAAATCACGTCGAGGCTCCAGAAAGTCGAGACATTCGAGGGGATCCAAAAGAGTAAGACTATCTGAAAAACAATTAGTTGAATTCGGGGTGAGTACTGCACTTCATTCTTTACGTGAAAGGAATACCAGTAACGTCCTAGCGAAAGTTATACCAGATTTTGACCCTAGCAAGGAAAATATTTCCGAATGGTTGACTATTATTGACGAGCATGCTAAGTGCTATGGGTGGGATGAAAATAGTATTAAATTTCAAGCCCTCAATAAACTGAAAGGTAGTGCTGAAAGTTGGTACCACAATTTCATCAAAGATGAAGTTGGATGGGCAAATTTTTCGTGGTCAAAATGGAAGAAAATACTAAATGGGGTTTTTCAAGCTGATCGAAATACGTACGCTCTTTTTATGGATATAGCTAACCATAAACCTCATCACGGAGAATCTCTATATTCCTTCTATTTCGACCATCTTGCAAAAATAAATAAGCTCAAGGCAGCCTTCTCAGAAACAGACAAAATTTCTCTTATTTTGGGTGCAATCAACAACGAAACAATATCCTCCTCAGTGAAAGCTAGCGGTATCAGTAAATTGAATTCATTGGCCAATTATTTGAAAGATCGAACGCATGATGGTGCAAGTACTAACAAGTCTGTTGCAAATATTGAAACAAATTCTCGCAATTCTGCCGTAACTAAACTCCAAAATAAACCTCAAAGTAAATTTCAAACGAATACCAAATATGAGTGTCATATTTGTGGCAAAATAGGGCATATGAAAAGGGACTGCAACTTCAAAAATATTGTGAAAGAGCAAGCATGTAAATATTGTAACAGAAAGGGGCATTTCGAAGCTGCTTGTTTCAAAAAGAAAAAGGACAAACGGGACAAAGAAATCAAGACCGATAATCAGCTGAAATTAGAGGTCAAGTTAATTTCAACTGGAACAAAAAATAAATTCTTTAGGAATATTTCCATAAACAATCAACTGGTTTCAGCTTTTATCGATTTCGGAAGTGACTGTTCGGTGTTACAAAGACGAACTGCTGAATACCTGTGCCTGAAACCAGTCAGGTTAACTCAACCTGTTACACTTGCTGGATTTTTGGGAGATGGTATAAACGTTCACCAGTTTGTTGAAGCTTCAGTAGATATTGGTGAAGTATGCCTCAACTGTGAATTTTATGTAATTGATGATTATTTAGAGTCCTGTGAATGCATTATTGGTAGAAATTTCACAGAAAATAAAACTATCAATTATTGCAGATTGGGTGATGAATTACGTTTCTTTTATGCAAGGCAAAACGTATGCCAAATAAACGAAATAATCAATTCCAATATGGAAACATCCATACAAACATTGCTAAATGATTACCGTAACATCCTTTCAGTTTCTTTTGATGATTCAAAACAGATGAACTGCGAACCTATGAAAATATGTTTAACAACACACAACCCCATTTCTAGAAATCCTTATAGGGTGGCCGAAGCGGAAAAATCGGTATTAAATGATATTATTAGTAAATTGATGAAATCAAATATTATTCAAGAAAGTCGGTCACCGTATGCTAGCCCCGTACTTTTAGTAAAAAAGAAAAATTCAGATGAAAAACGTTTATGTGTTGATTATAGGGCTTTAAATGCAATAACAGTAAAAGATAAGTTTCCATTGCCTAGAATAGAAGACCTAATCGACCGATTACGAAACTGCAAATATTTCACTAGTTTAGATTTCAAATCAGGTTACCATCAAATACCAATGCATCCAGACTCTGTTCAAAAAACAGCATTCATAACTCCGAATGGTCATTTCGAATACTTGAGGGTCCCTTTTGGCCTAGCCAATGCGCCTTCATTTTTTCAAAGGGCAATGTATAACCTTTTCGGAAGCATGGCATTCGAAAATGTCATTATTTACTTGGATGATGTCCTTATTGTATCCAAAACAAAAGACGATAATGTGAACACCCTCGAAAAGGTATTTCAGTTGCTATCAAAAAACAACGTTACCCTTAATTTGCCCAAATGCTCTTTTCTAAAGGAAAGCATTACATTTTTAGGTTATGAGATCTCAGGTGATGGTATTTCTCCAGACACGCATAAAATTGATGCTGTAACCAAGTTTCCGCAGCCTAAGAATGTTCATCAACTACGCCAGTTTTTAGGCCTTATAAGTTATTTTCGAAAATTCATATTTAAATTTGCTGATGAGTCGAGTATATTAACAAAACTATTGCAAAAAGATGCAAAATGGAGATGGACAGATGAACATGTTCAGGCTGTGGAAAAATTCAAGAAAATACTAATCTCAAAACCATTGCTCATTATTTTTGATCCGAATTTGAAAACTATATTGTACACCGACGCCAGTCGAGACGGATTGAGTGGAATACTCATGCAAGTCACAGATGTTGGCGAAAAACCAGTGGCGTACTATAGTAGACAAATTTCGGCTCAGGAAAAGAAATTTCATTCATTTGAACTTGAGCTCCTTGCGATACTTGCCAGTGTTGAAAAATTCCGTCACTATCTACTAGGCATTGAATGTGTGATCCGTACGGATTGCAATGCTGTTAAGAATACCCTCAAAAAGAAAGATATAAATGCAAGAATAAGTCGATGGGTTCTGAGCCTTCAAGAATTTACGTATACAATTGAGCATAAACCGGGCCAGCAAATGCGCCATGTAGATGCTTTGAGTCGAAATCCAATACCTTGTGTAAGTGAGAAATATTGTGTCGAATCCGTGATGCTCATTTCCGAGGGAGATTGGTTGGGTAAAGTACAGAATGAAGACCCAGAAATTAGGAAAATAAGAGATATTTTAGAGTCGGGACTTATTGAGGAGGAAAAAGATATTTTCAATAATTATGATCTGAGAGCCGGTAAAGTTTTTAAATTAACGGCGAATGGTCGACGGTGGATGGTTCCGAAAAATTGCCGTTGGCAGGTAGTACAAGCAAATCATGACGAAATGGGCCATTTCTCCGTTGAAAAAACACTACAGAGGGTTATGGATAGATATTGGTTTCCCAAGATGCGTAGGTTTATTACCAAGTATATTAAATCTTGCCTTCATTGTCAATATTATAAAGCTCAAGCAGGAAAAAAAACAGGGTTCTTATTTTCTATTGTAAAATATGCACGTCCATTCCATACTTTACACATAGACCACGTTGGACCATTTGTAGAAACTAAAAATGGAAATAAATATTTACTGGTTATCGTAGATTCGTTCACAAAGTTCACTTTCATCACGGCAGTACCCAATACTAAAAGTAAACCAGTGATTGAGCAGTTGACTAGTATTATCAGCATTTTTGGATCCCCAACTCGATTGATCTCCGACGCTGGGAAAGCTTTCGTTTCCTCCAAATTGCGAAAATTTTGCACAGAAAAGGGAATACGTCACTATCATACGGCCATAGCTATGCCTAGAGCTAACGGTCAGGTGGAGCGTTTTAATAAAACCATACTTGATGCGGTGGCGGCGAGTGGAGCAAATATCGAATCCGATGAGTGGGACAGAAATATCGATAAAATACAACTTGGTATTAATAGTACAGTAAACAAAACTATCAGAAGCACACCAGCAGAAGTATTTTTCGGTATCAAACTGAATGCAATAGGTGACCGTTATGTTAATCATGTCACAGAGACACCGGCAATTGATGTGACGAAACTAAGAGAAGAACTTGGAAAAAGACTAGAAGACAATAGGAGAAAACAGGATGAATACTGTAATAACAAACGTGTGAGAGCACCTGACTATCAAGTAGGTGATAAAGTACTTGTAAAAGTAATGAATTTCGAAAGTGATGGATCCAGTAAGAAACTAAGTGAAAAATTCAAAGGGCCATTCACAGTACAAGAAGTTATAGGAAATGATAGGTATAAAATCAAGGACGATCTTGGATCAGAGAGATGTAGAACAGGCAAACGTTATGAGGGCGTCATAGCAGCAGAACATATGAAGCCGTTTATAACCAGAACCGACGATATATAGTGAGTAATTTTGGAAACACTGCACATGCAGTTCTGCTAAAATGAAAATCCTTGTTGAAGTTTCTAAAACACTGTTGCCGATCAGCACAGTCCTGTAGAAACGGTCATCAAGAAATTTGGAACACATTTCTAAAACACTGTGTGTATGCTTCGTGTATACAAACAGTCCGCAGTAGAGATGTTCACTTATCATAATTTTCTAAAACACTCACTATTACGAGTGCAGTTCCGTAGAAATTTGAGATGACGGATGATGACAAATTTCTAAAACACTGTTGGCTATCAGCACAGTCCTGTAGAAACGGCCATCAAGAAATATGGAACACATTTCTTAAACACTGTGTGTATGCTTATTGTATACAAACAGTCCAGTAGAGATGTTCACTCATCATAATTTCTAAAACACTCACTCTTACGAGTGCAGTTCCGTAGAAATTTGTGATTGAGGGTGATGATAAATTCCTAAAACAGTGTTGTTTATGATAACAGTCCTGTGGAAATTGTCATCCCTTATGGGTGACATTCAGATTTCTGAGGCATTTGGAAACCATTCCAATCCTTCAGAAATCGAGGAAAATTACTTGACCTGGCAGAAATTATAAAACCATAATTTTGTTTCAGACTGAACACCTTGAGGACAAGGAAGATACAGGATGGCCGAATGTTAGGAATCCCATGATAAGCTACCACTCAGTAGATGCATATTCGTTATCGTATCTATTATAGTTTTTAGGTGGTAAAGAAATCAAGGAGTTGTGTCATAGGCATGACGAAGGATTAGAAAATTATTCATTCTAGCGATACCATTTGTAACGTTCGGAAGTAATATACATATTTTTGGGAAGGTGGATTGTGTGTTTCAATTCTTAGTTTTCCAATAGATGTTAAACCCATTCTCTAACTCTATTATTTCTCAAGTTTTTTGAAAATTATTTTTATAGATAGTAAAAAAGCTAATTATTGTTGTTCATAATTATAATCATTTAATTTTTCAATTTTATTAAACCTATTATTCCGAAAATGAGAAACATAGTGAATATATCAAAAATAGTGATACTGGAACCTCGGAAAAAAACACTGTTGAATCATCTACAAATTGAATATGACGATAACATCATCATTTATGATAAACCAAATGATAATAACATAATTTCTTATTGCGGTAATACCAACAATAAGTTATCTGATGCCTGGTATAAGCACCTCGAAGCAGAAGAAGACGACGAAAATATTCGTATCATCAAGACTGCTGCGAAATTAGTTCGGAAACATATGAAAGGTACAAAACATAGTAACAAGTTCTATCCTTCTTCCGTAGTTTTTTTTTGTCAAGGACGATATTCCTAAATATCTTAGAGTATTTTTGGATGAAGTTTTATTATTCGATGGTAATGTAAAACAAAAAAATATTGCAAAGGCTAGGAGGAAGTCGAAGGATTCTCGTGAGAGTATTACCACTGATGACAGTCAACTTGAAGATGGTCCATCTATTGACACGGCTTTTGTCTGGTGCAACCTTTTATGGGGATCATGAGAATACCATGAAAGACTTGTGAACTAGAATTTATCAAATTGAATCATCAATAGTACAAGCTGTTAGACCGAAATCCTTCTCATCCCCACTTCACTTAGCTACTGGAATTTATTCAAATCGTAAATGTAGTTCAAAAATTATTGTAAATCTTTCGGCAAAATTAGGTGTGTTTGCATCATAACATAGAGTAGCTCTTCATGAGATATCAGCTATAGAATGTAATGCAATAAAAATCGAGCCCGACGCCTATCTCCAGTACGTTTTTAACAATGCCGACCAAAAACCGTCTTCTTCAGACGGATTAAATAGTTCTCATTGTAGGTGGTATCTGCTGTGTTACGCCTTCGACTGCATTGACTACTACTGGAGATGTTAGAAAATTAAACAGATTACCAAAAGCCTTGCAAATTTTCGAGAAAGCAAAAATACATGTTGAGAACCTACCAACCTATCAGTTTTCACTGAAATCCATTTTTTTTGTGATATAAGTGGTTCAAAATTTGGTGATTTTTCAAGTGATATTCCTGTTGCTCAATCAACTCACGTTTGGGAAAGTTAATTAAATGTAAAGCTACAAGAAATCTGAGGTTTCACGGAGCGTGTCGTCATTTATGCCGTACAAAATTCTCGATTCCAATACTTACCCAGAGTTAGCTGGTTGCCTGATAGTTGTTGACGAAGGATTCCTTTTGCATGAAGGCTCACGAGAAGAAAAGACGTTTGCTGATAGGGTTTCCAAATTTCAAATAGTTTGAACGATACAGACAAATTTCTAAAAAAAAAACGCTCCCGAAATCACATTCAAGTTGAATATGAAGTTAACAAAGAAAAAAAAGACTTATTTTTATCGAAAATAAAAAATAAGTTCCGTTTTATTACTAATTTAAAGAGCAGTTTTATAGCACAGACCGTTTTAACGATTAAAAAAGCCAAAGGAGATGCATAAAAAAATTCGGATAAAAACTTGTGATTGGAACTGACATTGATTTAGCAACATTGATGATAGCGTTAACACGTGACGAATTTAATGTTACTATATGTGGAAGCCACAACAAAACAACCAGATTGAATTTATCACAGTCGAGAAAACCAATATTTACAAAATTAATTTTATTTGCTCATGCATTTACTAGTTGCGACAGAGTCTGCTCAATATTCAGAAAAGGAAATTACTCGTAAAAACGATTATTTAATGAAATATGTGGAAGTATTATGTAAACCCAATGCATCTTCTACAAATGTTGAATTTGAAGGAGAAAAATAATCTTGTCTTTGTACGGAGAGTTACGTACATGATCAGTAAGTCAAAAAATGCAATAAACCTGAAAACCTAAACCTAAAAACACGACAGGTAAATTAGCTTCTGATGAGCTATTGCAACTATTTCACTGTACTTATACAAAAGGTTGTTCGAAAAGTGTGGATGTAGAAAGGCCGGGCTTCTATGTTCGTCTCTCTGTAAAAATTGTAAGGGTTATAGTTGCTTAAATGGTGAAAAGACTACGATTGGCGATGATAGTGATGATTTCAACGAAGAAAATGCAGCCGGAATACAAGAGAAAGGAGTAGAAAAAAGAGGAATTGAAAAAGATACCGAAGATTACGAGTCACCACCGCGAAAGACATCATAGAGATTATCAAGAAAAAAAATATAGGGAACAAACGAAAATTGTCGAATTCAAATCTGCAGTAAATTAATATAATCATAAATATTATTCTTCGTCTCATTATTACTTGTGATTGATAGTAATGTTCTCTTGCAATTTTTTCGAGCCCCTCTTAAAATTTGTCAAAAAGTTTCAGAGGATAATCCGAATCGCATGAGCCCTGGATCATAATTTTCGGTGCCCTTGAACAGAAGTTCACTAAAATGGATCTTGTGAACCAGACTAATTACCATGTCTATACATATATGAACTCTGTGTATATATTTTCAAAAATAGAAATAATTACCCGTGAAGCCATTGAAATCGAAAAACGTCCCAACTGTCTCAATAAACGCGACGATTCTCAAAGACTCCCCAATACCTGGAAACCACTTTTGGTCCGACATACTTCTATTTACTCCGACTTGGGAACTAATCCGTTCGAACCTCCCATCGACCGTCCGATACCCGATCCTGCCATAATTACTAATGAACCCTTGAATGAATGTGAATTGTGGATTCAGGCAACTAGAAAAGCAGATTTAACTTCTTATAACTTGAAATGGGCAACGGTGTGTTCAAAACATTTTGTAGGAGATATTTTCAAAGAATCTAGGAAACACAGGGCTACATAATTTTATTTTATTTTTTCATTTCAGACAAGCCAAGTGCACTCAAAGATGTTGAAAATATAGACTGGGTACCGAATCAATTACTTGGCTACAAAACGAATATCAATGCAGTTCAAAGCATTCAGAGATTGTATTGTAGGGAACAGCGTGATA
The DNA here is from genome assembly GCA_032362365.1 of Zygogramma bicolorata. NCBI lineage: Eukaryota > Metazoa > Arthropoda > Insecta > Coleoptera > Chrysomelidae > Zygogramma > Zygogramma bicolorata. The sequence continues at coordinate 209,420 of JAVJAQ010005227.1, forward strand.
AAAATGACATCGCAAATATTCCAGTTGATATGGATAAAATTGATGATGATTCTTTGTGTGAATGACCCAGCTGTTCAAAACTTGAATATTATTGATGAGCAAAATCAAACTCTAAATCATATAAATTGACCAGTTGAAGGAGTAGAACATCCACTAAACTCTGGTGAACACCTATGTCCCGATATCGATTTCGAGTTGCAGATTTGTTATCGTGAAATCCATCATCTCCGGAAAACTGCAGACTTAATCATTCCCATTGGGAAGTTTAAAGCATAAGTCATCTAAATGCCTTTTTCTATACAGGATTACCATATGAAAAGATGGTTGTAGTTTATGATTTTGTAGAGCCTTATATAACATATCCTAAATCTGTTCTTTCAAAATTATTATTTATTAAAGTACATTTTCAGTATTTTTTTCACAAGCTTCACTCCAATCCCTCTAATCCATTTAGATATGAACATATTGTATGAATACAAACTTTTATAGCCTTTGAAGTCTTCTCCTGTGCATACACTTTTATATTGTTTTATTCGTTCGTTTTCGTTAACCAGCTGACGAACGTCAACCCTCAGAAGTCGAAACTTGTGCGAGCAATGGATCAACGAGGCCTTACCTTTCAACGTGCGATTACCCAGCACGGTGGCCCGGCGAGGATTCGAACCCCGGCCTTCCGCTTGATAGGCAGATATATATATATATACAAAATAGTTTATAATGTCATACAAATGTCATGAAACTTTAGGAAAGTATTCCACAGCATTACTACAATCCCCAAATTGTAATAAATAAGGATCACATCCCTTACTTTCCTTTAAGGCCGGTTCATGCAACAATCATTTTAATTACATTAACATTACATTATCATTAGGAAAAGTTGAACACCCATTTTATAGTGGAAGCGTTCATGCAACACTTTAGTACATTACATTTATCATTAGTCGCACTAAGAAGTTGGCAACTTTCAACTTTATTTTCATTACATTGCGAATCTTAGTGAAAACAGCAATTGCGCATGTGCAGTGACGTTTCATTTGACTGTTTTAGGTTATGTTATCTTTATTTTTGTGTTTATATTATTAGTATTCAGCAATATAACGGATCAAGGTGCTTTAATAGAACTAGTTCGTCAATATGAACATCCTTAAAATGAAAAAAAAAACAAAGATTTCAACAACAGTTTCATAATGTAATGAGTGTTGCATGAACGGCAACATTTTCTTAGTGAAAATGTTATGATAGTGTAATGTAAATGTAATTATAATGATCGTTGCATGAATCTACCTTCTAGTTTCTCTAAATATCTCTTCTGGCTATCCATAGACAAGGTGTTGAAATAACCACTTTTATCAGCCATTTCACATACAATTTCCTTGCAAGCAGTAAGAATAATATATCTAGATTGCAAAATTTAGACATTTATATATGTCAGGTACACTAAGGGTATACCCAAAATTAGGGTAAACTCGTAATTTCTTCATAATTACGATAATAATCTCATTAAATTACCATTGTTGCTTATGGAAGTAGGGTTTGTTTGTCCAGCAGGCTGATTGACAGTTGTCTTGTGACGTCACATGCCCGCAGTGTATCCATTTTCTAACCTTAGATTTGAAAAAAGGGTGGCTATTAATGCTCTTCATAATTTCCGGTAGGGTTGCGTATAATCTAGGCCCTAGAAAGTTACAACGTCGTTGTCCAATACTTTTTTCACATCTTGGTATGATTATATTATATCTCTTTTTCCTTGTCTGGTAACTATGATCGACATGTTGAATCGGTATTTTGTCTTCATAAACATTCAGTAGACAGAAACAATAGTCTTATATCTAAAACATTATCTTCTGCGAATAAATTTCTTGTCGAATATGTTTTTTCTCTATTGTACATAATTTTGAGTATCCATTTCTGAATAACATTGAGATTATCTAAGTAACAACTAGCAACACCTCCCCATCCTATTATGCCATAAGAGAGTCGGCAGTGAACTAATGAATAACATATGGTTTTCAGAGCTTGTTTGTCTCTTCAAAAACTTTTCAAGCTTCAGGATCAGTTTTCATTATATATTCATTCGATGCATATTCTCCAGTTTTCTAACACTTTATACCGTCAATTTATTACTGTTCCAATACTTTTCTGGATGGTATTACTTCTTCAGTAATATTTTTGTACACCTATCTGAAGATGAATATACACTGTCGCCACATTTTAAAGGAGCCATCCACCTTCTCTTGTCGAAAATGCAACTTCCACTTTGGAAAGTTGGTGGACATGCAACATTACCAAAATTTTGAAGTTCTTGAGGCCGAATAGTTGTCCTAAGAACGGAACTACCGTTATATTCGGTAGGATGAGGTATAAATAAATTTTGTTCATTGTTACTCGACCCAAATAAAATTGTATACTCTTTTAAACTATTTTCGTAGTTTATTTTCACCTTCAGTGAGTGACGACTTCTCATAGATAATCGATGTAAAGTTCATGTCATACACATCAACTAGGCTAAAGCATTTCATCGAACTCATGAAATGATTCTTCTCAAAAAATTTCATCAATCTTACTTCGGCGTAAACAAGTTTCTCTTAAGTTGCTTAACTTATCTTTTTCAACAACTGGGATATAGGGGTAGCTGGTGGTATGCAATTTTTATGTATTCATCATTATATTTCAAAGAGACAGTTTTTATCACTCACTACACCTGCCAATTAGATAAATCAATTAAATCAATCAAACCATAATTTATTGTTTTAATAATCAATTTTTATTTACTTTTTTATTATAAAACAGCAAGTGTTCAGGATGTGTATAGATAAAATATACCTGCATGAAATGTACATAGCTCAAACATATACTCTAGTCAATATTTGAAAAAGAATAACAACACAACACATCTAATTTGAGGTAATAGGAGCAGAAACTGTGAATCGTATTTTATGGCTACCGTAAATAGGTAGGTACCGCTTAAAAAATTATCGAAGTTGTAATAATATTTCAGAACAGCATATATTCACCTAAATTTCAAATAATTTATGATATTTTTGGTAACAAGTTAACATCTTTGATGTACGAAAGTTCTAGGAATTAGAAATGACTGGTATAACATATGCAATGTATCTTTTCATTGATTTCTTTAATTCATATTAATGGATGAATTGCATTAAAAAAAGTTTACTGAAATGGAAAGGGGGTGTGATAGTGAAGAAAGTGAGAGAAATAATTAGTTTGGTCATATTATTTGTTTATGAGCTGGCATGTAAAAGATACATAAAAGTCAAGATCAGCACTGGTGAATTTTTCAAAGCCAAAAACTCCCACACACTTACTGAAAGATAGTAGGTATCTTGGAGAACTTCTTTTGTTTGTAGTTGAGTGCAGAAACCCACTTAAAAAAAATTCATAATCCCTAATTCTGCACAACTACTAGTTACAATGATTTTATTCCACTTGTGTTGAGGCGTATCCATATAAATACACTCCAGTTAGTAGACTGGGGGAAAAATAAAAACAATTTATTGATTCTATTAAGTGTTACATAGGTGAGAAAGATCGCAAATGAACTGGATAAAGCGCTACACAATCTTTTTACCTACTTTTTCACTTCATTACTGATGTGTGAAACTGGAAAAGTCATCATTTCCACTGAAATAAATTTTTCATCTAGTCACTGAGGTACTTTTCTTTGGAAAGGATGTGTGGTGTTCCAACAAAATGATTAAACTTTATGATAAAGGAACCAATAGATAGCAAACATAAAACTTGGAGGACTCTTGATGTTACTTTGGCTCAAATACTTTTTTATCTCATCTACACTCATTTCAACTACCTCAATGATTTCATCATCTACTCCACCACCATCTGATACTTTCATGTCATCAGTGACTTCGCAATAGAAGGCAGTCTGTAGGCTGGCTGAAGTACCAACTCCCGACCTATAGGACCCAATTTTTTCCAAACAAGCCAATGGAACCTCATATCCGCACTCTTCTAATATTTCTTCCTTAGCAATTTCTGTGACTGACTTTTTTTTGTCTACGATTCCAGCACATAGTTCAATAGTTATGCCAATATCAGGGGTATACTTTGCCGTGTCTATTTCACTATTCATTTTCCTATCTTCTTCTGGAATACTACCAAAATAAACAGCTGGGCGAAACTGTTTAACAAATATTAGTTTGTTCCTTGTAATATTATTTATGACGATAGCAACGCTGTCATGCACAGTTAACAAATCCCATGTCCTCTTCTTTCCATTTTGTGTAAAGTGCATAGTATAAGGCTTCAAATATTCTGATTGTTCTAATGGTTTTATCATCACCTCAGAAATATTATCCATAACAGTTGGAATGTGTAGTGTACTTATTGAAAAATAAAAAACTATCTCAACAGTCTAATGCTTATGTATGTCCAAGAAGAACAGCCTTCTTTTTACTACTGAAAGATATGGATTTGTGGTTTCATGTTTCATCACAATCGAAGACCTTTAACCTTCTACGAATGAAACGTGATTATGATAAATTTACAAATGGTTTATAGTAATGTTAAATGTTTGCATGGACACTACTCTTGTTTGATTTCGATTTTTGACTTGACAGTTTTTTTTTATTTTTGACATTGACATTATTTTTTTAGGTTGTGTTCAATAGCCGCGTCTAACAGCTTACAGCGTTTGAAGCTGCAACCAACGTTGGTAGTATACACGGATAGGAGGAAGGTTACGAAATGTCATCATATCGATCCTTCCATATTGCGGGGGCGTCAATGAGGTTAAGGTGAAATTCCACGATATACTAATATGCAGGTGGATTTCAGTTTCTGGTATCTGATTGGTAGATAACAACAGATTGCAAAAAAAAATACTTGCTTCCCTAATAAGATCTATGAATATTCGAGTATATTGAAAATCTAACTTATGGTGTTCAATACTGAATGTCAGTCGAGAAAAAGTGTGGATATACTCTTCGTATTTGTGTTTGGTTTGACAGATTATTCAACTCGATCTGACCTCGATATATGTGAAAATTGAAAACGAAAGCAAATGAAAAATTGATGACTGTGTATGGTTGGTGAAAATCCGAAAGGAATACACCCGTGTTTTAAAAAAAAATCTTATCCTAAGAAACTTATCCTAATAGAAACACTTTAAGGCTAGTAAAATATTACACCAAGAAAATCCTTACACTATTGAAAATTGAACAAACGACTTGAAATACTGTGTATGGAAGTGTTTGAAAGGAGTCCAAGTTTCCCAATGCTACACAGAAAAGATTGAACACGCTCTACATTATATCTTTGGAGTATTCAAAAATGTATTATGAATGCCTGTGGATAAAGTAATACAAGATAATGAGATATGTTGTTTTAATAAGGGATAAAGAACTGGAAATTGTCAACACTAATGTATCACCATTTTAGTGTTTAGAATGGAAGTCAACAGGGATTGCACATATCCTTACTTTAGAACAAGTTTTATAGGATCTGAAGGCGTTTCGAATGATAAGCAAGTGAGTTTTTTTTAAACGTTATCAGGATGCAATGGTTGCTAGAGTGTAACAGCTTGTAAGACGGCAGAAATCTTCACATCAAGATATTATGGACAGAAGATAATAAATTTGCTGAATACTAAATGGAGATGACAATGTGTGTATTCATAACGTGAGGAATAAAGCATATTCAGTTGTAATGGAGTTCAATGAAGAAGAGAACGAGATTAACTTTGTCAAATGTGAAGACTGTGCTGCCCATTCAGGTAAGTTGAAGATAAACTGTGGTATGCAGTATCCTTTGGGCTAGAAATAGAACTTGTATTTTTGATCTGTGTGTGATCAGTTGATGGTGTCACATGGCACACCTGATCTCGTACTAAACACCCTCAGTACTATGTCTTTTCAAAGAATCTGCCTTCGGGAAATTCTTATCAATTTGAGTTATCTGCTTTTCAGCTACATGTTCTGTTGGTCATTTTTGTTGATGAAGTGTGAATAAGGTAATATTTCGAAATACTATAGTTGATGAATATTCTCTTAACTGGATTTGTTCCAGTCATTTATAATTTATATGGATCAAATACATATCAGAGAAGTAAACAATACTTCTCAATAGGTTTTATATTAATAGAGATAAGTGAGATCTTTCACTCTTATTCGAACCACCAACAGAATAAAACTGTTTAAAGAATGTGAAAGCAAAAACATTTGTTCCTGTATTAATAATATTACTATTAATTCAAATTGGCCAGTGTGTTAGTAAGGAAATATTAATTTTCGAAAACAAAACTAAAAAAATAGTTTCGTTTTCATACGGTCAATAACTATTTCAAAACAATATTGAAATTGTTAGTTTTTCATCACTATACAGTTCAAAAATAAAAAGTGAGATCCTGGGCTAAACAAAATCAACCATAGCTTATCCAATCCATCTTGGCACAAACTTACTTTACGGTTACTTTTCCAGTTGCACACTGGTAGTTTAGACCGTGACGAAAGAAAAGACACCGTATAGGAATAAATTTCAACACAGTGAACACATATAATAGGTGTTTTTTTCCCTAGTATATTTCACAGAGAATACTGGGCATATACTTTATCAGTTCTGTGCCAAGATGGATTGGATAAGCTGTAAATATTTATGTATCCATTATTCTTCTTAATTGGTTATACCATAACTGTTTCAATATATATTACTATCTTTTCTTTGTCATTTATTGTGGTATTATGATCTGATGACATTATTTTAAATATTTCATTTTTTTGTATTTACATCGCTATATAAGAATTCATTTCTTAGGATCAGCAACTCAATGAACTTTAAAATAAAAAGATGTCTAATAAGTCAAACTTTTATCTTTCCAATGCTGGATTTTTGAACTCAACTAAACTAAGAAGATGGCCATCTTTTCAACTAAGAATTAATAACTATGAACTTAACGTATGTGCATAAAACACAATATTTTCTGACATTACCAGTAATTCAAAAACAAATTAAAGATTGCGAAGAGAGGAAGTTTGTGTCATACAAATCAATTGGTGTAACCAAGACAGTATTACCTACTTGAAATTAGTCGGAATCAATATGGATCGTGAAGAAGTTATTGAAATGATTAGTATTATACTTTTAAAAGTCACAACTTTTGTTGCCACTGGAGTGATCAAGAAACAAAAAAGACGGAATGATGATATCTATACATAGTGAGAAACATATTTACAAGTGGGGTATTATTCAAGGCGTTTCATGGTGGTATCCGTTAAAATACCTTTAGAGTTCTGAAAACGACTCCTGGTAAATGTGGAATCTGGAATAACTATATCTCTTTTTATTGTATTGTTTATTTTCAATATGAGACATTTCACCTACAAACACATCTGTTTTAATATCATCAGAGCTTTCCCAGTATGAAACCAAAAGTAGTTGATTATTTGACATGCATGTTTTGGTTACATTTTACTGACAGCCAGTGGGATTCACAGCTGGCTGTTGTGTGAGAATAACATTCCTCATAATAATTTGTTTATACAACACATAATCCACTTTGACTATTTTTCAGGAGGATGCAAACATGCTATTGCATTCTTAACTGGGATTCATCGACATAGTGAAGAACCTTCTCCTACTGCAGTCACTTGCTACTGGAAGAAGTCTGAGTTGGCGTCAATAGCTTCGTCAAAGAAATTCATTCTTGCCAAAGAAATAGGAACTTTAGATTTGGAGCCTATGGTAGCTGGAGACAGAACTTTCTCGAAAAATGTTGTTGACAATAGTATATCTAGTGAAAGAATGAATACCCAACTCACTAAATACTATAGGGAATTTGATGATACTGAGCACCTCTCTTTCCACTATCTACTTAATAATGCATACTTTGATGAAGTTATAATGAACATTGAAATGTTTATACAATTTGTGAATAATTTTTTCTCCTACTCTGATTTTTTAGTTCAACCAGTCCATATCATTTCTGAATTGATTTTTTGTGAAATAAAGCATAATACTGAATTTTTTTTTGATACTTTCCAAAAAGTATACTGAATAAAAAAAACTGTTTTGGATTTCATAATTTATTGAAATAATAATGAAAATTAATTTTGTACCAAAAATTATCAGTGGGAAAATAAGAGGTGATGCATTTGCTGTATTTTGAGAAGTTGAAAATTTGCCTACATTTGAAGCAAAACAATTATTTCTAGGAAAGACATCAAAGTGAATGCTTTTAATTTCTCAAAATACCACCATGACAAAAACCCACCAAAAACTCATGATATCACCTACAAAGCAATGATTACAATTTTGTCCTATATGCATAATCTAAAAACACATTGTTTTGTTTTACTGGGTTCGTTAACCGTGGCCTGCAACTTTTAGTGCATTTGAGGGTGATAAGGTAAAGGACGCAGTACCAACTTGTCAAGCGCTATAACAGTAACCAGATCACTACGTCATTACCTTACCTCCTTTGAAGGTGTTCAATGCAGTTGTAGATGAAACGTCAGTTATTCTAACTTGAAGGCCACGGCTAACAAACCATTATGGCTTTATATTTTTATTCAAATTTATGAATTGATATCACTCAGGAGGTAAATTTCCAAACATTCACTTAAAAAATATGTTAGTGATGAGATCGAGGATTTTACTGAAAATTCAAAAAATCATTTTGTCATACATAAAAATCTGAAAGAAATTAAGACGTTCTAGCTAAAAGTAAACTTTAATCTTGAAAAAACAAAATGTTCAGGTGGTGACGTGAGACACTAATGATAAATAGGATTCCTTCAGAAACAAAGGACCAAGTAATAAAATAATAACTTTTCAGGATTCAATGGCAAGATTTAGGAATGAGAATCTAGAATTGTAGTTATTTTATTATATGTTTGAATTCGTGAAATGTTTTACTGTCTAATTCAATTTACATTGTGGACAGAATAAAAAAAACAAAGAGATTATTTGATACTCGATTCAAAGTCCAAATTTTAAAAAAGATCTTTTGAGCAGAAATTCAACATTTTGATTTTTTAACACTTCACAATGGAAATTAATCTTCATAGAGTAAGTAAGTGAACATTTCACTCAATAATCCTAAACAATTCCAAAAATTTATACAACATATTTTAGTGATGTGTCCATGAATATTTGAGAGGCTGATTTTCATTTCATATAATGATTTATACTTTTATTTCATTTCGAGAAAAGGAAAAGATGTGTGATGCATTTTTCAGTGACATCAATTTGCCAAAAATTCTGTTTGGAATAATTCTATTATATTTTTGATTTCAGTTAAAGGTATAAATCAGTCATTAAAACTAAGTACATTACCAGTAAAAGCCTATCTCCTATTTTATTACAAGATTGATAATTTCAGAAAAGTATACACACCACAGTGAGCAGCAAAATTGAACGAATTATATATATATATATATATATATATATATATATATATATATATATATATATATATATATATATATAATTCATTCATTCCATTCCAATGAACACTTTCTTGGAGTCATATTCATTATTATTTCTTATAGTAGTAGTTACAACTACACGAAAGTGTTTGTGGATGGCTAGTTTTGAACTCTAGTTATAATTTGGATTAATTTTTAGGTATTGTTACAGAAACAAGCAATCATTTTAAGAGTATTTTATACGATCAATTCCTAAACCGAATCACAATTTTCAGTTACTTACGTTGAAATGATCCTCGCAAACGTAGGCCCTAACTTTTTTAGAAACCCTATCACACCCATTCAAAGCAGTTAACCAGGCATTCCTCCTCGATGAATCGAACGGCAACAGAAAAAAGTACTTATTTGCGGAAACTTTAGAGTTGTTCTTGCACTCAGTTACCAAACAAAACTTCACAAAATCACTCTTCGATGCCATAATTTCGGGAAATTTTCCGTTGAAGCGCGAAATAACATGAAAAGTTGCGAAAGAATGTCAACACTGTCAAGTCAACAGTAATAAGTTCCTGCAACTTGTAAAAATGAAATTCCTCTAAGATATTCATTCATTAAATAGGAGGGGTGTGGCTTACCAAAACCCAACTTCATATGGTTGTATTTATGAATGAAAGTGTTGACGTCAGCATTTGATATCTTTCGTTACATAGTAGAGGTTTTAAAAAAAATAGTGGAAGGATCGAGGTCAGAAGGGCATTTTTGTAAACAGATTTTCATGCTCTATCAGATAAAATAAAAAAAAGGGAACATTTTTTTAATTCCGGTTCCTCATTTACCTCAGAATTGCCAACTTCGATTTCCCCAAACCCTGCCCCTAGCCTCAGGTACCCCTTCGCCAATAAACTCGTGACATTTCGTAACTTTCCTATATATGAACGTTGGCTGCAACAAAAAAATTTGACAGTTTTCCATGGTGAAATGCAAATTTTGTAAAGCGCTATAAGCTGTTAGACGCGACCATTGTTTTAATAGCCTAAAACTTCGAAGTGGTCGCCATCTATATATTTTTTTTTGAACTAACTGGAAGGTGAACAACAAACATTAATTCTATGGAGTCTTATGAGTGTTGGATTTAAAATTATTATTTAGGAAATATTCAAAACTCAAAACAGTACAGAAGTGCGAAGAGAGAAATAGATATGAAATGTTGTTGTGGTTTACAAACCAAAATGCAGCGAATTCATTGAAGTATTCCTACAAAATCGAGAAAAATGTGCTCGGTGTCTCAGTGCTCATTATATAATACTAGTACTATTTCACTACATAAATTCCCCATCAACGACAAAAAGTTTTGTCTCAGGAGGAAAAATATGTTGAAAATTAGTAAACCAATAACTTTCTAGAGCGTCTGAAAATAAAGTTTAGTGGACTTTTCAGTTCCCACTTTGAAGCCATTTTCAAGACTTTGTAATATAATATTTATTAATATATAGTTAAAGCAAAGTATTATTATATTTATGTAAATAAATCATAGTTTTCTAGCCTGTTTTTTATCCTATCACACTATCCCACAATTAGTCAGTAGAATGACTGCCAAGAAAAAATTGTGTCTCCTTGGTTAGACACATTTTTTTAAAAAGCATGATTCATTCATGTTTGGTAATATTGGAACCTTTGGTGTGATATTAGTTACCCTAACACCAAACTAATATCACATGATATTATCAATTTTCTTCTGAAAATGATAACCTTGTTGACGAATTGAATATCGAGTGATGTCAGTTCAGCGTTAGGGTTGTTGATCTCTATAAATCAATGATTCATTGGCATCCATCGCTTCAACTCTTCGAATAATAAAATAATCAATATTGAATTATACAATGTATAAGTACAGAAAAAGGTTTTGTAGCAAAACGAAAATCAGGTTTTTCTCATGATTTATTTGAATAGAAAAAATGAAGCATTTGTTGAAACACTAATCGGTGACATGTTTTATTAAATCTGATAAATTGATCCTTTATTTAGCACAAAAAGCTAATTACATGCAAAAATTTCATGAAAATCAACTTTTACTTCTATATAATATTTAGGAAATTACATTATCACCTGTTTATCACCATAATAAAAGGGCTGCTTTGCAGGAACATTGGTATTTCCATCCCTCATCAGCCAGCAATATATTGATTTCATGTGGATGCTCTACTAAAGCTAATGTTCGCAAAAATAAGCTCCTTATTCTCTATGGATACTCTCTTCCACTCCACTTGCAATGATATGCCCTGCTTTGAATACAGCCTCACCCTCTTTCAACGGTCTAGTTCTGCTTCCCAAGGTGATCAAGAATACTATGTAGCTCCAATTCTATAATAGACATTTTTTGGCGAGGGAGTTGGCGCTGTGGTTCCGCGTCCGCCTGTGGCTCTAGAGGTCCCGGGTTCGCTTCCCCAACAGGGCAGAGATTTTTCTTTATAAGAAATCAATCTGTCGTGTTGGCGAATGACTCCTGCCACCTTTCATAGTTGACGGGTCGGCGAATAACCATGCTGTTTCTGAGTAAGGCGTGGGGAGTTAGTAACAAGCCTGATACACACACACACACTTACTAATAGCAATGAACTTGACTTTGGGTTATATGTCTAGAACGATGCCCATGAAACCTAGTAACAAGAACAATAGACATTTTGATCTGGAATGTAGGTAGGTGCAGTAGTTCAAATTATAACAATCACTAGTGAAATGAGGCTGTGAAGGATCCTTTTCATGTAGCAGAAGAATTCTTACTGCAAGTGTAGTAAAATGCAAGTGCGCATGCTCCGTAGTTGCTGCAAATGCAGTAAACATTTCAACACAGAACACCCTATCTACACAGAAGCGCAACTTGAAGGCGGTCCCTTTGATCTTTTGGGGTCAATTTTTCGTAACCTTGATTTAAAGCTTGGCTTGTATAATGCCATTTCTTGGCGGCAATTTCAAACTGTCGGTTGGTATACAGTTCAAGTGATACACCTTTGTGAACTTTCTAGACTAAGCATTTCTGCTTCTGAACTGAAATTGGGGCAGTTTTAATTCCATTTGAAGATACGACCCTAGGAAGGTTTTAGTAATTTAGAACTTACATCTCCCCTATCAAATTCGTCTAAATGCTTTGTTGATCAGCAATCTAAATTCTCTTATTCTCAACAAATATAAACGGAGAATTTGGATAATTACCAAAATAATTTCAGTGAATAGGCTTACTGTTTTTTGCACCTTTAAAAAAAAGTAGTGTAGGCAGCTATTTAATGTTCAAATAGTTTTAGAGTAATCAACTGAATTTAGCAGGAACGAACGTTTAAAACTACTCTGATCATGCTTTCATCCGATATTAATAAAATTTATCAGTAGCAATAACCCAAGGACATTGATAATTGTTCGAAAATTTCATAACAGATTTCGAAAGCTTGTTGCTAGGAAACAGACCGACGCCGAAGGCGTAGGTCTGTTTCCGATGAGCAACAAGCTTGAGAAAGTTTTTGTAAAATGTTTGAGCATTTATCAATGTTCGAGGGTTATTCGGATATAAAATATTTTGCTAATTATTGTAGAAAAGAATGCAGAGCAAAACCAATTTCATTGATATTCTCGTCAGTACATAACCAAATTGTGACATTTTGAAATATTGAATATTTGAAACGTCAAAATGGAAATAACTCAATTTGTATGTATCCATAGCAATAACATAATAAAGTGAAAAGAGCCCATGGGTAATTATCAGTGTAATTTTGTTCTGATTGGTTGTGTTCGAGCAGATGACTTCAAACTGACTCTTCTTATTGGATTTCTACTTTAGCAAAAAATTTTCAGCAGGAAAAACACCAGAAAAAAACTTTTTTCTTTAAAACAGTTTATTATACCAAATATAGATTCTGAAACGACCCGAAACACCTTGGTAGCTAGCCATTTTCAAGTTTGTCTATTTGTTTATGTTACCTAACCACTAACACCCTAACAACACAAATGTGAGGTTGACAATATACAAAGCCAAGCTTTCGATTCGGTCCGAACGCTTCAGTTGCGCTTCTGTGTAGATAGGGTGTTCTGTGATTTCACTGCTCCATGAAAAGGGGTTGAAAGCAGTGTAATCTGTGATTTTCATGTCATTTGTCATTTATGCTATTTATATTTAAGGTGTTTTCTGGCGCTCTTGTATTCAAAATGTATTCGTCTCTCCATCTCTCGGCTGGTCGTAAGTGAGAGAGCACGAGACAGACAAATACGTTTTGAATACATGAGCGCCAGAAAACGCCCTTATTATTGGTATTTGATTATGTTTTCCAGAAACTACACCAAAAGCCTAATTACATTGTTTGGCTGAGAGCCGATTAGTAGATTCCCAATCAGGTCTATTCTGCGGTGGCCTATTGATTCTTGATTATCATTAGACTGAATAATTTATAGTTTAAAAAACTAAAAAAACACGCTTTTATAGCTAACCGAACTAAAAAATAGAAAATAATTTTTAATTACAATGAGTTTATATTACGGTAGTAGAAGGCTAAACACAAATAAAATTATAATAAAATTTAAGTAATTAACAGAATAAAGTAATTCAGAGTAAAATCGTGGGGTGCTCGATATATTATATATTACAATCATTCTATCGGTAATTATCTTTGAGAGGAGACTTATGAAATGTAGTAAAATACACCCCACGCTTTTTACTCTGAATTACTTTATTCTGTTAATTACTTAAATTTTATTACAATTTCATTTTGAGCTGATTGACTATGAATGATTGTTTAGCCTTCTACTACCGTAATATAAACTCTTTGTAATTAAAAATTATTTTCTATTTTTTAGTTCGGTTAGCTATAAAAGCGGATTTTTTTAGTTTTTGAAACTATTAATCATTTTTCATTTTTTAGTTCAATTCATCAATTATTTTCTAGTGGAAATGTGATATTTCTTACGAATCATTCCGCAATCTCATCATTTCATTTAAAGCTTCACTATTGCATGGGGCACTTCCTGTTAACTTAGAGCAATCAAATTCTTCAATCCGAATACCGTCTAAAGATCTTACACGACTAAGTGCTACATAGGCTTGTCCAGCAGCAAACAATCGCGAGCCTAGATAAATTACTGCATGATCAACTGTACAACCTTGCATCTTGTGAACGGTCGAAGCCCAACTCAGGATTATTGGAAACATTCGTCTTTCACCAGTTCCGTGGCTGTATTTCGCTGGGAACTATATTATATGTTACATAAATCTCATATACTGTAATTTGCATGTATCAGACTCATGTACACCTACGCATGTAAGATAAGGAATGAACAATTGTGAGAACGCAACTACCCTGAAAACGTTTCTGCCTCCGTTGTGCTGTGCCGAGTGCCCGAACGAAAGAACGAAAGAGTAAGTCCGAAACTGCAGGCATGCGCAGAACTCTTTATGGTGTATATTTATTTATATTTATATATATATTTATATGCTTCTATAACAGTTGTCGATTATTCTCAATAACCATTGCAATATTCAATATTGATAGTTGTTCAAAAGATTCACCAGATAGTAGACCTGGAAGTAATGATATGGAAAATCAACATAATCAAAGTAGAATTGGATGAACTGAATTGTTTATCTCAGTGGAGTTCTATTTCATTACTAGACTAAATCGTTATTCAATCCATAACGATGTTTGTACAGTACCTTGAAGTAATACCTTCCAAGCTTAAGTGTTTTCTTATAAATGAAATTGTATAAAATTTATTTTATTCATAACAAAACAATATTTTGTTCAATAAGATATAATAACATCCTGATCTTATTAAAGGTACTATTCTCAGACTTTTTGTTTCGAATAACATTTTTGTTCATGAGTCAATACGCTCAGAATCCGCGCAAAATCCTCACAAACGTCCTATTAATCCACGGTTATTCCGCAGCGATGAACATGCTCACAAATGGAGTAATTATTCTAGCTCAACCTCTCCAAGCAAAACAGTATTCACACTATAAATACTAACCTACCCTCTAATTTCGCTTTGCTGCTTCGAAGTTGAAAAATTTTAACTTCTGAAGGTCACTGCTCGCAGGGTCCCTGCTACCATGAGTGCAAAGTGTGCAATGATAATACGGGCGCCACCCTTTATAGGGGCGCCAAAAACCCAGGGCCAAAAATTGCACAAAAATAAAAATTCTAGAATAAATATTGGAAAAGGAAATAGCATTAGGCATTTCTTATAAATACACACGAAATTTTATTAGTATATTATCCAGTTACAGCCGATTCCTATTTGCAAACAAGTCAGAAGTCAAGCCAGTTAGGTCATGCGGTTTCTTGTTTATTGACTGTTCCTGTTCAGACATGAATAATACCTGGAGCGCTGTAAAAGGTATCGCGAGGGGCGTTTTTGATCTAGTTAGTACACTGGACCGTGCAACAAGTGCATTAAAACAATAAAGCTTATTTTCACATATAAAAGTTATTCGTATTTTGTCAAGTGTTGTGTGAGTTTGTTGTGTTATATTTTGTTTACTATTTTTCTAAAGAATTGTAAGTGCTGAATACCGAATAATGTTCCTTACTTTATACTATCAACATTAGCCCTTTACAGGATACTGATAATAACTATTATTTTTACCTATAAATATCCTTTCATTAATTGAAATGTCAGGTACGAGTTTAAAAAAGTAATTAGTCTTTTATCCATTTTGTAGGGTTTTTGAAGGACTATTAGATCAAATTAGGGTAATCTTGCATTTTAGGAAGTAGAATGTAAAGTAAAATGCAAGATTACTCAAATTAGTTTAATATTTTTTGTGCATTTATTTTTGAAAGGGCTCGAACAATTTGCTTTTTACTCAAATATCCAAACTTCGTGCTTATTATTGTGCCTACTGCTTGATTCCTAATTCCCATGAGTACTTATTATATTTATTTGTTTTTTTCAGGATGATAGAAAGAGAACTTCAGGTGCGATGCTTCGCAAGCAAAAGAAGCAGAGACTACAAGAAAGGGAAAAAATGGCTGGATCTATAAAGCACTTCTTGCAAATCAATCAAGATTCCACGGAGAATACGGATGCAACCGAATCTCAAGATTGTGAATCCGTAATATCAGCAACAAGTGGTGGCGGTTGTGGCAGCAAAACAGCTTCTACTGATGCAAAGCCCGATGAAGTGATGACACTATCCTCGTCTACAGCAGTTGAGCAATCTACTTCAGGTAATTCAGCTTTTACAAGAAGTTCGGTAATGACGGTAATGTCAGCTACCGAAATACCTGCTGCAATTGACAAGCTGATGAAAGCTTTAATGAGGCTAATGTCGATATGATTCCGTCCGACCCCGGCTTGTGGCCCGAAATAATCACCAATGAGATAGCTAGGATATTGGTTAAACGTGGTCCGCCCTTGATAGACATCAATTTTAGCTTTCCTAGTAATAAAGATAAGAGGAAGTTTTCGAGCCAATACTTTTTGAGAAGTCTTGCAAATGGAGAAAAAGTTGAAAGGTCTCGGCTTATTTACTCTATTTGCAAAGAATCTGCATTTTGTTTTTGTTGTAAGTTGTTTTGTAAAACTCCTAACACTTTTTGTGATACGAACAGATTATCTGATTGGCAACACTTGTCTTTGCTGATAAAGAGACACGAAAGGTCAATTTTACACAACATTTATATGAACACTTGGGTAAATTTACAAAAAATGTTGGAGACATCTACTTACGACTGTTAATGCTCATCACCTGCGGATTTTAGAAAGGAAAAAAAATATTGGCGCGATGTGTTGGAAAGAATTATTGGAATTTTTAAGTATTTATCCACACAATGTTTGGTATTTCAAGGTTCATCTGAATTACTTTTTAAATATGACAATGGGAATTTTCTAAAAGCTGTTGAGATGATTGCCACTTTTGATTCGATGATGAGAGAGCACGTTAGCCGAGTGTGTAACTCCCAAACAAAATCTGTTAAAATGACTCATTATTTAGGAATACAAATACAGAATGAAATAATTGAATTATTGTCGTCTAAAGTAAGAAATAATATCTTAGAAATGGTTCAAAATATTTTTCGATAATACTAGATTGTACAGTAGATACTAGTCATACTGAGCAAATTAGTCTTGTTTTTTATTGCGTTCAATCCAATACTGGACTCTACAGGGGAAGAAATATATACGTTTGTGACAGAAATTTTGGAAAAATTAAATTTAGATATAAAAAATATTAGGGGACAAGGTTATGATAATGGGGCAAACATGAAAGGAAAGCATGTTGGGCTTCAAAAACGCATTCTTGATGCGAATCCGAGAGCTTTTTTTGTACCTTGTGCGGCTCATACTTTGAACTTGACAGTAAATGACTCATCTAAGGTGTCAAATGCTACAATACAGTTTTTTAATCTTGTGCAAGAGTTATATGTTTTTTTCGTCATCTACAAAAAGGTGGGATGTTATAAGAAAAAATGTTCCCGGGTTAAGTTTAAAGCCTCTAAGTGAGACAAGTTAAGGTTTGCGAAAGCCTTCTACAAGTAGCTGAATATAATTCCTTTCACATTGATGCAAGACATAAAGCGAGTTCTCTCCTAACGTCTGTACAAAATTTTAAATTTATTTGTGGAATTATTATATGGCATGACGTTTTATTTCATGTAAATTTTGTCAACAAACAAATGCAAAGTGCTACAATTGATATTAAAGTATGCCAAACATACCTAAAACAATTGGTAGATCACTTCCAGCAATATAGATCTGACCAATCATTTCAAGAAATTCTTGTACAAGCGAAAGATGTAGCACGATCTCTCGAAATAGAAGAAGACTTTCCACCGTTACCAACATTCAGGAGGAAATTTAAACCGAAACTATTTGACTATGAACCCCGAGATGAGACCGATCATGATCCAAAAACCGCATTCAAAATAATTTTTTTCTTAAAAATTATGGATCAAACTTTAAGCTCTCACAAAAACCGATTTGACTTATTAAATGAGTATGATAATATTTTCGGATTTTCTTGCGACTAACACAAATTAAGTGACATCGATCTTTTAAAAAGTTGCTCTGATTGTGAAGAACGACTAACAGATCAGGATAATAAGGATATAGACTCCAATGATTTGTTTAACGAAATTAAAGCATAAAAATTGTTTTCATTACCTGACACTGACCCCTCAAATATTTCATAATATAAATTTGAGAACAATTTAATCTCCACCTTTCCAAACCTAAGCATTTCACTAAGAATTCTTTTGACATTACCTGTATCTGTAGCTTCTGGAGAACGTTCTTTTTCAATGTTGAAAATTATTAAAAATTATTTAAGATCGACAATGCTTCAAGAAAGATTGTCTGGGCTAGCAATATTAGCAATTGAAAGAGAAATTGTTGATGGTATAAATTTTAGCGATGTAATAGATGGATTTGCAACAGCAAAGGCTCGGAAAATATCGCCACTACAATAGCTATTTTTTATCTTTATAGACATTACTTAGGTACTAGGCAATATATCTGCTTTTTTTTATTTCTGTTATTTTAATATTTTATCAACAAATAAATATAACTTCTAAAGTTCAGTTTTTCATTCATTTCAAGCACCTACCTACCTATCTTCAAAAAATTCTTAAGGGGCGCCAAAATTTATTTTTTGCACACAGGCGCCAGCAGACCTTACGGGGGCCCTGACTGCTCGAGCAGTAAAATCTGTCAAAAGCTACTGTACTTGCAGTAGTTAAGGGCCATGAAAATACACCTTAATACTAGCCAAACATGTAACTACCTTAGCACACAAAGCAACTGAAGACGTTCAAATAGTAATTATCACTCAACAAGTCCTCAAGAATGGAAAACATGAACTGATAGTACCATTACTTCAGATGGTCAAAATTTGTTGTTCACCCTAAAGTGAAGCCATCTTGGATTTAGCAGCGCCATCAAGCGGTTGACGATTTTCGCCTATTAGGCATTCCAAAAACTTGTCAACATCTTGTCAAACGACGAAATGAACCAATACGGCTGCATTTGCCGCCCAGTAACTTTCGTTTGTTTGTTTAAAAGAGTGTTATATCCATGGTGAAACTGCATGGTATTTGCCCCCCATACATCACGTGATCTGGAGTGCCTAATTACGCATTCCAGATACTTATCAACATCTTGGGAAACGACGAAATGAGCCAAATACGGCGGCATCCGCCCCCCAGAAACTTTTCGTTTGTTTTTTTTTCAAACCTTCATCTTGTTGGAGCGTCAATTGGGCCAAGGAGACTTTTCACCAGTGCCACAGAATATTGAAACTACACAGAAGCGAAAGTGAAGTCGGCACCTCTGATGTCAAGGGGGTAAATTTTAGTAACCTTGAAATCATATGTTGAGTGAAATCATACTTCGCACACTGAGGAAAGGTACTGTGTCCGTCATTGAAAAATAAAACTTGCTACACACAGGAATATAATTGAAAACAACATCAGTATTTCATGAAGGTATAAACGGTTGAATATTTCGATGCATAATTTAAAGAGGCATTCCATAATTTTTTACAAGGTATCCAATAATCATTTATGATTGGAACACCCTTACCTTCTGAGGTAGAGTAATCAACACAACTAAATTCCACAAGTGACAGTGACAGGTATCATTCATAATAAATGGTGGCTGTGATCGAGCAATGTGGCTTTCGTTCGCTTCTGTATAATTCTGATTCCTGTGCCAGAGCGAGAGCGCATTTTCTACTGCTTTAATATGATTGACTACGAAGAACTGATACTTAGGGTCAGTGTGACCATGAACTTTCACCATTCTCAGGAGCACATTGGTTTTTCCAGGACTTGTAGCTAGAACACTTTGGTTACCACTCGTACCAACGGATTCGGCTGATATGTTGGCTTCTTCAACAAGTCTTGGTTTGATTGTTACAGATCTATCTGGAACGTCTTCATGAAGATATTTATTATGTGTCCTCGTACAATTATTGATCCCACAACTTCTCCGGAATCGGCATTTTTGTAACTGATGGTTGTTTTCAAACAGGAGAAGCACAATTTCTTGTCTGTTATGACTTTCCATCTTGTATCTACATCGTCTGTTTTGAATACCGTGCAGTCATCTATCTTATGGCTTTTTTTATTGCAATATGTACATTCTTCTTTGGCTGTAGTTGAACCATGAAAGATTTTTCAAATTTTCGATCATTTTCGTATCGGTGTGGATTGATTTTTGTAGAAAATTTCGAATTAGAATAAACTTTTTTGGATGTTGAAACATAACAAGCAGCATTTGCTTTATTTGTGAGCCACATGCTAAAATCTTCCAAGTTGACTGTACCGTTTTTATCACGAACTTCTTCACCCCACCTCAGCTTGAGTATATCGGGTAATTTCTGTACGATTTCCAAGATCATCGGATTTTGGGGGTGAGCTTCATAATTCAAGGATCTTATTGTACTCACCACATTGCTCACATGACTGGACAAACTAATGAGAATTTCCATATCATTTTCTATAACAAAAGGAATGGATTTCATCTTCGCACTAATAGAGTTTCAATAATTTGTTCGGGTTTTCCAAATCTCATCTTTAATGTCCCTATCACTTGATGTTAATTGTTTGGACTGATGAGCATCCCTGCAACTGCTGACCTAGCCTCGCCTCTCAAACATTTCTGGAGCTTTATCATTGCTTCCTCATCGGTATATTCACACAATTCGGATATTCTCTTGAAACTGTAGATGAACGTAGGCCAATCTTCACAGCGTCCATCAAATATTGAAAAATTTCTTTCCACTGACTGTCGTGCGAAAAATTTTTCATTTTTCGAAGTATATGAATTGTTCGTGTTGACGTTTTTGAGCAGAGAATTCAATGTTTCACATAACTGACTGACCTCAGTTTTTTTCAAATGGACGTGTTTTATATGCACTTTTGTCTTCCCATTCTTCATTATCCAAAGGTTGCACTTTTTCGACCCAATCGGCCACAAATGATTTGCCACAAGATGATTGAGAAATATTGTCTGGGTTATCAAGTGATATATTCTGATTTTTGTAAGAACATCATCGGAAATTACCTTGGCTTGATATAGAACTCCTTGTCCTAACTGATTTTCTTTCCTCATTTTGTGTAATTTCTGCTTCACGTACACTTACTTCCATTTCAATCAATTTTATTTATTGTAAATATTTCTGTCTTTTTATTTCCAACATTTTTGTTTCTAGGTAGTGTTTTTTCTTTTCTGCCTCGAGTGCAAGTTTTTTCTTCTGTATATCAATACTTGAGGTAACCGAAGCTATAGAATGTTTGGAACTACTTTTATGACTATTTTCAGATACTCTCGAAGATATTATGTTTATGTTCTTCGTTTCTGTCACAGGTTCCGTCATTTCATGATTCTTACCACGATCGGAAGACATTCCAAAACCTAGTGGCCATTCGAAATCAGGAAGGTAATATGCACCTTATGCCCGACGATTAAATTACACATCTGAATTATAAAAGTATTTATTTCTGACCGGGATATTATAAGCTTATATCGTCATAGTTACGCTATCAATAAAGAGGGTCATAACTCCCTTGGGACATTCTAGATTTTACTTGTGAAAGGTAGAGGGAATTATAAAATCTATAATGTCCCAAGGGAGTTATGACCCTCTTTATTGATAGCGTAACTATGACGATATAAGCTTATAATATCCCGGTCAGAAATAAATACTCGAGCTCGACACCAAAACATTCGTTGAAGCTTCTTGATTCTATTCAGAGAAAATCAATCCGTCTTGTTGGAGATTCTTCGCTCACAAACTCGCTCACATAGTTGGAGCATTGTAGAAGGGTCGGAGACTTGTTGTTGCTTCAGACTTTACAATGATATTATATCAACATTCCAGCAACGCCGTAACGGCCGCCATTGTAAAGTTCATTTGTGATATTCCAAAAGTTATGTTAGGTGATGTTACATAAGGATATTTCATACACCATTCAAGGGAAAGGTTGAATCAACATTTCAATATGATTTTCAAATAAGATTTATTTCATGTTGCAGTCACATTTCAACAACACGTTCCAGGAAATGTTCCTATATACATTTCGAAAGTATATTCAAATCATCTTTCATTCGTTATGTAGCGGATACCCCATAATTAGAACTTATACCTACCATACAGAGACATTTCAGAAGTATACTTGAATTCAGCTTCTTCTTGTGACGTTGCAAATTATCTGTTATTGAATGTATATATAGTGTTCGAAAGTTTACTGAATTATCTATATGATTTGGCAATATAATTAGAAGATACAGTAGTGCTCTGTCAATCACATTCAAATAAAATAAAATAGTCCAACAATTTATTGAACCGAAATGGAAACATTATTGCACATAACATTAGCAGCAGATAATAATTCAGTTTAAGGAATGAATAGATTCTTATTTAATTTTGGATTTTTTGAAGTTTGGTCAGTTTTTTCATAAAGGTCCACTGAATACTTCGCATGAGACCATTATGCAAATACCAAAGCATCAAAAAATATTATAAATGTGCATCCATTGATCTATTGAATGAAAAATACTGCCCATATTAAATATATTAATATTTAAATGACAAATCATATCACGCACAATTTGGATATCAACTCATATAAAGTGTAACAAAACCAGATTACTTGCTGCTTCCTGAAGGTATTGAAAATTAGTGGTTCGAATGACTTTCAGAAACAAGCCATTAAATCTTCTCTTGTTGATATGCTATAACAACTAATAAATGTAAACTAGATAAAATGAAGAACATATCTTACTGTATACTGGGTGAAAAATGAAGAAATACATTTATTTTTCATAGAAAAAATTCAGCTATATTCATCTTCATTTCGTTTGTATCTTGTGGTGACATGTTGGAACCATCCCATCGCCATCTTTTCAAATTGGTCATCTGTTAGGGTGGGAAAGTTTTATTTTACGGCACCTGAAAATTTCAAAATGATTTCTGCCTGTCGTACAAGACGACTGAAAAAATAAACTTGAAATTACCACCATATCAACGTGCTGTGAAGTGATAATATTTCATGTTTCGTATTACCGGATGGAAGGTAGGTACTCGGGGGGATTCCTTCAACGAAAGTATTGAGAATCGATCATTGTAATATTCGTGGAATGAATTAAACTATAAATGATGTGCATCACCATCTGCAAACCGTAAAACCTGACATTCTTGATCTAACTGAAACTCAGGTCAATCAATACACGAATAAAGTATATTGGTATATGCTTTGCTCAGGTTATGAATTCTCTTCTCGATTTCGTTCCAAAGTCTGTGTTTGTCTATACTCTAGAAATGATTTATCGTGCCAAAAGAAGGACAGAAACCAAATTATTCTGACGTTATGAAGTTTGAGCTCTTGTCTAATAACTTAATGTTGTTAATGTTTGGGCTGTTTGGTAGTGTCAGAAACTCTTAGTGATACGAATTTCATTGAACTTTTGTGAAAAATATATACCTAATACAGAAAATTCAATGTCACTGTCACAAATTATCTCTCAATAACAACAACTGAAAAACTCCTTTCTGGGATATCCCTATGTAATTGAAATGATTATAACATTTGGCCATCCTGGAATATGTTTGACCTCAAACATATGTCTCTGAATATTGATGGTTTCTTGATATTTCTCTTTGGTCTATTCTTCGAGGATTCGTTTGTCGAAACACCTTCTTCGCTGGTTGATTCGGTTCTGGTCTCCAGCTTTTTTTATCAATACTTTCTGGGTCTGAATTAGAAATATCCTCATTCACAGTTATCTTCGGTACTTGAGAACATATCTCATCTGTTTCCTCGTTTTCATCTTCGTTTTGAGTTTATCATGATATTATGAATTTTCAATTGCGAAACATGAGCCACTGTTGTTTCAGTTGATCCGCCTGTGTTTTTATCTAGCTTTTCCAGTTTGTATGCATTTCCTGGTAGTTGTTCTATCACAACATATGGTCCTCGATATTATGTTTGGGCTTTTGTTGGTTCGCCTGTATTTGTGGTTGATATCCGTCGCTTCGCTACTATATCGCCGATATCATATCTCACACCATCATATTTCTTCTTATCATAATAATTTTTATAACTGGGTTTTTTCGACGTTTAAGCGTACTACATTTCTAATTTTTTCGAAATTCTGTTTCTGATCAGTTCCCTCTGCAAAATTTTCCATTTTGGCATTTTCAAAGTTCGGTGTATAACCATCTGAACATTCAAACGGTGAATAACCAGTAGCTTTGTTGACTATCGTATTTATTTTTCTTCCGACTACATGTAAATTTTTACACCAGGTTTCATTTCGAAAATCTATGGAAGTAACTATCACTGGAACTATAGACTTCATTCGAATCTCTGCCATTCCGTTTGCTTGAGGAAATTTGATAGAAAGTCAACTTGTGTTCGATGTCGAACCTCTCGCAGAAGTCATGAAACTCGTTGCTGGTAAATGCAGATCCTTTGTCGCAAAATTTCCTTTGGAGTTCCCAACTGATTCACAAATTCTTCCATTTTTGTTATAGTTATTTCCATTGCTGATGTGGTTCTAGTAGAAGATAAATTCAGAAATCTTGAAAATGCATCTACTACTACACAAGGATATACATTTTTCCATTGCGGAAAAAAGGCCCCTATAGGTGATCAAGATGTATTTTCACCATTGGTCGTTATGGAATTTTGGGAGGGTGCAGTTTTCCATGTTATTTTCATCCAGGTATTTCTTCCAACAAACATTCGAAACATCTTTAAATATGTTTCTTGACGTATCTTCTCATACTTCGAAACCAAAACTTCCTCAAAATACAAGCTACTGTTTTATTAACAGACCAATGTCCCATCATATCATGATATTTCACTACAGTTGCTTTCCTCATTGAGTCTGGTATTACATAAAGCCATTTTTCTGTCTCATTCACTTTCACCAGTTCATATAGTCGATTATTATCCAAAGTATGATCTCTTGTACGATTTATTTCTTCTTTCGTTCTTTCCGTCTCATCTTTTCCGAGAATGTCCGATATTCGTTTTAATTTCTGATCACCTTTTTGTATCATCGATATTCTGTCTTCTTCATTAATTATAAGGAACATATTCAGTCTTTTATCGTATACATCTTCTATCATCCAATCGGCTGCTGGCCCCTCCACTGCAGCCCTGCTGAAACTGTCAAAATGTGCCATTTTCTCATCATTCCTATGTTTGATTCCGAAATCATTTCCACACAGAGTTGTATACCAGCGTGCAATCTGTGAATTCATTGTTCTTTTGGCATTGAGGTAGACTAACTCTTGGAAATCACTTACTACCGTAAATTTGATTCCTAGCAGCATAGATCTCAGTTTCTCCACGCACCAAACAACTGCTAATGATTCTAGTTTTGAACTTTTCGGACTCACTGGTTTTCTCAGAAACACAGTACACAAGATGCATTTCATTAGTTGAATCTTCCTGCAGCAAAATTCCTGCAACTCCTAAACTTGATGCATCACAATGTAACTCTGTGTGTTTTGCTTTAGGGTTGAATAATTGCAAAACAGGAGATGTCTGAAAAATGTTCTTCAATTGTTCAAATGCTTTCTGGTGTTCATCTTTCCAATAGAACAATTCATTAGCTTTGGTCAAATCTGAGATAGATAGTATATAGTGCATAATGTTTCACGAACCTTCTGAAAAATCCTGTCAATCCTAAAAATCTTCTCACTCCGTGGTTGTTAGTTGGTCTAAACCACGACCCTCTGTAATCTGTTATATATTTTTTGAACTAACCGGAAGGTGAACAACAAATATTAATTCTGTGGATTCTTATGAGTGTTGGATTCGAAATTATTATTTTGGAAATATTTAAAACTTAATACACTACAGAAGTGCGAAGAGTGAAATAGATATGAAGTGTTGTGGTTTACAAACCAAAATGCAGCGAATTCATTGAAGTGTTCCTACAAAATCAAGAGAAATGTGCTCGGTGTCACAGTGCTCATTATAATTATAATACTAGTACTATTTAACTACATGAATTCCCCATTAACGACAAAACGCTTTGCATCAGGAGGAAAAATACATTGAAAATTAGTAAACCAAAAACTAAAAATATGTTTGTAAGTAGCCTTCACTTTCTAGAGCGTCTGACAATAAAGTTTAGTGGACGTTTCAGTTCCCACTTTGAAGCCATTTTCAAGACTTTATAATATAATATTTATTAATATATAGTTGAAGCAAAGTATTATTATATTTATGTAAATAAATCATAGTTTTCTAGCCTGTTTTTTATCCTTTCACACTATCCCACAATTAGTCAGTAGAATGACTGCCAAGAAAAAATTGTGTCTCCTTGGTGAGACACATTTTTTAAAAAGCGTGATTCATTCATGTTTGGTAATATTGGAACCTTTGGTGTGATATTAGTTACCCTAATACCAAACTAATATCACATGATATTATCGATTTTCTTCTGAAAATGATAACTTTGTTTACGAATTGAATAGTTACTCGAATGATATCAGTTCAGCGTTAGGCATATTGATCTCTATAAATCAATGATTCATTTGCATCCATTGTTTCAACTCTTCGAAAAACATGTTTGGTGCGTTGGAAGTGAGGTACCCAACCTATTTCTTTTGAAGAAACCATATGTTCTATAAGGTTTCCTCAAAATGCTCGGTAATGTATCTCATGAATTAGACAATCAGGGCTATTCACTAAGTTTAAGTACAGAAAGAGGTTTTGTAGCAAAACAAAAATCAGGTTTTTCTCTTGATTTATTTGAACAGTAAAATGGTCTAGTTCTGCTTCCCAGGTAATCCACCATACTACGTAGCTCCAATTCTATAATAGACATTTTGATCTGGAATGTAGGTAGGTGGAGTAGTTCAAATTATAACACTCACGAGTAAAATGAGGCTGTAATACTAGCCAAACATGTAACTACCTTAGAGCAGAAAGCAACTGAAGACGTTCAAACAGTAATTATCACTCAACAAGTCCTCAAGAATGCAAAACATGAACTAATAGTACCATATTACTTCTAATGGCCAAAATTTGTTGTTCACCCTAAAGTGAAGCCATCTTGGATTTAGCAGCGCCATCTAGCGGTTGACAGTTTTCGTCTATACGACTATACGACATGCAAGGCACAGTGCTGCACAAAATTTGACAGTTTTCCATGGTGAAATGTCAAATGTTGTGAAGCGTCTTTGAGCGCTAAGCTGTTAGACGTAGCCATTGACAGATGAGAGATGTCAATCTATTGTCAATTAATGTCAACTTCGAAAAGGAAATTCAAATATTACCTATACTATTTTTGGAAAGAATATTCGTCTCATTAGTGAATGTTTGGAAGCCTGGACATTTCAGGAAGCTGAAACCAAGTACTAAAAATGGTACTGTCTTCAATTTGTTATTCAACCCGAGTTTCCAATGCTTGTTTCAAATTTTCTGAAAAGAAATTCATCGTAAAATATTTTTCATCCAAAATAGTTTCCAAAAATCATTATGATGTGATTATTGCTGGTGGTGGAATGGTAGGAACCACTTTGAGTTGTGCCTTAGGTGGGTAGTTGGTTAATGAAATCTTATATAGTATTTTTATAAAAATAATATTCAACATAATCAAGATCTTAAGGAATCATTGAAGATCTCTTAGTTGTTTTGTTATAGGAAAAAACTCAAAGCTGTCTAACAAAAGAATATTATTACTTGAGGCCCTTCCGAAAAAAAATTGGTCATTACCAGAAAAATATAGCAATAGAGTTGTATCTCTCAATCCTGGAACTTATGATTTATTGAACAACATTGATGTATGGAAGCACATAAAGTCCAGCAGATTTACCACAGTGAAGCGACTTCAGGTAATTTATTCAGCACGTACCCAAATTAAATTTGGAGTTCTCAGTGCTGAAATAACCCCAAGTCTACAATTTGCTATCTTTAAGAAGCTAGAGATGCTTTGTGGAAATGAATATAAGTACCAGTGTACGGTAAATGAAGAATTGGCATTCCATCTGCCATCAAAATATATTTTATTTCTTTCAAAAATGAATAATGTTCCTATGAACAATGTCTTGTAAAGATGATTAATTAGGTATATTGGCACTTCAAGGTTTGGGATGCTGTATCGGATGCTTCAATAACATTTGGAGAGGAGTCATCTCCAGAAGATGTATCATATATTGTTGAAAATGATGTACTTCTAGATTCTATTAGTAGAGAAGTCCAAAATATCAATAATTTGGAGGTGATATATAATGCCAAAGTGAAGCGTTATCATTTGCCTGATTATCATGAGAATTCCGTTGAAGTTCATCTTGAGGAAGGGACGCAATATACTTGTGAGCTATTGGTGAGTCATTTTTTTGTCTGGATTATGGGGAATGGTTTTTTGAGTTACCTTTGAGTAGCTGTTGGAAAATAGCGGTGCATATTGTGATCTGGTTGAATATTGGTTTACTGAGCACCACCTAGTTGAAAAATATTGAAGTCATCTGCATATTTTGAGCTAATATGAAATTCACACTGGACAATCTTTTTTCATTTGGGAATTTTTGCCCTTCAATGTTCAGAAAGTTAGCAAAACCTGCCTCATTTTTTACACAATATTATGATCAGAACATATACATTTTATTTATTTTGTGGTCGCTAGCAATCTACCTCAAAATATTTATAGTTGAAACTCAGTTTCTGTGAATGTAGTTCAGAGCAATTATGACGGGATCATGAAGAGAAAATTCAGTTTTAGCAATGGAAAGCCTTGACTTTTCTATTAGAGGTACCTACTTTTGGTCCATGATATTAATATAATAATAATATTTATTTAAGATATTTAGGAAAACAAAATTCGAATATAGGAATATAAATGTGTGAAAATGAAATTTAATAAACAAGTAAATCACAGGAACAATTTAAGTACTGATTCTGTTTTTTCCATCAAAGGCGACTACTTCCCCAATATGTGATACCTATGAATAAAAATACATTCATAAGTATTCATACTTCCTGAAAAGTAATAAAAAATCAGTTTTTCAAATTGTCTCCCATAAACACACACAAAATAATCTGTTCATGTTCATCCCCTAAAAATTCATCCCTACCCCCATTTTTTCAAATGACACCATCCATCATTTTTGCAGGAATAAAATCGTTACATCATTGTTTATCCGACAACAAACTTATTTTGAACATTTTTTACTATCTTATTGGTTTTTTAGAGTTAGTATTGGTTGGTAATTGCAATTTTCGTTGCAACAAAAACACTCCACTTCAGAATAATTCGCGATGCAATAGAAATTGAGAAATATCTTGAATGCCTCAACAAACGAGACGACTCACAAAAGGGCTTGCCAATTTCTGGAAACCATTACTATTCCATCGAACAAGTTCTTTTATTAAACCTTTTCTAATCATCTCTATAAATAGCATTCCCCCATCCACAAAACCTCATAGTCTTCACTTTTTTTAACACGCTTTTATTAGCTTGGGTTGTAACTATGTATGTAACGGAATCTTTGAGCATAATTTTCACCAATTTCCAGAAGTCTGATTAATTTGAAACTTTGCATACGTATCAAGGACCGATGACAATGCAATAATTTGATCATAGTTTTCCATTATCTTCATAAGGACCACCAGGATTAAATTAGCTTGGGTTGTAATTATGTAACGGAATCTTTGAGCATAATTTTCACCAATTTCCAGAAGTCAGATTAATTTGAAACTTTGCTTACGTATCAAGGACCGATGACAATGCAATAATTTGATCATAGTTTTCCATTATCCTTATAAGGACCACCAGGATTAAATTAGCTTGGGTTGTGACTATGTATGTAACGGAATCTTTGAGCATAATTTTCACCAATTTCCAGAAGTCTGATTAATTTGAAACTTTGCATACGTATCAAGGACCGATGACAATGCAATGATTTGATCATAGTTTTCCATTATCCTTATGAGGACCACCAGGATTAAATCAGCTTGGGTTGTGGTTACCTCTCTCTGTGCCAAGAATATCTCCCAATTACGGCCGTTCAAGGATTACGTCTGTTCAAGGACAATTTCTGCACAGCTTTAGTTTTACAGTCGGTAAAAAAGGAATTAGTTATAGTTAAAACATATTCAATCATAAATTTTCACCAACTAAAATAAAGTTAACAAATTTCAATTTAAATGAAATGATGAGATTGCGGAATTTTTCGTAAGAAATATCACATTTCCACTAGAAACTAATTGATAAATTGAACTAAAAAATGAAAAATAAATGATAGTTTGAAAAACTAAAAAAACACGCTTTTATAGCTAACCGAACTAAAAAATAGAAAATAATTTTCAATTACAAAGAGTTTATATTACGGTAGTAGAAGGCTAAACAATCATTCATAGTCAATCAGCTCAAAATAAAATTATAATAAAATTTAAGTAATTAACAGAATAAAGTAATTCAGAGTAAAAAGCGTAGGGTGCATTTTACTACATTTCATAAGTCTCCTCTCAAAGATAATTACCGATAGAATGATTGTAATATATAATATATCAAGCACCCCACGATTTTACTCTGAATTACTTTATTCTGTTAATTACTTTAATTTTATTATAATTTTATTTTGAGCTGATTGACTATGAATGATTGTTTAGCCTTCTACTACCGTAATATAAACTCTTTGTAATTGAAAAGTATTTTCTATTTTTTAGTTTGGTTAGCTATAAAAGCGTGTTTTTTTAGTTTTTTTAAACTATCATTTATTTATGATGAAATTTGGGGCTTCAGGAGTCTTAGCGTCAAGTT
Source organism: Zygogramma bicolorata (assembly GCA_032362365.1). NCBI lineage: Eukaryota > Metazoa > Arthropoda > Insecta > Coleoptera > Chrysomelidae > Zygogramma > Zygogramma bicolorata. The sequence goes on from JAVJAQ010005227.1 coordinate 240,583, forward strand.
GCGCAACAATCTTGTTAAACGTCGACAAAATAACGATTCGTGGTTCAACCGGAAGTTTCAGTATCACATATCCTACCGCAGAAACCTATCCGGTAGTGTAGAGATTAGCACATTCGCCTTTCAAGCGGAAGAACGGGGTTCGATTCCCTGCCTGACCACTGTACTGGGTAATCACACGTTAAAAGGCAAGGCTTCGTTGATCTATTGCTCGCACAAGTTTCGATTTCTGTGGGTTGACGTTTGTCAGCTGGTCAACAACCAAAACTTGTAACCCCCCTAATCTCCGAAATTGTGAATAAAATTGAAAATCGCTCATACCCGTCGATTTTTATTTCAAATGTGCACTCACCAAATACATCATCATTGTGCTGTTAACCCTTTCACCCCCATCACCCCTACTTCGGAATTTTCAATGAGACTTCCAAACTTGTGATACATCAGTTTGAAGGGAATTCAATCCCAAATACATGGGTGTACTGAAATTTAGGAACGATCAAGTGTTGTTGAAGTTTTAATGAAAACTAATTTGCATCAAGTTATTTTTATTTTCATCACCTAAAATGTTATCGTCATATGAAGGTTCAAAATGTGAACCATTGAGTTCCATACAGAAGTATAAGCGATTTTCAAACTGTCGTCGCACTTTTCTCAACATTTCTGGAGTCACTCACTGTACAACACTCTATTACAATTATTCTGCGTAGATCATCTAGAGAATTTGGCTCTGTGATATGAACTTTGAATTTCAAATAACCCCATCAAAAAAGTGTAATGGTGATAAATCAGGAGATCTAGCCGGCCATTCTATTGGTCCTCGCTTTCCAAACCATCTTTCTGTGAACTTGTCATCTAAAAATTGACGTACAGGTGCAATAAATTGTGGAGGAGCTCCATCTTGTTGGAAGGTAAGCTGACCTACAAGTAGACTATCATCGTCTTCAAGTAACTGAGTGATTCTGGGGTTCATAGTTGTATCAATACGTTTGTCCGTTGAGGTTACCATCAATAAAATTTGAACCTACAATATGATCTCCCAGAATACCAGCCCAAACATTCAACTTCTGGGGAGTTTGTGAATGAGTTTCCCTGTACCAATGGGTATTTTCATCAGTCCAGTACCTATCTACAGTTGTGCCTGTTCACAGGTCCATTCAAATAAAAAGGAAATTCGTCAGAAAAGCACTCATTGTAAAGGTAATTATCATCTCCAATCAATAATTGACTCATGATTTCACAAAACTCTGTACGTCTGTCAGGATAATCTTCACTTGATTCTTGTACATTCTGCATTTTATAAGGATGGAATTTTTCTTCTTTCAGAATTCGATGTACGCTGCTTTTAGAAACTCCAGAAATAGTCGCAAGTTGTCTTAAAGATTGAATGTAGTCCATCACTGCATGCCCTACAACTGCAACAGCGACCCTTCATTCCTCATCGGCTTCTCCCGTTCATGTCTTTTATCCAGCACTGGTCCAGACTCATTGAATTTATTCATCAATTGAATCACGTACTGGTATGATGTGTTTTTTTCTGGATGGATTTCATTGAAAATTCGAGTTCTAGCACATCGTCCACTTTCGAAATACGCAGCTACAATGGATATCCTCTCTTGTATAGTATAAACCATTTTCGAATGTTTTCAAATTTTTGAATGAAGTGAGTCGAATACATCAAAAACACATGGCAACAATTTTTTTTTTGAAAACGTCTGTCTCATTTTCTGAACTGATTATTTCTAAAAGCATATCATTTTTCAATACAGTGGCGTACCCACAGGGAACCTTTCATATATTAATAACATTTTGGGTGATGAAAAATAAAAAATAACTTGATGCAAATTCGTTTTCATCAAAACTTCAACAACACTTGATCGTTCCTAAATTTCAGTACACCCATGTACTTTTTTGGGTTTGAACTCCCTCCAAACTGATGAATCAGGGGGTGAAGGGGTTAACAACACAATGATGATGTACTTGGTGAGTGCTGCCTTGAAATAAAAATCGACTGGTCTAAGCAATTTTCAATGTTTCTCGAGATTGGAGATTAGGGGGGTGACGAAGTTTTATATATATATATATATATATATATATATATATATATATATATATATATATATATATATATATATATATATATATATATGATGAGTTGTTTTTTCGGGTTTCATTCCGTGTTCTGTGGTTTTGATCCCCTGAAGGATAATTGTCACAACGTTTCGGCAAAGTCTCATTTGCCATCTTCTAGGTGATGATTGAGTTTCGTCCTCCGAACTCGACTGTATATATATATATATATATATATATATATATATATATATATATACTACAGTACTCAAAAAGAAAGTATACTTACTGACGTGATATTTCAAATGAAAACAGCCACAGAATTAATTTTAAAATCCCTAGGGTTCTACAAACCGAACATAATTACTTGAAATTTTTCTTGAAATACATTACATGCAAAATGACAATAGTTTAAAAGTTTGAAAAAAGAATCAGATGTTGAAAATCTTAATTTTCGACAAGTGAATGTATTTTATGTCTGTCTGTCACGTGTAAGTAGCCTTGTATCATCTTTTTTATCAGTTCAAGAGAGTTTATACGGCGGATGTATATTTCTGGTAATTCATTATACATTCTAACGCCAACGTGAGTAAATGATCTTTTTCTAATTGTGTTCTGGCAAGATTTGTTTTCACGACTTCCCTTGATTTAATGCGAGTATTATACGTATGCTCTATCTGCTGGATAATTTGTTTGTTTTTATAAGTATAGATTATCATATTGTACATATATATCTGTCGTAAGTCGAACACCTTTGTTTCTTCGAACAAGTCATTGGAAGAATAGGTATGTTAAATACTTTCGTAGTAGATAATTACTATTTATATTCGAATTCAGTACTAGTTCAAGAAATGACTACTCTTGTCTGATCTGTTATCAAGAGATATATTCTTTATTTTCATGGAAACCATACAGAGTCGTTTAAATAGGTGAGAAATTGTAATATATAGCACGATTCAACAAAACAATAAAGAAATTGAACAAATCCAATAAAATATATAACATTCTTCAGCCCGAAGAAAAAAGTGCCCTGTAGCTATGTCAATCTACTCAGTTTCGAAACTGGTCGTCGATAAATTCCGGTAGCCGTTCGAACGTCAACAACTCTTATTCTGTTATCGCGTCCCGGGTAAACTGCAACAATTCGTCCTTTGGGCCAACAATTGCGAGGATTACTGGCATCGGCAATGACTACCAGATCATTAATTCTCAAATTTTCAGGATCTGTATGCCATTTCGTTCTCTTATTTAGTGATGGTAGATATTCCCGAACCCATCTCGTCCAAAAATTGTCCGCATGTTTTTGTGCCAGTACCCATTGTTTCTTGAGATTAGATTCTGGGTTACCTAATATTGGTGATCCGGACGAACTCCCTATCAAAAAATGGTTGGGTGTTATGCAATCAGGGTCGTCAGCATTTTCAGAAACCACTGTCAATGGTCTGCTGTTAATAGTATGTTCAATTTCAGTCAGAAGTGTTGCCAGTTTTTCTTCTTTAGGAACTGCTTCTTTCAGGATCACTTTCAGCGATACTTTGACTGATCTGATGAGTCTCTCCCACGCACCACCAAAATGTGCTCCGGTCGCAGGTGAAAAATGCCATGTGATTCCCATCATGGTGAGGTCATTTGAAATGTTTTTTTTTGTCAAATGCCTCCAACATCATTCGAATTTCTTTGTCAGCCCCTCGCAAGTTGGTTCCATTGTCCGAATACATATTTCTGGGACATCCTCGTCTTGAAACCATCCTTTTAATAGCCATTATTGTGGAATCAGTCTCGAGCGAATGAGCTATTTCAATATGAATGGCTCTAACTGACAAGCATGTAAATAGCACCCCATATCGTTTTTCTCGTCTCCTTCCAATTTTGACTAGAAGGGGTCCAAAATAATCAACTCCACATTCAGTAAATGGTCTCACATATCTAGTTACTCTTGGAGATGGCAAGTATCCCATTCGGGGAACTTCAGGTTTTGATTTCCTATGTCTGCAGAATCCGCAGTTCGCTATACACTTCTTCACAGCATTTCTCATACGAAGAATCCAGTATTTCTCTCTTAGCATGTTGATAACTGTCTCTAGTCCCTGATGGAAATTTTTTCGGTGGAAGTGATCAATAAGCATTTTCGTGTATTCATGGTCTGGATGAAGAATTATGGGATTTTTTGAATTTTCATCTAGATCCGGAGAGTGCTTTAGCCTGCCTGACATTCTCACGATATTTTCTGCGTCTAAGTAAGGTGTCAACTGATACAATTTGCTTTCTTTCGAAATACACTTCAACTTTCTCAATTCTTCTATTTCCGGTTGAAAATCTTCTTCCTGTGCCTTCCTTATCCACTCCTTTTCTGCTTTCTCAATTTCGACTGGTATCAATTCACCAGTTTTTTTTTGCCCCTGTTCCTTTCCAGATGCAATTTTGATATTTTGAAGAAAACGTAGCATCCAAGCTGTACTTCTGACGAGTTTAGTCCATTTAGAAAAATTTTTCAGGTTGGGTAAATGTGAAGGTCTCTCATTGATCATTGCCACGAACTTTCTTCTCTCAAAATTGCATTCCTCCCCTTCAAATGTTTCTTCAGGCCATTCATTTTCTGGTTTCTTCAAGAATAAAGGGCCAGCCAACGATTTCTGTAAGTTTTCGGGGTCTTTCCACTTGGTGGCTTCATCGGCTATGTTTTGTTTTGTGTCCACCCACCTCCATCTTCCTTTTGCTGTTTTCTCTCGTATTTCTTCAATTCTCAATGCAACAAATTGTTTGTAATTCCGTGAATCTGATCTCAGCCAAAGAATAACCGTTTTCGAATCGCTCCAATATGTAACTGTCCTCACAGGTATGTCATGCTCTTTCTGTATGAATTGTCCCAATCTTGCTCCCAGGACTGCTGCAAGAAGTTCTAATTTCGGAATTGACAAAGTTTTCAATGGAGCCACCCGTACTTTCGAAGTTACAAATGATGTTTCGATTGTCTCTATTGGTGTCGAAGATTCGTTCACAGCTGGCGAATTTTTTGATTCTGGATTATGTAACAATTTGTTGTGCCAACCCTTGCAACCGTCCACATTACACATTCGTTTCTTTCCGCATCGATTACTTCTGTGGTTCCCCGAAAGGCAACAAAAACACAACTTCTTATCTACTATGAATTTCCATCTAGTTTCTACATCAGACCTTTTGAATTCATCGCAATTGAATAAATGACCGTGATCAGATTTCTGACAGAACAAACAAATTCTAGATTTTTCAGCTGCATTTATTGTAAAAAAGGATTTCTGTTTTCGCTCCTTTCTGTCGGTCGATAACTGCATGTATCCGATGGTTTCTGTAAATTCCTCCAACCAAAGGGAAAAGTCTGATGGATAAAACAGGTTTCTGAAGCAATTTGACGTGCATACCCCAATTCATTTTCAGACTCAAAGGCAGTTTTTCCACTAATTCTTTCAAAATTTGAGGATTTATCAAATATTCTTCACATCCTAAACTTTCTAAACATACCGTCATATTTTGTAAGGTATTGGATAATTCGATGAGATTTTCGAAATTTTCCTCTCGTACGGGTTTTGTAGCCTTAATTTGAACTAATATTTGCTTTAGTATATCTTCTCTTCTTCCGAATCTCTTTTCCAATAGTTTGAGGACGTCATTTAATTTATCTGGAAAATTCAATAATGCTTGAACTGTGTCCCTAGCCTTCCCTTTGAGAGATTTCTGTAGTCTGCTCATATTTTCTCTATTTGTGAATTGGCAGAGTTCGGTGGTTTCTCGGAATTGGATGATAAAATTCTGCCATTCCAACGGATTTCCAGAAAAGTAAGGTAGGTCTTTGTTGAGTGATTGCCTTGTTACTTACTTTTCCAAGAACTGTGCTTTTTCTTCTGTGGGCAAAATGGGTTTATTATCACTTAACGTTAATAACTGAGAATATTTTTCTTCCTCCAGATTTCCATCTGAAACTTCATGTGGCATGGTGTTTATCCACTTTTGAATTTCAATGAGGTTTGGTTGACTGCCTGCAGCATCATCATTGACTTCGAGTTTTTCCTCATCGGAATCAAATTCATCTATTGTGGCATTTTTCAATTTCAACTCCAACATTATTTGTTGTTGCATTCTATCAAGTCATTGCAATTCCAATATTCTCCTTTCTTCTTCAATCTTTGTTAATTTTTCATGGGCTTCAATTTCGGCCAGGATTTTCAGTTTTCTTGTAGAACTCTTTGTAGTTGTAGATTTCTTGCTGGGATTTTTATCCGAGGAGCCTGAGCTGCTTTCCATTTTGAAATTGTCACTTTTATTCTTGACATCTGCCATCAATTTCTTTCCGGATCTCAGTGTTTTGGACATACTACCTCCAGTAGACATATTTTGGCTTCTGGTTCAATAAAATTGCTCGAAGGACCAATGTTAAATACTTTCGTAGTAGAAAATCACTATTTATATTCGAATTCAGTACAAGTTCAAAAAATGACTACTCTTGTCTGATCTGTTATCAAGAGATAGATTCTTTATAAGATGCCTAGAAGTCCTGGTGACTCAACTGATTAGATTTTGTTTAGATTTTTGTGGCGAAAAAAACAATCGACGCTTTTGAAGGTTTCCCCTATTTTTTCGGTAGAGGGCGTTATGTTCCCATTTTTCATATTTGATGACAAGTGTCAAAAGTTAATTGTCATATTGTCATGTCAGTTTGAAATTTTGATGTTTACGATGTTTTCATCGTGTTTATTTGTTGATTTCATTGCTTTTAAATATCGAAACGTTGTTACTGGTATCTCATTGTCCACCCATTATCCTTTAGGTTGCGATCACTTCTCGCTAGCCAATCAAATGAAAGTGGAAAAACCGACTGCACATTATTTTCACTTAGTGCAAATTTAGCTTCAGACAAGACTGACAAGAGCGTGTTGGCGACATCTGTACATATTGTACGGAAACCTCCAAAAGCTCAATTATCCACCAAAAATCAAGCAATCCAGATTTCGCCACTTTTATCCCAAACTTCTACAGGTATAAGTAAATACACCAGGGTTTTCAGGCATCTTAATTCTTTATTTTCATGGAAACCATACAGAGTCGTTTAAATAGGTGAGAAATTGTAATATATAGTACGATTCAACAAAACAATGAAGAAATTGAACAAATCCAATAAAATATATAACAAGGTACATACTTTATTATAAATTATTTTAAGAATTCGTTTTTGAAGGACATCTAATTTTTTCAGGTGTACTCTTGCTACTGAGCCCCAAGACATAAATATATAGATTGAGGAAAAAGATGTTTATATAAAAGTAGCATTAAGAATTGAATCTATACATTTGTACATGAGAATAGAAAATTATTAGATATACCTACTTTTGAGCACAAGAATATAAACAATAAAAAACGAAACCTTACTTTCTCCTTATTGAAAATTGGGTTACAGGCACAAGATTATTCTGAAGACTAAAGACGACTGTGATTATCTACCCCTGGAATATCCTAATGCTGGAAAGTTATTTTCCCAAATTATAAAGACGCAAAAGAAGCTGGTAATTCAGAAACCCATGAATGCGGAGAGTGCAATTCATAGTTGAAATGTCCCAATCATCAATAGACTGCAGAAATCCATTATGTAAAAATGGTACCACACGAAATGCACCGATTTGATGACAAAAGAAATTGTTTTGTTCAAATTGCAAAAATGAAAGATCCCCTACTAAAGAAACGCTATATGAAATTTATTCAAATTAGGCACTACAAAATTTAGTCAAATCAATCCAAGAATTACAAATATCAATAGAATTTATGTCTAAACTATACGAAGAAGTGAAAAATGAAAAAGAAGTATTATCCATGTTGAAAGAAATGAAAAATGAAAAAATAGAAATAATAATGAAAATATTGTTCTCTAGAATGAAGTATACCAGATCATACGAGAACTGGATACAGTTAAACACATTTTAGACTCCAAGGTCTCATGTTTAACGAAAATATTGAAGATAAAGATGCTATCAAGAAGATATTTATAAAAATTGGAATTGCCAACAATAGTAACGAAATTACCAGAATATCAAGACCAAGAATAAATAATATAATAGATATATATTGTTCGAATAACAATGAAAGAAGAAAAAATGAAAAACATAATAATAGAAGCTGCTAAGAATTGCTACAAGAGAAAAAGAGCCCTATCAACAAAGGATATTGGAATTCCAGAATCAAAAATTGATAATGTGAATAATTTCGTAACATTTTTCTCTTAAGACGAGCTAAAGAACTGAAAAACTTTGGATACAAATATATATGGTGGAAGAATGGAGAAATTCTCGTTAGAAAAACTGCTGAAGATAAACCCCTATTCATAACAGAATAAGGAGAAATCAACAATCTTGGGAAATGAATAAATGAATACACCAATCAACAACAACCCTGTTCAAAATGGACCATTACATTAAAAATTTGAATAATTTCACTGTTGAAACACAGGTAATTGAAAATTTAGATGAATATAGAAATTTCAGTTTTGAAAAACAAATTGAAAAATCTCTATATTTCACAGAAGAATATCAGAAGTTTAGCAAATAATTTAGACGAAGAAGTACTATTTATTCATTGATTGGAAGAATAATTTGATATCATAATTTTCCCAGAAATTTGGAAATTATCTAATGTCAATTTATTTGAAATGGATGGGTATGATTTACTATATAATAACAGTGAGGTGAATCAAAATGACGGTATCGTCATATTCATAAATATGAGTGTAGTATAATACCTTTCAGAGAAATATCAGTAGTTTTGATGAAAATATTTCTCGAAGAGTCAAATATTAATATTGCTGTTTATAGATCACAATCAACTTATCTAATAGATTTAAAATTAGGACTATTATCTGACGTACTTGATAAATCGAATATTCGAAACTGCTAAATGTCCTAAATAATTCAAAATTGTAGTAATTCTATAACCTATTTTATCATCACTGTAAGTACATTTCATACTTAGGGCCGGTATTATGAAACAAAGTTAACTTTAACTGATACCCATTCCTACCAACAAAGTTAACTCATGTCTTTTGAAGTACTGTAACATGTGACGTCACTCCACAAGTTAACCTCTAGTTATCTGTCAAAATAGTTTTATAATACCGGCCCTTAGTCCAACTTATTATACTTTTATCTGAGAGTTTATTCATCATAAACATTTCCACTGATAAAGCACCCTCGAAAAGACAACTACGCCTCTGTTTACCTTACTCATCCTGAAACAATCACCGCTAATAAAAGGTTCTTTTGATAACTAACATGTCTTTGGAACGTTGAAAACTGCTTTTGCTGTTGAAATCTTTGTCGGTAACAATTCATAAAACACCGACAATACAAATTATTTAACTATCACAAAAGACAAAATGGTTAAGGCTTTCGCGGCCGAGGTTATTAGTATAACTACTTCTCTTCGGGCTTGAAGGCCGTCGTTCTTTGGAATTTCTTCCTGACGTTTCGCTAGCGCGAGTGGCCAGCTTCTTCAGAGGCTTACTCAAGGTTTATGAATGACAACTATACATAGATAACTGTTGCAGCTTGTTGACTAACAGGGCGATAATATTCCAACATAGTTTAATCCTCATTTTCGGCTATATCTGTAGACGCAGTTTCCACTGAGTCACCTTGTATAACCCAGCCCAATGGAATCTGACCTTGCCAAAGACCAGTTATTACTTTCCCATGTACCAATAGAGACCAGTTGTGTTAACCAATCAAATTGTGGCTTTGCATTTTTCATAGAAATGCCCTTATTGCTTGTATGAATACTGCAGATAATTCACCTTTATCCACAGATTGTATTGTTCTCATGTGTCTCAGCTGGAATTTGAGTTCCATGTTTTGATATAATGATGAAACTCACACTCATTGAATCGTTCTGTTCCTTGAACTATTCGCCTACTGCAGACAAGTGGCTGTTATGATCCATCCATATCCATCATGTCTGCTAAGTCTTATAATACAGTCGATAAGAGGACCGCTGAAATCATTATCTTCAGTTTTAATTTGTTGTATCACAGGAAGGATTTAAAACAAGATTTGCCTCTGTTGTTTGATATATGACAATTAACCTTTGATTCAGTTGTGATAGTCGATTGTGAAGAAATATTCATAATATCTGAATTTTTCTCCCATTTATTAAGCAAGAGCATAATATAATGCATTTTTTTACAATTGTCTACCCCATATATTTTCTTTTTCTCACATATATTGGCAACATAATAAGGAGGTGAACACGAATAGCAAACTTTCCTCGTTTTTACGAAATTCCATCTTTCCATGAACCGCGAAAGAAGTGAATTTGAAGCAACTAGAAAAATAATGTAGTTCATCACGACAACACAAGTGATGTCCTTTTCGTGACATTTGAATATTTTAGAATTCTCAAATAAAATGCCATCAAAATATCTGACCTTTACAAGCTTCTATTGGTTTTCCATTTAGCTAGTCTGTGAATTCTACCAGTTTGGGGAGTACTAGATTTTTTTCAAAAATTCGGTATTTGCCGTCCAGCTAGGGAGGCAGAGTGGTGCGGATTCCACTTCATAAACCAGGTCCCGGATATCCCATGCTCACACAAGCTATTGAATGAGCTTTTGATGGGTTTCCCAGAAACCTGGAATATTCGTTAAAAGTCATTTTTATGTGTCCGAAGGGTTCAGTTGGAAATATGTTCAATCCACATAATTTTGTAGGGATTTAGCATGGTTCATGCTCAGAACAATGCTTCTATAAGAAACAATAACTTCTAGCTCTATGCCGTCAGTTTTTAGTGGTACAATGGACTATATTCAGGGGACAACTGGATTTCCTATACAAAAACGGAAAGTTACTGCCAAATATTTTTATATAGCTTTCCCAGCACAGCTCTCCGCCTGTTTTTGAATAAGGACAGACGTCGAGGAAGGCACCCATTATGTATGAAATAATTTTCTGACTCGCCGCCACTTGAGAAAAAGAAACGATACACAGGAGCTCGGTCTCCTTGTTACCCATGGTCGGTACTAGGATGCAAAAGTCCGGCTTCAGCTTTCTGTCGACGTCTTCCAGTTCGTGGTCGGTTAGTTTGATGGCGTTTTTCGTCAGGACAGAGCAGTTGGTCCGTCATGTCTCCGCCATTGTTGATCAGCAGCATGATGCAGTATGAGTACTCGTTAAGCGCTGCCAGATGGAGCGGCGTATACCCGAACTCGTCTGGCTCATTTACGACCAAATATTATTATATATCTTTCTTGAAGATAATAGATCCTGAAAAAATAATCACGAAGAACCCATTGCCGTGAAACAGAAAGGAATCAAATGCCATTAAATTTTTTTTCAGTAAGATCAAAAAATGTCTAGGTCTAATACCTCTACTTTTGTATGAAACTGATTTTTTCTTGTACAGTTTTTCTGGATCTATCATATTGAAGGAAGCCGTATGAGAAAATTTGACAGTAACTTCCTCTTTTTCGGTGGGAGATTCAGTGTTTATGCATAGTGCTGGAAGTTATTCTTTCATATATCAGCATCGATGTGGGCTTGAAGTCTATTTTTGCAACAGAATACGATTTCGTAACTGTTCATTTGAATCTAAAGAGTGAGTAGTTCATATCAAATTTTCAACTTCATTCGAGAAGTTTTTTAGGCTTTCAAGTTCTTCTTTTTCCATAGGACATGATTTGAGATTATTCAGAGGCATGAAAGCTATGTGCTCGGGTTGTCTTCACCTATTTCAGGTTGATGATTTTTCCTACATTCTGGGGCATGACCTGGACTATTTTTCTAGCATTGCCCTTGAAGCTTTCTTGTAGTCTGCAATCATTTTCTTCCTGCGAATAGCCACAAATAGTTATGGAGTTACGATATGAATATAAAAAGTTCGGTCACTCGACTGGATTACTACCAAAACTGAGCAGATCTTTTGGCATTAATCACCTAATTTATTTGTTCCGTAGTTTTCTGGGTATTGTAACCTACCACAATCTGAAAAAATTAGAATTAATATTTGAATCTATACAAGTGTAGATGGGCAGATTTTCAATCTACCCCGAAAAGTTGCTGCGTCTATTGAAAAAACAGTTCTTTCTGGATAGACGCAGCAACTTTTGATTGAATATCTGCCCTTCTACACTTGTATAGATTCAAATATTAATTCTAATTTTTTCAGATTGTGATAGGTTACAATACCCAGAAAACTATGGAACAAATATCGATCCACCACAAAATAATGACGTTCAAACAGTACTTACCTAATTTAGTTCTGTTGTTTCATTTTCAAAGATTGGGAGTTATACATTTGACTGGTTCACCGTATAAAATAATTCCATTATTCGTGATTCATTAATTCAATTTCATTTTTTCCATGAACGAGGGAAGTCTAAGCTAATATCACTCAGTCATTCTCCTAATAAATCTATCCGCTCGAAAGACGAGTTCTAAACTTTTCCTAAGAGAAGACTTTTGTTAAATTGAAGTATTTATTCTTATATTATCAAAACTTTTTTTGTTTTATCAACAGGCAAGTGAATGATAATACATTTTTTAATATACAGTCTGTTTACTTAACTATATATAATAATTGAGAATCTGCTATATATCTTGTCAAATGTATCCCCAGCTCCATATATGTTCATGTTTGTACATGTACAGCTTATCCAATCCATCTTGGCACAAACTCAGATACTTTTCCAGTTGCAGACTGGTAGTGTAGACCATGACGGAACAAATAATATGTTTTAGGAATAAATTTCAACAAAGTGAACACACATAATAGGTGTTTTTTTGTCTTAGTATACTTCACAGAGAATCCTAGGCATATGCGTTCTCAGATCTGTGCCAAGATGGATTGGACAAGCTGTAACAAAATACAATACGTTGATGGAATTACACACCACGATAAAGAATAACTATCGATGAAAATTTATTGCGAATTTTTTGAAGATTAGAAATGTAGAAGCTTCAATCATCCAAAATGTCTTGTAGAGTCGACTTATCAACAATTTTCTGAATTTTTTGAGGTGTGTTTTTGAGTTTGTATGACAAACCGATTCCAGGATAATGTAGGAATTATAGTGTGAGAATACTATGGGATTTGGATTGGGGCTTAAACCTTGCCACATGTGACGTACCGCATAACCCTCTTCTTTATTACTTTTTCCGTTAATCGGTTTGCTCAGTCTGATAACAAATTTGTCGTTGCGTGAATAATGAAAAACCGGTATCACCAATATTGTTCTTGTTAGATTCTAGGAGGCATGCTCTGTCAAACCAAAGAAGATTTACGTGTAACGAACAAGAAGCGACACTTGCCGCTACATAGCCCCTAATCCTGTGGTCCCCACCACTACAGAATTTCATGACCTCCACACTACGCAAGACTACCAGCAAAAAACAGTAAGCCAGTAAACTACTTGACAAGAAACACCAGTATATACTTGTTGGTTTCTATTACTGACCGACTGCCGAATTCCGACATTGCTGGTAGACATGCGCATTCAGGGTGTATTTGTCGAATTTGTGAGATGCGCTTCTTGTTCGTTTTACGTAAATATTCTTTGGTCAAACTTATCACAAAACCTGTAACCCAAACCCGAACTTGAACGGTTACAGTAGTAACTTGATTGTGTGGTGGCGGTTGAGGACATGAGTTAGCAATGTTAGCATCATTTTTTGGACTGAGGTGGCCTTTACTTGATGGAAATCCATAGTTATTACGCTATAAGGTAGACACGATTAAATTTCCACAAAATTTATTGTCTTCGCGACATGTTTCGATACACTGTATCTTTATCAAGCGAATGTTTCTAAACACTAAATTATTCTTTGTTAGAAGTTCCTTAAATACATCAGGGTCTACTCTAATTGTCTCTGATTCCTAGAATAATACAACTTGACTGATGATGATTCCTAAACTTATTACCTGATGCTAATAACTGATACTGATTCCTAGAATTACACTGATACTGTTATGATATCGGACCATAGTTACTTATTAATTGAATAAGTTCAACAAAGGGGAACTATTGAGATCCAATTGATCATTCAGCAAACAATTTGAATTTTTTAATTTATTGATTTCCAAAAATTCTAAATAATTAAGTCTAATGCCTTTATTTTCAACATGCAGAATTTCGAAATTTTTATCGAAGTCATGGCCTTCCTCCAAAATGTGATTGGCATATGATGAATGAAGATGTTTTCTTTTCATAATTCATACGATGTTCACGTATGCGGCTTTTGAATGGTCTACCTGTCTGGCCAATATATACTTTGGAGCAAGATCCACAATTCAATTTATAAACTCCCGATTTTTCATCTTTTATTGTTTTATCTTTGTTATTCTTGATGAACCTTCCCAACGTGTTATCTGTTCTATATGCTACTTTTAAATTTCGTTTATGCAAAAATGAAGCTACTTTTTCCGTAGCAGGTCCTGAATAAGTTAAGATTCTATAATTATTGTCCTGGGTCCTCAAAGTGGGGTACACTTCTTGGATAGCTTTTCTATGTAGTTTTTTAGCAAGAATATTTTCTATTAATTTGACTTGATATCCATTGTTAACTGCTATTTGTTTTATGATATTCAATTCTTTGTTAAAATTGTCCACAGAAAGAGGAATGTTTACTAATCTGTGTATCATACTATGGTATGCTGATATTTTATGTTTATATGGATGTACCGAATTATTATGAATAGTGATATCAGTGTGGGAAGGTTTATGAAAAATAGCAAAGTGGTGTTTGCTGTTGGCTTTACCTATTGTCAAGTCTAAGAAATTAATTGAATTTTCTGTTTCCATCTCTATTGTGAATCGAATATTTGGATGAATAGTGTTAATATATTTATGAAATGTATCTAATTGCCTGTTGGTACCTTTAAAACAAACTATAACGTCATCTACATATCTGTACCAATACAAAAACTGTTGCGAGAGTGGATGCTTATGAATTATATTTTCCAGATTGTCCATGAAAATTTCTGCCAGTAGAGGACTCAGCGGATTTCCCATGATCAAACCTTCAGATGAAGAGTATACTTTATTGTCAAATTGAAAGTAATTTTGTTCAAGACATATCGACAAAAGGTCTAATATCTCTTGTTTAATGAGCGGATTAACATGATTTTTATCTAGTAAACCTTCGACTAAGAGTATGGTATCTTGTGGAGGTATACTAGGGAAAAGATTTTGAACGTCAAATGATATTAATTTTGCGTTGTCTGGAACAGTTATATCCTGTATTTTATTTATCAAATCATAAGAATTTTTAAGGCTGAATTTCGGTTCAAATTTAGAATAGTTTGTTATTAAATGTATTAGCTTTCTTGATAACTTAACTGATGGTGCTGTAACAAATGATACTACTGGCCGAATAGGGTAGTTTTGTTTATGTAATTTTATCAAAGAATATAATTTTGGTCATCTGGTTTTTTAAATTACTTCTTCGTAGTTCCTTGAATACCCAGAACATTTGGTTCTTCAACATCTGTATCAAGAAGAAAGTATTCCCGAAATTTATACAGCTTAGGACATCAAATCTCGTAGTTCCTTGAATACCCAGAACATTTGGTTCTTCAACATCTGTATCAAGAAGAAAGTATTCCCGAAATTTATACAGCTTAGGACATCAAATCAGAGTATAGCAGCCCAACATGGTATAAAAGCAGGCAAATTGATCTGGATGAAGCAATGCAGAAAATCGGAATACAGCAAGAGAGACAGTTACAACATATATCTCAAGGTAATATATAGTGAACTTTCGTATAGGTTACATCCTCTAGAGTTTGAAGTTTTAAATCAGGACACAAGAGAGCGTGTCAATCAGATCATTCATAAGAAATATATCAGACAGAAACGCAAGCTAAATTCTTTAATACCTAAAAACACACGTGAAGGTTGTGAAAGCAAATTTGTGGATCATCAATTTTTTGATCGATTCATGAATTTATCAGAAGCAGTCTTCACCGAACGAGAGAATTCATTGATCACAAAAGGTTTTAAGCATAACATAAAAAACAATAATATCATCAAGGATATGGAAATTCTTGGTGTTGAAACAGAAATTGCCCTGAAAGGTACTTTGGACATTATGAACAATAAATATCAGGCTACTAATATCATCAAATCTACGTTTCTGAAGGATAGGTTTAATATGAATGATATGAAAATAGTAAAATCTATAGTGAATAAAACCAACGAAAAGGATATAATTTTTACAAGAGCAGATAAAGGTAACACAGTCATTGCTATTAATAGGAATGATTATGTTCAAAAAACTCTTGATTTTTTAGATTCCGGTAAATTCACATTACTGAAACGTGACCCTACTCATTTGTACCAACTACAAATCAAGGAATTTTTGAGAAACTCAAATTCTATTTTCAATGAATCCGAGAAGTTCAGACTAACTCTGATGAATCCTCAAACCCCAAAATTATATTCTTTGATAAAATTACATAAACAAAACTACCCTATTCGGCCAGTAGTATCATTTGTTACAGCACCATCAGTTAAGTTATCAAGAAAGCTAATACATTTAATAACAAACTATTCTAAATTTGAACCGAAATTCAGCCTTAAAAATTCTTATGATTTGATAAATAAAATACAGGATATAACTGTTCCAGACAACGCAAAATTAATATCATTTGACGTTCAAAATCTTTTCCCTAGTATACCTCCACAAGATACCATACTCTTAGTCGAAGGTTTACTAGATAAAAATCATGTTAATCCGCTCATTAAACAAGAGATATTAGACCTTTTGTCGATATGTCTTGAACAAAATTACTTTCAATTTGACAATAAAGTATACTCTTCATCTGAAGGTTTGATCATGGGAAATCCGCTGAGTCCTCTACTGGCAGAAATTTTCATGGACAATCTGGAAAATATAATTCATAAGCATCCACTCTCGCAACAGTTTTTGTATTGGTACAGATATGTAGATGACGTTATAGTTTGTTTTAAAGGTACCAACAGGCAATTAGATACATTTCATAAATATATTAACACTATTCATCCAAATATTCAATTCACAATAGAGATGGAAACAGAAAATTCAATTAATTTCTTAGACTTGACAATAGGTAAAGCCAACAGCAAACACCACTTTGCTATTTTTCATAAACCTTCCCACACTGATATCACTATTCATAATAATTCGGTACATCCATATAAACATAAAATATCAGCATACCATAGTATGATACACAGATTAGTAAACATTCCTCTTTCTGTGGACAATTTTAACAAAGAATTGAATATCATAAAACAAATAGCAGTTAACAATGGATATCAAGTCAAATTAATAGAAAATATTCTTGCTAAAAAACTACATAGAAAAGCTATCCAAGAAGTGTACCCCACTTTGAGGACCCAGGACAATAATTATAGAATCTTAACTTATTCAGGACCTGCTACGGAAAAAGTAGCTTCATTTTTGCATAAACGAAATTTAAAAGTAGCATATAGAACAGATAACACGTTGGGAAGGTTCATCAAGAATAACAAAGATAAAACAATAAAAGATGAAAAATCGGGAGTTTATAAATTGAATTGTGGATCTTGCTCCAAAGTATATATTGGCCAGACAGGTAGACCATTCAAAAGCCGCATACGTGAACATCGTATGAATTATGAAAAGAAAACACTTCATTCATCATATGCCAATCACATTTTGGAGGAAGGCCATGACTTCGATAAAAATTTCGAAATTCTGCATGTTGAAAATAAAGGCATTAGACTTAATTATTTAGAATTTTTGGAAATCAATAAATTAAAAAATTCAAATTGTTTGCTGAATGATCAATTGGATCTCAATAGTTCCCCTTTGTTGAACTTATTCAATTAATAAGTAACTATGGTCCGATATCATAACAGTATCAGTGTAATTCTAGGAATCAGTATCAGTTATTAGCATCAGGTAAAAGTTTAGGAATCATCATCAGTCAAGTTGTATTATTCTAGGAATCAGAGACAATTAGAGTAGACCCTGATGTATTTAAGGAACTTCTAACAAAGAATAATTTAGTGTTTAGAAACATTCGCTTGATAAAGATACAGTGTATCGAAACATGTCGCGAAGACAATAAATTTTGTGGAAATTTAATCGTGTCTACCTTATAGCGAAATGTTAGCATCATTTTCAGAAGGGAAAATTTGTCAAGAGGTTACAAATTTCATCATTACTGTTAAATGCTGTTGAAATTTGTTACTTGGAAGGAAAAATCTACTCAGGTGGCTATTGCCTAGCGCATTTAGAAAATAAGGAAGAATTGCGGAAAATAATAATTTGCAAAAATATCCCTGTTTGTTCATTATTCGCCATGAAACCCTTCTCTCTGCTGATGAGGTTGCTGTGGGATACAACTCAAATGGCTGGTACAGGTCTGGAATGCACCTCCATGGATATTCTTGGTTATATCGGGGCTTGATGGCCGTGGCCTTGACACGTGATTGAGGAAGCTATTGTATAGCAAAACACGTATCGCCGTTTTGTAAACCCATTGTTGGTGAGAATCGCACGGAAAACTGTGGTATTTTTGTTGATGACAAACCGATGAATTGAACATAATAAAAGATTTAAACGAAAATTCAAGTTGACTGCACTCCAACTAGGTACCAAGTTTCAATATTTATATTTATCGGTTCTTTCATTTTTTTTTCTTTATAAACAATTTACCGCAATATTTCACTCTGTTTCGTAATGTACGCTGATATATCATCTTATTATTTTCACGATCAACTGTGTATTTCAATTTTGTCATTTTGAAAGTTAACAAAATATCCTTGACTCCGACAAATTTCCGAAAAGACCATTCTGACATTCAAGTGTCCTTCCAGAATTTTGTCAGCCTTAGGAATAATTTATATGGTTCTCACCATCATTTGATTGTGGCAGCTTTCTGAGAAATTGCATGGTATACCGCTTGGATATTTTGACTATGCCACAAAATATATTTTCGACCACAACTAGGGTACCTGTTATAGCAGAGTGTGCTAATTCATTCATACAGGGCTATTACAAAATTGAGTCTGTGCATGGGAATATCGGAAACGGTTAAAGATTGGAAGACTGTTAAATTTATAGAAAGTTTCATATTTTGGTATCCGAAAGCTTGACGAATAACAAAGAGTTTTCTTTGTGATATAGCCCAACACAACTGACTGAAACCCCAAAAGATTCACTACATATATATATATATATATATATATATATATATATATACATACGTGAAAGTGGGGTTTTCCGTTAACCAATAGACGCTCACCTACGAACGTCATTCCTGAAAAGTCGAAACTTTCTCGAAGGGGCTTCAACTTTGAACGTCTGAATCCTAGCACGGTGGTTCTGAAGCAGGGAATTGAACCCCGGCCTTCTGCTTGACAGGCGAACGTGTTCACCTCTACACTACCGAGAACCACAATCAAAGTAAGACCAAACCTAACTGATAGATATTCAAAGTGATATTGTACTGAAAATTTCACACCAACAGTTTTCGACTAATGAAATGTGTATTTCTTTTCGCGTTACTATGCAGAAATAATATTTTGTTTGACATAACACTTAAATTACCCACTTTGAGCAAAAGTAAGCACAATGGAACATTTAAAGGACCACGCACAAACCTTATGGAAAATGGCTTTCGGTGAATTCCGCTGATTTTTTGGTAGGATAAACTTTTCAATGTCCTGATCAAGTCTCCATGGGCACAACGAAAAATAATGGCCAGTTTTTGAGTAGAAAATTGTTCAAAGTTGCCAAAACGGGGAATTTGGTAGCAAAACTGGAGAAATGGGCAGTGTTATTTTGCAACTTCTTGCCTCTTTGCTTGAGCAATTCTTTGATGAGTCTTGTGTCTTTACAGCACCGTTTGCCAATAATTGCAGACCATACAGGGTGACGTATGAAGTCATAATCCGAGAAATGAAAAAATAATTTTTATAACATTATGAGAATAATGCCTAGATTGTGAGAAAGTTAGTCTATTGATTTGGTTTTATAGAAGATGATTTGACATACCGTGTGACACATATTCGTGACACAGTCCCCTTTTCTCCTTTGTTTCTCTGGCTATATTTCTGGAAATACTCAACATTGAATATGCTCACTAGACGGCACTTTTTGACATATTTGTAGAACACATTCAACCGTTTTTTCCGAAAATTACCAATTTTTATTATTATTATTATTATCAATTTTTGATTT
Organism: Zygogramma bicolorata; assembly: GCA_032362365.1. Classification (NCBI taxonomy): domain Eukaryota; kingdom Metazoa; phylum Arthropoda; class Insecta; order Coleoptera; family Chrysomelidae; genus Zygogramma; species Zygogramma bicolorata. Next base: position 260,865 of record JAVJAQ010005227.1, read on the forward strand.
TCAAATGACACACCCTGTATATTATTAGGAATCCAACGATACCAGGTTTGATCGTGTTTACTCTAATGACTACGGGGATATCGGCATTTATTGTTGTCAATTCCGGAAAAACAAGAATTTGAATTTATTTTACAAATGTTTCAGAAAAAGTGTCGTCTAGTGAGCATATTCAATTTTCCATGTTTTAGAAATATTGCTGAAGAAATAAAGAAGGAAATGGGGGTGTACCATGAGTCTGTATCATACGGTATTGGGGCCGATACATGAAAAAATAAAGTCAAAAAATGGGTATATTGAAAAGGTTACAAGTTACAACACTATAAACATGTATGAAAAAACATGTAGCAAGGTTTATTGTAGGACAGCATTGCTGAGACGTACATTTCAATGTCTTAATCGAATGTCTCGATGGGCACAACGGAAAATAATGGATAGTCCTCGAGAAAAACGCCTCAAAGTCGGCAAAATAGCGTGAAAGGAAATGAAAACAAGAGCCTGTCACAAACGAGCAATTAGACAATCCTACATTAATTTTTATTCATCATATAATTGAACAAACATAATTGCATTTCTATATTTTCACATCCACTTCATCCGCTACTGAGCTAATATTTCAACTGGTAATCATGTTTTTCTGATCAAGTTACCAGTTGTCTATTGGTTGTCATGGTGACACATCATTAGTAATGTACTCGTGTAATGTTTACAAGGTTAATAAAATATTTTTCTAAAGTTTGAATCTTTAGCCTGTTTATGTTATGTTTCATATGCAACAATATTTTCCATATACAACGAATGGCAAAATTAGATGGGGTGAATAATGAAGAAAAATGGGAGATTGCTATTCAACAAAGGGAAGAATAAGGACTACCAGATATTCCCATTGACAACTTCACAAGGCTGTGCCTGAATTGTAATAGGGCAGTGATGGAAGAGATAACTGCTTTGGAAGACGACTGGACTTTTCTCAAGCTGAATGTTTTGAAACAAACTTCTAGCGAATCGTGCGTAGTATGTAACGCTAGACTCAATCTGAATCGGTTAACTCTGAAGTGCCGAGTCAATGTTTTTGTTTTGAAAAACATATCAGAGATAATGCTAGTTCTTGCATACATCACTTGGATGAGAACGGTTTTTTCCTGGGGCAAATTCTTCCTGGGATGCAGTTCAAATTTCGATCATGTAGAATGAAGAATAGGAATTTGGTGGCTTTCTTGCAAGAACTTAGAAATGTACAGAACATGCCACAATGGGATTACTCGGATGGAAAGAGTTTCACAGATGTAGAATTCAAACCGATGATTCCAATAAGGATCAGTTCCGCAATATCTATACCTACTGCGATTCTGTACCAGTAGAAGGTGAAGACAGATATATTTATAAAAATGATCTGGCTTTTTTGTACAAACTTAAACAAGGGCTCTTCGACGACTTTTTGAGAGTAATTTTCAAATATTTTTACGGCAATGCACAAGTATGGCAATTTCGAATGTGAGAAGATCCCTTGCACAAAGCTTCGTCCCAGAAAATATTGGTTTCGGTTCAATCACTCGGGAACAATACATTCAACGCCATGTCAATCAGTTCACAAATATATTATATAATCCGAATCCTGAACAGCGTAAAGCCATTGCATACACAGGTGGGACTTATTGTGAAGTGGAGGAAATAAGAAACCTAGGAAACCCTGCTGTATCTACTTATACCTGAATAATTTTGGGATAAGCTCGGCGAAAACCGATTGCTCGATTTTTGAGATCATAAAAACTTCAGATCGCTATTGTAGATGGCGATCAGTCATATGAAGCTTAATTTTCACTAGAGAGAAATGTGCAACCGAATATTCTACTACTTTATTTGCCTACTGAGATTTTGACAGCCAATCGAATGCGTTTCAGAAAACGTGCATGTAACGTGGAAACCTACCGTTAACAACCTGTCAATCCTGTCACTGTCACCTGCTACCTCTACAAGTTTCTAGTATTTTATTATCAGTTTGTAAGACTAGACTTTGATTCCGAGAAAATATACTTTGCCCATTCACCTGAGAATGTACGACAAAGTTGCCTTCTGTTGAAAAAACATGCAAGTCTATTGAAAGTAATAGACGTCTTGGAATTGGGGATACACACATCAAATCATCTTTCGAACAAACTGTTCAGGCCAGTCTCAAATTACCTACACAGTAGGTTTCGGCTGGCACCTGTCAGAAAACAACTACTCCCCTGGCTAATACCACGAAGGGCATTGAATTATATCCGACCGGTGCCAGTGCAGGTTTTTTCACAGAAGTAAATCTTGCATTTGCTTTCGTCGATACAAATGAAGGAATTGATTTTCAATTATAGGGACGGACACACTTGCAGACCGGTTTCGGGCTATTTGGCCACTCGTCAGTGCAAGGCAGTGCCATCATCAACATTTGAGTCGATGACTTCCCATAATTAAAAATCAAAATCCTTCAGAGGATCAAGCCCCGACCAAAGCTGATGCGAACAACGAAGTTATTGCGCCATCTACCAATGGACGATGTATTCCGAAAGCAAACCGAATTCGCCCATTCCTCCTGCGAGGAACATGTAAAAACATTTGACATAGTCAGTGGGCATACTTGAAGACTGGCGTTAAATCAAATAATCATCTTTCGAACAATCTGTTCAGGCCAGTCTCAAATTACCTACACAGTAGGTTTCGGCTGGCACCTGTCAGAAAACAACTACTCCCCTGGCTAATACCACGAAGGGCATTGAATTATATCCGACCGGTTTGTATCGACGAAAGCAAATGCAGGATTTACTTCTGTGAAGAAACCTGCAGTGGCACCGGTATACAAAAATTAGAGAGCTTTCGTAATCGTCGGTTGTTTTTCGCCAAGAAATTCTAAACAATATCGAATCACTAGATACACCAGGGTTTCCTAGGCATCTTAGACTTAACGATACTAATGTATTGGTAACAGACGCTGACCACCATGCCATACATACATTAATGCCATATTAATTATTGCAACCACGTGACCACAACCATGCTGGCCGACGTTAGCATACCGCAATGTTGTCAACCTAACCATATATCAATAAGATCAATTCACTAGATTCTCCTACTCAAGAATAAGCTACAAATCTGATCTTGGAGGCGGCTTGATGGCTCTTCCAAAACGGCTTGTGCGTGGAGTTGTAAAATCAGATACAATATTTAAAGGTTTCACTAGTCTCTACTTCCGAGCTATCTTCAGGTTGAATATTTCTGTTCACAACTTCAGGCTTACAATATTTGATGCATTTTGAGCAATAAGTGTTGATGAAGTAACTTCTTATTTTTCCTTTTCACTTGAGGATGAATCTGTTGATATAGGTAACTCATCCGAACAATGGCGGAGACCATCTGCATGAACCTGCTTTATAATATGGCCTATTTGAACTAAATATGTACAGTAGCTTAGGATTTTGATAATTCTCCCTTTCTCCCAAAGTTTAGTATTAATATTTTTAACATAAACTTGTTGGTTGGCAGAATATAATTTCGTTTTTCTTTCTATTCTCAATTTTGGATTGGAACTTATATTTTCGAATGCAGGTTTGAGCAAATCAAACCTTGATCTTGATCTTTTTTTAAACATTTCTGCGGGTGATACAGCTGTTGATGTCGAAGAAGTTATTCTGTATGTGAACAGGAAATTTGTCAGTCTATTCCGAATAATATTTTCTGTTATTAAACTATTTTCCCCGGAAAAACATATATTTCTCCAATGATCTCTTTACTGTTCGGACTCCACGTTCCGCGATACCGTTACTTTGTGGGTTGTTCGTAAAAGAGCTTCAGCACATCTACCCTCAATGAAGTAGGAACAACAATTTTACTTCCTAAAAACAAACAACCGTTTTCTGTAGAGAGTTCGTGGCGCCTTTGGTTTTAGGTATATTGATTCGACTGAATTAGGCCAACCAGATTTAGTTAACTCCATAACTTTAGTTATTAATAAATCTTGACAAAATGGGTAAGGCTTTCGCGGCCGAGGTTTTCGATATCACTACTTTTTTTCGGGTTTGAAGGTCGTCGTTGTTTGGAATTTCATTCTGACGTTTCGCTAGCGCGAGTGACTAGCTTCTTCAGAGGCTCACTCATCTTGACTATTATTCCGATGACTCCAGTCATCGGTATAAAACTATTCTCCGATCGTAGCCCACATACCAATTTGTCACGGCATGCTTTAGTCTAGCGCTGAATTCTTTGATTTCTTTATCAGCTTCTTGTTTAGCCATGTAAAATTTATTAGTTTCGGCGATGACTAGACGTTTTGGACTATAATGCTGTGATAACGCATCCTTCAACCCTTAACACAGTTTGGAATCTGGGAGGGCTGGCGATTCTCTCAACATAATATGTTATTTATGATTCCATTGGCGAGAATGCCTCTATAGTACCTGTTAGCGTCTTTTTGAATACATACTTTTCTTGGCGTTGAATCTGACTGCCTTGAAAATACACTGACTGGACACAGTAGATTTCGACGTAGGCTCTTTCTTTAACAGTCGTCGCCAAATGGTATGTATTATACTTACAAGGTGACTGGGGAGTTGATGAAGATGAAAACTCTAGACTTAACGATACTAATATATTGGTAACAGATGTTGACCACCATGCCATACATACATTAATTGCCTTATTGAGATTCCCCACGTGACCACAATCCTGCTGGCCGACGTTGTCATACCGCCATGTTGCCAATCTAACCATATATCAAGGAACATTAACTAAAGAACAATTCACAACACCAACATCAATTGTTGCTCCCAACGAACGGTTATATTCTGTCAATTCACGGACCTTACTTCTCCGACCCCAGAAACAACGACGCGTCAACTTTGCGAAATGATTTTCAGCGAGGCATTAATGGGATAAGAAACTGGTTTGTTGAAGTTGACATTTTTGTTGTCGATCGTGGCTATAGAGACGCTATTCCTCTTTTGAAAGAATTAGGTATTGTACATAAAATGCCCTACAGTGTACAGAATGGACAACAACCTACTACTGAAGAGGGTGATGCCTCTCGCCTCGTGACCAAAACCCGATGGATAATTGAAGCGCGCAATGGACACATGAAATCAATCTTAATTTTTTTTTCGATCACATCATTTGAGGGACTTTCTTTTTATCGGTGGAGCAATTATTGAAAAATACCACCCACTCATTGAAATGAGAGGAGCAAATGCAGAATTAGCCGAACTGATTCTGGAAATAGGGTACAGAACATAATAGAAGAAGAAAATCTAAGGAGACGGGGAAGATGGATACCATTGGACCATCATCATTTTTCTAGTCTGACTCTGGACTATTTACGAAATTTGACTGTTGGTACATATCAGTTGAGATAGTATCTGTTTATGCTTTTTGAATACATACTTTTCTTGGCGTTGAATCTGACTGCCTTGAAAAGGGAAGCACCAAATGAACTTCATTTCGATACCTCACTTCGATATCCCGGATTACTTTGTTTCAGAGTTTTTTCCCGTCATCGCAACGACACAAAATATGTAATGTGTATACGGTACACAAATGGAAATGAAAACCCTATAACAAGTTATTATTGTACTTGTAAGACAGGTGCTAGAACACTGGGCACATGTGCTCATACATAAAGTGTTCTTTGGTTCATTAGATACGCCAGACATGAACCAAATGACAAGTTTCCGTTAACTAACTTGTCGGGCCACATTATCGATGCGGAAAATCGAAATGGAAATGATGTGGAACCTCATATCATTGACTGAATGCGATTCAGTTCGTGCAACATTCTCTTTAATGGTGTTTTGTTTTTTTCGTAAAAATTCTGATAACCCCCTATATATCAATTGAATCATCTATATAATTATATTCATTGACTTGAGTTCCTCACAATCTATTATTTTCATAACGTTATGAAAATTATTTTTTCATTCCTCAGATTATGGCTTCATATACGTTACCCTGTATGGTTTGCAACTGAAGCAAACGGTGCTGTAAAGACAGAAGACCCATCAAAGAATTGATAAAGCGCATGAAGTTGCAAAATAACACGGCCCATTTCTCCAGTTTCACTACCAATTCCCCATTTTGCCGATTTGAAATTTTTTTTTTCTCAACCACTGTTCATTATTTTTCGTTGTGCCCATGGACACTTTTGATCAGGACATTGAAAAGTTCATCATGCCAAAAAATCAGCGGATTCATCGAAAGCCATTTTCCATTAGGTTTGTGCGTGGTCCTTTGGCACTGGAGCAATTTAGCAGACAAATGAAAATACAATATTAAGCCACATTTTTATTTACAAGCGACTTGACACTTCACTATTATTATAACAAATAAGATTATTGTTTCATTGCAGTATTAGCCTATGTTTGCAGAGAATTTGCTATTTTTGAATCGGGTTAACACGAAATGAATAGAAATTTGGGTTTATATTTACTGTAGGTGAAATCGGGATTGAAACTATGATTATTTCGAGTGTGAAATTTTCTTACCGAGTACCACGCGTACTCTAATCATCCTTGTGAACTCGAAAAATATTTTGAAAATAATTCAAGCACTAGTTGTATTACAAATGAATACTCTTTTCATTGATTTAGATGCCAGGCGCACCACTATCGATCGCAGGACATCGTGTCATTGTACCTTCAGCATATTCGGATTTACAAAATATATCGAGGAATAAAAACAACAATGAAACAAATTATCATTTATTTGAATAATCTGGAAATTATGGATAATGTATTATTATTTCTGGCCATCCAAAAGGTGGTACATTTTATCGAGCTTTTGCCGAGAATATTTTGTGTATTGGTCGAATTCTTTGGATATATCATCCAATTGTACTTTGAGAAGATTCAGTTGGGTCTTCTCGAAATAATCTCTTTTGAGCCTGTTACTGTTGAGAGAGCTCAATCTCGACAAGGAAGGTGAAATCGCGTCATAATAATAATCCGATTTGAACTTGCCATTCTTTCGGTTCCTTGGTCTATCTTTTCTCTCTACTACCAACTGATAAATGGCCTGTATCAAAGGACGAGGTATTTTTTCTTCTCTGGGATCGTTGGGTCGAATATACAGAGCCCAGTCGTACTGGGACTTCAGTAGAAGCGCTGTTCTGTGTAGGCAGCCCATTAGTTTTTGCGGCACCCATGTGAGCAACCTGGAAAATAGCATGCTTTCGAGGTGTGCCACTAGTTCTGCCTGACGAACAAGTCTGTCTAAACCGGCACTCTGTTGCAGTCCTTGGATATCACTTACAGCTAGACCTACCATTAGATTGGTTAATATCACCGTGACTAGAAGCACGAAACACAGATACATCAGTTGGGCTGTATAGGGATACTTAATACCCTGGCTTTTATCTTCTGGGAAAAAATCATCCTCGTATTCTAATTCACCAGACATCATGATGATAACTTTCAAGAGAACCCACTTCAGGTCGCTGAATACTGGATGGTTAGCAAAAATCACTCCGAAACTGAGAGAGAAAGCTATGAATAGGCAGAAGTAGGCCAGCATGAATTTTCCGAAATTTACGGAAACAGTAGTGAACATTTGAATATACAGACCAAAAATAGGAAAACGTCCCACTATCATCATCAGCTCAACCCAGGATAAAAAGATGGATATGGCAGCTATGTGGTGCTCCCAGTTGTAGACATCCTGCCTCACGCAAAGAAAGACGCTTATGATGATCATCCACTGCAGCCAGTTTTCCCACTGCTTTACGTAAATCAGCCACGAGTGAGCTATTTGAAAAAGTTCCTTACCCAGCAACATCATATTCAGCAAGATCATGACGTAGCCGATATTTCTGGTGAAGATTGAAACCCAGCACAGCTCTCCGCCTGTTTTTGAATAAGGACAGTCGTTGAGGAAGGCGCCGATAATGTAAATCGTGAAGAGGCACACGAAAAGCGAATGATAGAACAGGCTGAATAGAAAGAATTTTCTGATCCTCCGCCATTTTAGAAAAAGGAACGTTGCGCACAGCGGATGATTGAGTACTTCCTTGTGCCCAACTTCGATGAAGTTGAGCAGGAGCTCGGTCTCCTTGTTACCCATGGTCGGCACTAGGACTCGAAAGTCCAACTTCAGTTCGCAGTCGACATCTCCCAATTCGTGGTCGGTGAGTTTGATGGCGTTATCGAACTTCATAGCGTACTTCGTTATCACATCGGGGGTTTTCCTGATGATGAACGTCAGGACAGAGATGCCGCCATTGGTCCTGGCCGTCACGTCTCCGCCGTTGTTGATCAGCAGCATGACGCAGTGCGAGTACTCGTTAAGCGCCGCCAGATGGAGCGGCGTGTAACCGAACACGTCGGGCTTATTTACGTTGGGACGCGCGCACAGAATAACGCGCACACACTCGCACGACCGCGACGCTTTCACGATGGAGCAGTGGAGCGGCGTTCTGCCGTCAGAGTCTGCTGCGTTGACGTCAGCGCCTTTGCGTATTAGCAACGCGATCGTTTCCGTGCATTGCGACAGCGCCGCCAGATGGAGCGGTGTTTGCTTCTTGTGGTTCTTCGAGCTGACGACGGCACCCGCGTTGATGAGCACCTTGACGCATTCGAGGTCACCGTCTTCGGCCGCCAGGTGGAGTGGTGTCATACGCTCTCTGCCGCACTGCACGTCGACGGCTGCGCCGTATTCGATGAGCAGCTTCATGATGGTGGAGTTGCCAAGGACGGCGGCCACGTGTAAAGGAGTTTCGCTGAAAACCTGGAATCAAAGAATTCATGATAGTTCGGTTTATTGATAAATGTCTCTTTCCACTGATAGCCAATCAGGGGCCTTTGGAGGTTGTAAAGTTCGGGAAACGCTACCGTTCGTGATGAGGTTCCTAGCTTTGCCGTTATGTTTGACAGGTTAATATGGGCTTTTTGCCAAATGTTGCTTCCTTATGGATAGGAACCCTCAGACAGTGGAGAAAATGAAAAACTAATCACACGTTTTGTGTGTTTACCACTTTCTTTTGAAAATATATGGAAAACATTTTTTGGCTAGACGTGTGAAATCTTCAATTGAATATCAGTTCACCTCACTGCAATTTGATTCAACCTCAGAGTAATGTATTTCGTAAATACGTTTTCAATCTACGTAGCATTGAGAAACAACACAGAATAATTTGTGTTATCACAAACAAGAAAAGTTTGAAGTTGTGAAAAAAACAGTTTTTTCTGACGAAAACTGAAAGCATGTCGCAATAAAATTTCGCATGTCAGAAGAAAATCCGCACGTCAGAAAGGTGACATGTATGACACGAAAGTTTCCGCCCCTGCTGGGAAACATCATTCGCAGGTCGAAACGGAATTTTGTGATTACAATCACTTTTCCGAGGACAAAGACTATCACGTCTAAATGTCCTTTCTCCTGCTGGAACTATTAAACGACTACCTAGCTCAGGAACGACCGTAACCATTTGGTCGAAAGAAATCCTACAAATCTGAATTCGAAAAAAGACAGGCATCAACTTGTTTTTTATAGATTTCGCACGACTACGTACATTAATTACTAGAGTATTTTTGTACCCCATTTACTTTGAACGTCTAAAAATATTGAGTGGCATAAAATTTTCATTCGATTCTTAATATAACTATTAAAAATATTTGAAAAGTGCATATATTTGATAGGATTATCGGATATGTATACACAAATAAAAATGATCGTCATAACAACGAAAAAATGTCAATTGGGGGTACAAAATTATCCCACTCAGTATTACGGAGGTTAAGAGCATTATCTCAGGATACCCTTCGATGTGAAAAAAAGTTTGAAGTTTTACAACAAAATCAACCTGTATTTTCAAAAATAGTCGTGAAGGCCAAACATTTTTGTAGAGGACTCCGAATTAGGTTGGTTACACTTTTTTTTTAATTTTGATATCAGTATAACCGAAGATTTATCAAAGAAATAACAGGAGATATGTCTGTAGCATCCAGGGCTGATGCTGAGTACTGGTTCTAAACGACGTCTGAACTGGAGCTGTATCCTTGAGATAGATCCGCATACGACGTTGCGTTGTGTCGCAGTTTGAGGCATCTATTCCATAACGCTTTACGTTAGTCCTTTCGAATGGAAATAAATCCGCACGACTCGAGAACAAGGCCCGTGAACTGTGTTTATTCATTTCTAGCTTTCGATGAACCGTTTGGAAATTCCTTCGGCATAGTGCTCAGACGTACAAGGGCGATGTGGCCAATATCTGCTGTAGTTGTCCAGTTCATTTTTTCTACGGCTAGATATACACTTTGGAATTATCATCTTAGTGTTACATTCATATTCCATTTGAATAGTGCAGTATTTTTCTCATATTTGAAAAGCTGAACTGTGGAAAAATTTATTGAACTTTTATTGATATCAAACACAATGTATTTCCATAATCGGTAACCATATAAGCAATCTTCATTTTTTTTTCGATACCATGTTATGTAGGTTATACTTGGTTATTACTGCTTTTCACAACATTTGTACAGTTGTCAAGCCCGACCATAATTTACCAAAAAAATATCTAACGAATCACTATTTCGAGGTGAATACGATTGTGCCGGGTCAATTATGGTAATAGAATACATCGCAAATCTTTCGACCCGTGTACGGAGAACCTCTCGGTAATTACCTGCTGCGTATTGGGCGTAGCGTCCCTGTGCAGCAGCTCTTTGACGCAGTCCACGGCGTTACTTTGGACCGCAAAGTACAGCGGGCTCTTGTTGCTCGGGCTATCCAACCCGGCATTGACGTCTGCTCCGTAGTCTAGGAGGAGCCGAAGACAGTCCAGATTACCTCCGCCTGCGGCGCAGTGTAACGGCGTTATCTGCTCGCTGTTGTCCCAGACGTTCACCTGGGCGCGGTTATCTAGCAACAGCTTGAGGCAGTCAATTTTTCCCGCGTAAGCAGCCAAATGCATGGCGGTCCTGAAAAAATGATTGACTAGTGAATGAAAGATTGTTTGAGAACCAAATTTGATTTCAATTAGGTGTTCATTTCGTAGAGGTCAAAAAACACAGAAAACGGAATTATGCCCATATTGCCATCTAGAGCTTTCATTTGGTAATCCTCGGAAATTTAAATATATACATTGGAAGCAATGAAGTAGAAGTATGGCGGTTCGAAATGAGTTTTGCCGTTGACCAGCTGACGCCCTCCTACGAACGTCAATCCTCAACGAGTGATTTCTAACACGGTAGAGGACGAGGAGTTAAAGTCTGTCCAATTCTGGTATGCCATCCAAGATCATGGCCGCGCGAGAACTTGCTTCATCTGAGATAATCGAAAGAGCTCCAAATAAACCCACTTACCATCTCCTCCGTATATATTGAACTCAAACACATATGAATTACAAAACAAGGCATCTGTTGTCTCACTTACATGGGATCACGAAATCGCCACATGTGTTTCCCTACACAATAGCTTCCTCAAGAAGGATCAATTCTCCTCGGGGAAGTTATTGATTATCGAAACACGTGTCACGAATCAACAACATGTGATTGAACTTAGTAATACGTACACTTTTTCATATGAAAAACATAAGAGTGTTAATGAGCAGATTGATTTCCTTGGCCAAAGATGAAATACCTGAATGAATATACTCCACCAACATAATGTAATTTGCTGGCAAGCTTTTTTGTGCCAAGCATTGACCTGATGTATTCGTCATTGAAAAAAAAATTCATAATTTAATTCCATTGGCATTTTTATGGTTTTATTAGAAAATATTGTACTACCAACTTAAATTGTTATCTATGTTATGATATTTTATGTATCGCATGTCTTATAGTTACTGCAATCGCAACAGATTTTAGTATCGTTGAGATACTAAAAAAATAAAAATCCAATAAATGATCCAAACGTCAACTATGATGGAATTTCACGTCCTGTTCAATATGACCCCTACCAACTAATTTCTTACAATTAATATTGACGTGTATGCACATTTTTTTATCCTAAGCTTCACTTGAATGTCAAATCGTTGTAATGTTCAGAGGACCCCTTATAAAATTGAGCTTGAGGAGGTGTAAATTCCCATTCACTTTGAATTTCAAAAGTTGTTATTGTGTAATTATGTGCATCCTGAATTGAGAATTCACATCAAATCAAAACATAGTAGTGCACCCGTCAAATGTAGTGCATACTTTAGCATACAATGCATAATTCAAATTTTGGTAAATTACATCTACCTCACTGTCACTTCCGGTACTTTCTATAACTGTTAAGTGACAAGTAAAATTTTTTTACCCGGGAGAAGTGATATTCCGTTATTTCAATTTTGCATTATCCATTTAATTATACTATGAAATGCAATTTTAGCCTTCAAAATTATTGTCCAACATAACAAATACAAATTCTGGGTTCTCGAGATCCCAATAGTAGCCCGCTTGAAAAAAACATTCTGAGTGTCGAAAGTGAAACAAATTTTTCAGTAAAGCAATTTTTATGAAAATTTATTGTAAACAGATAAATTATCGGCTGACAATTTTCTAGTCTCTTTCAAAAGCAAGCAAGTTTCTGAGTGAAGTGGCACCAACCAAACTACTAGTTTTATAGAATCAAGCAGCTCCAGTATAGATTGTGGTACTGAATTTCACACATTAAAATATTATTCCAGAATAGTATAATATTCTCATATGTATTTCTTTGAACGAAATAGAATAAGTCCAAGTTATTGAAAGGTGAGCACTTCTAGCACTAGAAGTAGTTTTCCCATTGAAAGGCTTCCGCTGATCATAATTCCGACAATCGCGAGAAAGATGATATCGTTAGAAATCTACAGATTGGTTATGTTGGAAATAAGTGATTTCAAAAGCTGATATGAGGGTATTGAAATACTGTCATTGTAAATTTCCATAGTCAATTTGTTCAGGATGTTGAACACAAAAAGGTACACACAAAGCCTTTATCTTTTATAAATCTACCCGTATATTATAGTAAGTAAGAATAATTTACCTGCCATTCTCATCTGTTGTGTCTAAAGAAGCGTTCGATTCCAGGCACGCTTTTAAAACATCGACCTTTCCCAACCAAGTCGCCAGGAGCAATGCTGAATCCTTGTTTTTCTCTACCACTGATTCGATTTCTTGTTTGGAAATGAGATCATTTATCTCTTCCGCATCGGGAAGGTTCTGCAATAGAATTGTTTTGCTTTATATAGTGAAGTCGAAAAATATCACCTACTTGAAACTTTCGAAAGGGACAGGAAGTCAAAGTACGCCCACTCAATACTTCTTCAAGAGTGGATTAATGACTATTAGACTAACTGGTGTATAAGCAGATCTAGTGTTTTGGAATGACTAGCTGATTTGCCTGATATTCGTGAAATTCAAAGTGAACGTTACACAAGCCAATCAGAAATATTTATAACGCTATCAAATTTCAAACAAAAAAAAGGTTCCAAGGTGGAGTCAAGTCTATCAACAGGTACCTCACAGGCAGTTATTGAAATGGTTGTGAATGACCTTAGCGTGCGTTTCTCAGAGGATACAATTGCTTGAATACAAATTTGTAGGGTCGCCACCCTTGTCCCTTACACAGATATATTTTGTTGTAAATTGCATTCTCTACAACTTTATATTTTTTACTCTCCATGTTAAAGTCGAAAATACCAACGTTTTGGACGAAAATAGTTGAAAATATTACGACAAATTTTCTTTTCTGCGAAATATTTTTTTCTAGTCATTTCACAATGAAATGACATTAGAACATTTTTATAAAGGGAACCTCAACGAATAATTTTAATTATATTATTTTTTTTTATTTCGTTCATTACAGTTTTACAGCGCTCCGAAGTTGACTGTATCTTCAAATACTTATTTATATTTATATATATATATATTAAAATGGATAATTAGGCTCAATCCCCCATTACCACTTCATCAAACATATAATTTATAATATTTTAAACATTGGATTTTAGATTTTTCAATCCATACACCGCGTAAGACAATATCGACTTGATTTTGAAATTTTTCCTGAACCACACTCGTAAGTATTGTTCAAACGGATTTTCATTTCAATTGAATGCAATACTTTGATTAAAAAAAATGTGTCCCTCACTAACATTTTGCGTAATATGCCCTCCCCCCTAACATTTTTTGTAACGGCGCCCATGCATAGAGAAAATTAAAATAAGAAGTGTAAGGGCGAAAGGAGTGAAAACCATGGTCGATCGAGCAATCGCAAAAAACATGTGGATAAATAATCAATTATTACGAACAGTTCTGGAGGTTACTGTGCATATAGCACATTTTTTAAGTAATACTGGAATGAATAATGCCGCGTTTTCATCTCTTTATGGTTACCTGGGCATTTCTTACCTGCATAGGATTCTTGGAATTATGTCGAAAACCAATGAAATAAAACCAAAGTGTCATGGTGGGAAAAAGGGTCGATAACTGATTAATAATGAAATGTTGACAAAATTATGAATTATGTAGGTAGATAATAAAAAGATAATAGAAAACTGAGCCTCATTATTTACTTTTTCGTGTATCCTAAGGAGTTTTTGAGAAACAAAATTAAAAAAATTGAAATGAAAATTATTCTTTGGAACCTCCCCTATAAAAATCTTCTGATTTCATTTCATTGTGAAATTGCTAAAAAAACATTATTTCGCCGAAAAAAAAATTTGTTGCAAAATTTTGAACTATTTTCGTTGATAACCGGGTTGTTTTCGATTTCACGAAAAAAATAAATGAAAAAAAAGTTGTAGAGAATTCCATTTCCAACAAAATATGTCTTACTAAATTTTATTCAAGATGAATATTTTGGCAGATAAAGGGCGAAAACCATTGCACTTCTTTTTCCAAGATGGTGGCCTCGAGACAAGGGTGGCAACCCCACAAACTTCGAATTAGGCTGACCCTTACCCATGAAAAAATTGTGTTTTAAACTAAAATTGTTTGATTAAAAAAAATCTGGACGTACGATATGAACCATAACACTGGAATTCGAAGGTTAGATCATATTCTGTGTCTGATGACAAAATGCATAACTGTCTATTTGGAAGTTACGAAAGAGGACAAAATCCACCTACTTGCACGAAAATATCACCATGTCCTCTGTACACCTGACCCCAACTCCTCTGGTGATTTGATTTTTTCCGCTATCATTCACATCAACAATTCTCGATTATGAGTATCGTCATCTTAGACTTGACCTTCAGTCAGAACTGGATCCAGTTTGAATACAGAACGGATTGTAATTTTTTTCCCAACTTATATCCCAGATTTCTAAGAATCCCTCAGAAGCTCGTTGTAGAGCTTGTACAAGCAAGGAATAAAACAATACTCTGGGAGTTCGCCACGCCATTAATCCCCCAGTCCGAACTAGTAGACTGTTGAGTAAGGTGTAAATTCTCCTTTTATCTTATATTTCATTATTTTCCACGTATCTCCCAGTCTACTACCTTGTTAAACTAGAACAAAGAAAAAATCTCACCATCAAACCATCCCATATAGAAGTCGGATTCCATATTTCTTGATTGGGATTTTCCCTGGTCCTACGTTCACTGTCAAATTCTGAACCAGTTTCTTCCTCACTCGAAATGCTGGAAAAGTCTAGCATTTGTTTTTCAATATCCTTCGACCACCTCAGGATATTCGGATCTTCTCCGGTAGCAAGAGATAACTTGGTTTCCTCCATAACAACATCGGTGATTGGGTCTTAGAGATTATTTGCTGTAATCAGACATTGTTGGAAATTACAGTTCGACAAAAGTGTAATATGTGTAGGTTCTTCTAAAATAAATGTCACGATAAAAACACACACATAATGCGTAAGAGTTCAAAATAGTTGAAAATGAGGTACCTTTTCAATGTTCAAGTCTATCCTTCGTCTAAATAATTTTCATTGAAACCTTTTGAGGTCGGTACTTCAATCCACCTCAAGGAACTAAGCTGGCAACTGAGTCTTGAACAGCCAATCGAAGTGCTTGGGCGAGACATTCGAATGGCTGTTGAGGGCTCAGCTTACAGCAAACTTTCTCAACAATTAATTGAAAAACCGGCCCTTGAAAACACTATTCGGTCAAAAAATATTAACTTGAAACAATGAATCTCATCAAGAAAATTTCAATAAATAGTTGATTGTGTTGAATTGATTTTTGGCCCCGAATATCTAACTTTGCATGGCGTTCGATTGTTTCGAAAATATAAGGCGGTTGGAGCGTAATTTGTTATGAAAAAGTGAACCAAAAACGGTGTCTTTTGAAATTTTCTCTGCGGCAGGAATTACTGCAGTTTGAATCGAATATTCATTCAACTTGGTACGAAACAAACATGTGACGTTATGAATAAATGGAATAAATTACGAAGCAGATGAACGTATAATATACAGCAAATATAAACCATGAAAATAGCAAATGCCCTTGAAATATAATTATAGTTTACAATATAGTAAAAATAAATCAAAACTGGAGATAAAATATAAAAATATATAAAATATGGAATGTAGATATGTGAGCACAAAAATGGATGGACAAGAAACCAAAATTATATACAGATGAAACATACGAGATACTTATAAAACTTTTTTGGAATATGTTCACATACAATAGGACACTATTTATTAGATTGTTATGTATATCTCTGAAGGGTAGTTTTGGAACACATAACTTTTGGCCACTTTTGTATCGTAGAAGGTTTGACTCGCATGTCAAGCTTTCAGGTGAAGAACTGAAGAGTTTCGGACCAAGATAACGATAGTTTTTCTGACCATCTGATTTGTGCATAATTTGTATCACTAATTTTGTTCTAAGGTAGTGGGCTCATTTTTGTATTTATTTTTGTTGCCATAACATTTATAATAGATAGCTGTCTGGGGTCAAGAAGCCCAGATTGAAAGTATAAGATATCACTAGAATAGTTATTGTCTTTCTGCACGATACATCTCTGAAGCGCTCAAGAGACTGAGATTATATCAAGATATTCTTTATTTTTTTGTGGTTGTTATGACCGACATATTCGGTATAGAGATGTCAGATTCTGTAAGACCCTTATCGTAACTGAAGAACGGTAAGTATTTCTTTTTGTCGAAACCCATCGATGACAGTCTGTATTCGAATTACTTCTTCGCAAAAATTGTTTCTCTCTCTGGGGTGAGTTTGTTGCTATCTGTCTGGGATACTGCACAATCCCATTATGCATTCTATTTGCAGTGCTCTGTATATAACTTTTGAAATTTATTGAAAACAGCGAAGCAGTTTTGTTTTCATAATTTTCTGCGATCTATTTTTACGTTTCACCGGAGAATATAAACTGTATATTGAATGAGCTACTTTTAGTTGAAAAATAAACTTAACAGCGACGGCGTTCTGTATTGAAATTAATTTTTTGGGTTTTCTCTCCCCTGAAAATGAAAAAGCCTTCAAATCTTATATCTGTTTTTAGGGCAAATTGTATGCATATATATATATATATATATATATATATATATATATATATCCTGATACATAACTGCAATATCGAAACCAAAATTGATTGACTATTTATTTCCGTTACGTATCACATCCTTTGTTAATTTATAGTCCAACTTCACAATTTAGAAGAGCCATCCAACAAGTAGCAATCTCCTCATTCCGGTTTAGCAATATAAAAGTAGCCTCAAGTTTTATTTTTGTTTCATTCTGTTCTGTCATATGAGAATGAATAATATTCCATTCTACCAGGTGTGTACGATTTGTTGTTGATATATGTTCAACTAATTTTGACTCATCTATCCCTCGTTTTTCAAGTCGTTTAAATGTTTCGCCTTTCGTGTTCTGAATAGTCTTGATGTGTCTCCGATATAAACACCACCACATACATACACATGGAATACTATAGACAGACTTTTTTTAATTCTGTTCTATGTTCGAGGTTCATTTAGACTCCTTAGGAATCTGATCGTGTTTTCTGTTTTGAATGGAATTCTCATATTTAATCTATTACCTACCTCTATGCTCGGATTTTTCTGATAAACCATGGATATAAGGATTGATTATGGATAGAGCCAAACACCAAGATCCACAAAATTCATTCCTTATATGATCATTCCTTACAGAATTCAAAAAATTGTGTTCATGGTATTCCGAATGTATGTGGTGGGGTTTATATTGGCGAACCATCAGACCATCCAAAATACGAAAGGTTGAACATTAAAACAACTAGAAGACGAGACATAGATTACTCGAAATTAGAACATATATTGAAACACACATATTGTTGAACGGAAATGAGGAAATTGCTACTCGTTCATTGAGTATGGATCAGTCTTGGATGCCTCTTTTAAACAGAGAAGTTGAACTGGAAAGATTCAGTTCGAAGTAGGCTGTGTCAAAATCAACACTTAGTCGAACTATTGATGAGTTACTCATACCAATGCAACATTTTGACACCACTCACAAAAAACTAGAACCTCTGAAAGAATGTTTCCATAGAATCGAAAAAGAAAGCGAAGTAGTTTCCAAAACGTCGCCAAGAAGTATTAAATATTTTTCTTCAATTCAATCTCTAAATTTTGTAACATATTGCATTTACGTATCAGGGTAAATATCAATTCGCCCTAAAAACATATAACATAAGACTCTAAAGCTGTTTCATTTTCAGGGGAAAGAAAACCCAAAATGACTTTCAACAACACGGCGCTCAGTATTTTTCTAATCATTTATACCTAATAGATACGAAAAGTGAGACCGCACAATGTACATAATGTGATACTAAGTACAGGTGATCGCGAACGAAACCTTTGATCACATATTCGAGATTTCTGCAATGCTTGGAACACTCTCTTGGTCTTGTCTCATTTTTGCTGTGGTCCAGTTGTAGTCTACCATCAATCAAGGTCTTCTGGAGATAAAGGTTGGTTAATCGGGCAGCACCTAGTTTTGACAAAATCTTGGTACCAACCTATGTATTCATTGGTTCGGAAAGGAAGGCGGAATATGCCCTTCTTCCTGAATTCGAAGGGCCGTAACTTCAGAACGAAGGGAGAGCGCCGCGTTTTGACTTTGGATTCGGGTTTCGACGCGCCAACGGTTTGCCTTTTTATGATGCTCAGTGGCGGCCGAAGAGAATTTATTTCAATTTCGTAGCAAAATACATTGTTGTAGATATCTCGGCAACTACTGAGATTGACAAATTTATATCTCGCTTTTTTTTATGCAATATAATGTTGTTGATTTCTCCATGATTCAATAAAGGTTATGTGTCATTTTCATTGAGAATTGGTTGACAATGTTTTCTTTCATTTCTTTTTTCTTTCGCCCACTTATCCAATTTCTGTCTCATTTTTCAGACTTTTTTCTCATATACTTTGTTTTATTTCATAATTTTCGTTTTTTCATTTCATTTCTATCATTATATTTCGAACCAATTGTTTGTTTATAATAACTTTCAAGTGAGTTGAATAGTTTGAAAAATGGAAGTTCGAATCAGTACCACTCAACAAGAAACATTGTTTGTCATATTTTGAAAAAGGAATACATAACCTTTGTTGAATCATTGAAAATTGAAAAAACCTTTTCGTTATTAACTATTGAAAGGATCCGTCATCTCTGAGCACCCTTTGAGAAAAATGAAGTTGAGTGCGATTGAGTATTGAAAGACGGCTTTGGAACAGTCACAGAACATTACTTTCTACAGCTTAGAGTCTTATGAAATAACCATTCTCAGACAAATTTATTTTTCAAAAAAATTGCAATATCTCAGGATCAGCAACAATCAAATATGGAAAGCAAAAAATATTACTTTGATATGATTAATTTTTCTTGTACACCTCGTATAAGCGAAAAACATGTTAAATTACGGCCACAATTACATGCATAACCTTTTTATGGAGAATCATGCAGATTTATCATTGTAAATGTGGGTATAGTATTTTTAATATAAATTGTTGATGAACGAGAAAATGAAGTAAGTGCTGGAGTGAATCCATACGGAATAATAAAGAATAATTCCGGATACTTCTTTTCGAACATTTGAATTTTTTTTGGTAGTCAACATAATCATGGTTTCACCTGCTACTGATTATCCAAATGATTTTTTACTGGTTTTTAATCGAATATTCACTTCGAGATATAAACAATACATACCACTCGCGATTCAGATGCGTATTGGAAGAGTCAACCCCTAAATATAGACACTATTTATTATTGAACGTAAATGTAAACAGTTCTCTTTGTATCTTGATGTCAATATGTAATATCATAAAAGCTTATTCATTAATCTTAATTTGATCACACGCCTGTTGTGTAGGATACAGGATGTTTCGACAACTGCATTTGTTTGATATTGGGGATCTACAGTGGAGTCGAACAAATGTTGATAAAAACACATGCTTTTTTCAAAAAGGAAAGTACAGGGTGGGTATTTCTGTAGGGTTTAATCCAAGGAAGTACTTGTTTGTAACGAAGTCGGAACTAATTTTATCTGATGGAATCACATACGTCTAAGTTTATATTATTCGTCATTTTTATAGTTTCATGTCACGAGTTACTCTCATATATATATATATATATATATATATATATATATATATATATATATATATATATATATATATATATATATAATATCTCATCATAACAAAGTTAAGAGTGTGGTTGTGTGGAGGAGGGTATGAGGGATATGAGGGTCGGATGGTGTAAGAAATGTTATCGAAGCAAATTTTGGAGTGCTTGGAGGAAGTTTATTTAAAAGATTTATTCGATGGGATAGTGAGGGTTTACAGAAACTGGGATTTGTCCCGTTTGTTAAGGCATTCAAAACGTTTTTTAATCTTCATTGCTTCGTGAATTATCCTGGAATGGTCTGTTTTTGGCAATGGTCTTTAAAATATTCGAGGCAATTTTGTGTCCGGTTTCGTGGTGATGTTCGAAAAGGGTCCAGGTCATGTCCGAATTACGTACTGCTAATTCGTGTTCGTATGAACTGTTTGATACTTGTCTTTTCGTCTGTCCTATGTATGTTCTCAGGCAGTCACGGCAAGAAATTTCAGATATTCCTTGTGTAATACCCAACGAGACACAAGGAATATATGAAATTTCTTGCTGTGACTGCCTGTGATACTGACTCGATTTTCATATTCTCATTTGAATTCAAAATATTGAAATAGGATGTGCTACATCATCAATTACCTGTGTTGATTTATTCTGAGAACTGATTGGTTATCATTCTGCTATTCTTGGAAGGTTGTTCGTACTTTCGGATTGTTGAATATTTGTAATTTTTACTCATTACCACTCAGCTATAACTCTTTATTTGTCGAACTGATTCGTTGTCTTTCAGTTATTCGTCAAGTGAAAACTTGAAATTTGCTGCCACGGTTCGAAAGTTCACGAGTGTTCCCTATTTTGCTTTTCTACCCTGACTGAATATTTTTATTCCTTTACCGATTTTTTTTCAACAATCTCGCCTTGAACAGTTGAATATTTTTTCAGAACGGTGTCTGTAAAGAATACTACTTGGTAAAGCAAATCTTTATTCTAGATTATATGTTTGTACATTGGTACGTTATAACTTGCGTTGTTGAAGTCTTATGTCACGTTGACAAAACATAGCTGACATGATATGAACAGATTACTTCACAGTGTCTGACATTGAAATATTTTGGTAACGTTAACCAGTTTGTTGGATACTATTTGTTATCTTTCACATTGGATTGATTTTTTTATTTGAGTGCCATATTACGACTTATAATTTCGAATAGGAACTGACCTTGATATATGTATTCTGGTACGAATGTCTGCTTGATGGGGTATAGTCCAGTCTATGACCATTTTCCCGTGTATTTATCCCATACAGCACCGATTCGCATGAAAATTTGTATTCAGAATCTACATTCACTCTTTTTCAAAATGTACCCTGTGCCGAGGGTTGCTTTCTCCCTGGGGGTGGATGCCACCTCTTCTTGGGGGTGAACAATTTTTTATTGGAAAAAAGTGCGGAAATCAATAGCTTGACTAATTCTAAACACTTTTTGTTCAATAAGTTTTTTATGAAAAGCAATACTTTTTGACTTATTCGCGAGTGAAATTGTCGATTTTCAGTCTAAAAAAACACGTCTTCAGATCCTTTTTCGCGAATAACTGGAAGATAATGCACTAATCGAAAAACCTGCGGAGAGCAAAATTATAGCTTTTGAAAAAACAAGGGTGATCGTTTATTTGTGATGTATGCAAACCCACTACGACTGAATAATTGCTTGTTGAAAGTTGATTGGTATTTTCAAACGCCAAAATGGAAAGTTTCTACGTACAATAACCAAAACCAATGCATTTTTCGGGAAAAACTAATTGGACCTTTTCTGAAGTCCTTCAAAAATCCTTTATTTTTGTTATTTATAGAAGTTTCTGGCATCAGAATTGACCGAGGTATGAAGGAAATAATGTTGAATCCTATTTTTTCCTTGAAAAAAATTGTGAATAACTCATCCTTGCTTCCCCCCTCCCCTTTGGAAAGAATCGTTGCCTAGTGGAACTATATGTATATATCCATATATAATATGCATATAGTTCCACTAGGCCTAAAATAAAGTTACTATGTGTATCCTTCAATATACTAATGTACATACTCTAATTTCTACAAAAATTGTTTTTGTTTTTTTTTCCCATAACTCGCTTAGTTTTCAAGCAATCAGATCCACCAAAAGAGTACTTTGTAGCTCTTTTCAATAGCTATAAGCTCATTCACATTAATCTTTGTTCCAGATTATATTTTTGAAAACGTTCATGCTGAAAGGGCTCATAAAAGGTACTTTGCGCGAACCCTCACAATATATGACTGGCAATATCTTACTCTATTTTCATCCTGCAGAAAAAAATGAAACACCGAAATTCTCAGAGAAGAATAGCCTTCAATTTGGTACTTCAGGAAATTTTGCATGCGATCAATACTTTTCGAGTTATTTCGAAGAAATTGTGATTTTTCGCTGAATTACGTATATGATTATTTTTTCAGTCTCAATTTTTTCCAAAACTACGTACTTTCAGTTGATGAAAAACTCAGAACTCATCGAAAGAATATGAATGAAGTGAATTATGGAGTGAGAACGATTTTTTTCGAAGGGGGGAGAAGAGAGGATGAGTTATTCACAATTTTTTTTCATCGAAAAAATAGGATTCAACATTATTTCCTTCATAGCTCGGCCAGTTTTGACGCTAGAAACTTTCATAAATAACAAAAATAAAGGATTTTTGAAGGGCTTCAGAAAAGTTCCAATAAGTTTTTCCCGAAAAATGCATTGGTTTTTGGTTATTGTACGTAGAAACTTTCAATTTTGGCGTTTGAAAATACCAATCAATTTCAACAAGCAATTATTCAGTTTGTAGTGGGTTTGCATACATCACGAATAAACGATCGCCTTTGTTTTTTCAAAAGCTATAATTTTGCTCTCCACAGGTTTTATGACTAGATGCATTATTTTCCAGTTATTCGCGAAAAAAGATCTGAAAATGTGATTTTTTGACTGAAAACCGACAATCTCACTGGCGAATAAATCGAAAAGTATTGCTTTTCAGAAAAAACTCCATTGAACAAAAAGTGCTTAGAATTAGTCAATCTTTTGATTTCCGCACTTATTTCCAATAAAAAATTTTTCACCCCCGAAGAAGGGGTGGCATCCACCTCCAGGAAGAAAGCAACCCTCGGCACGGGGTAGATTTTGGAATAGAGGGTAAGTAGAACCTATATCCGAATTTTTATTCGAATCGGTGCTGTATGGGATAAATACACAGTTTACACTTTTTTCACCGTCATAGACTGGAGTAGTATACCCAAGAGCATTCAATTTCTTATAACTTTTTCAAACTTGGAAATTTTTGAAATATCTCTTGAGTGAAGTAGTTTGAAATAATTTCTATTTTTGAATACACACTCGCTGATAATTTATTGAATTGTTTTCACTAGTTTTCGAATTTTTTCATCTTGTTTCTTTTTTTTTTCGTTCTCCATACTTTTTATTTCTATCATTCCATTCTAACAAGTTTCCTCCATTACTGCAATGGAAAAAGAAGAACCATGAGTTATGGGTCTGAACTACCGATTACCCTACAAATCCAGCATCCGATTCTGAGGCTCTTGCAGAACAAGAAGCTGAGCTTATGCAAATAGACACCAATGAGACTGTTGCAGAACTACCTCTGTCGAAAATACAAGAACTTTTCCTGAGGTCATCAACATACAGCCAACTACTTTCTGTGAGTTGACTTCCATAAAACTGACTGAGACTTCGTACTACTCATGAGCCGACAGCAATAAGGCTAGATGGTTTTCAGTCCATGCCTAAATACAGTCAGGATTCACTCGTAAGAAGTCCATTTCGTGCTCAACCTTAGCCAGCAAGAGCTCAAGTTGCCGAGCTGTGTCCTGGGCGAGGGCAAACCCTCGAGACATACCAATGGAATGTTCATTTCAATGGAGAAGGAGAACCGGTAGGTTATGTTACTTTCAAGAATGTGCAAACCTCAACAAGAAGGCATGGTGATTTGTCCGTTGAACAAGAGACGGCGTGGCTTTACTGGAATTTAATACCCGATTACCGACATTATATCAGGAGTACTGACTTACAACAATGTACCCTCGCTGAAAATCAAGATAATTGAGTTGAGAGCGTGCCGAAGAAGATGAAGGAGACGAAAATTGGATTTTACTGTTCACTCAACCAACCAGTTTTCCATACAATATCAATAATTACCAGTTCATACTAGCCGACCAGTCTTCAATTCATGAATATGCCGAAATCAGAATGGACCAGAACAGCAGCAAATTTGACCTACGAGACCTGATATTGGTACTGCGAATCCGTCTTCCAGTACTGCGAATCCGTCTTCCAGTACTGCGAATCCGTCTCCCAGTACTGCCCGAAAACAGGAGAAAACCGCAACACCGCTTATCAGGGACCGGTTTTCTGGAGATGCGAAAGGGGTGGCCATCTGAGAACGAACAGTTTCAATCCCAATAAAAGATGAGATTGGAACCTCTGGTGTAAAAGTTGAAACTTTTCCTTGAGATCAATTACCGTAACACCAAAGTGATATTTTTGCACTCGACGCGCGTTTCGCTAACAACGTTAGCATCTTCAGGAGAAGAAAATTGATAATTCCCCAAATTATTTTTTTCCCGTTGCGACCGAAACCGAATTCGACTGGAGATTTTGATTGTAACAGAATCTCAACTGAAGCAAGAACAGTCGAGTTGCAACAATTGACCCTCTCAAATGCCGTACTGTATCCCAGGAATTGTCGCCCTTATGTTTCAGTAACCATCAAAGATACGGCGTTTCTTGCCATCATAGACCCCAGAACCACCAGGACTATTTCTAGTCCAATCGTTGGTGAATGCTGCACGTGTCACCGATATCCGTCACTTCTTCAAACCGTTTATGATTCAGGACAAGCTGATGATTCAACTATTCTGATTGATGCTTTTCGGCGGTAATAACCATCGAACAAGAAACATTTTCTCATCAATTTCTGATAATTTCTCAGCTTACTGTGGACATCGTATTGGGTATGGATGTGCTAACGGGAAGAAAATTTAGAGTGTATTTAGAAAATGATCGAAATTTCCTGAACAAAGTGGATGTTACGAATCGCTTCTGCGTCACTGGCTACCAATCAACTAGAAACAACATGCGAACATCTCAGTCCAATGTCGTTGCAGAAGTAACACATGATATACCACGACAGTTACCGTCGGAAGTGATTCACACAAAGTGGTCGCAGTCTACTGGCTAAACATCCCAATTCGATGCAACCGTCCGACCATACAGAGAATGTGAAAGAGGCTGTCGGAGCCAGTGTTGTGGTTTGGCTGGTCAACTCGTAAGAGGGTTGATTGGTTAGATTGCGTTATTGATAGAATTATGTCTGTAAGTTCTTGATAATGACTCCAGCATAAGAGTCGAAACGTCGAAAAGTTCAACTTTTTGCGCATTGATTGATTCCCGAAAGAACTATTTTCTACAAATCTTTCAATTGTTTTGTATGTGATTTGCTACAAACGTAAACACTTTATGTAACGTAGTCAAATGAAGATAGTATTGTAATCTATTCTCCGAGTTCTCACATATCGTTAGCTATTCAAAAATGTTTCCAAATAAAATTTTGAACGATGAGATGTATATAAGATCACTGACAAATCATAATTTAGTCGTAAACTTACCAAGTTTTATGTGTATCCGAAAACCAATTCAACTTCGATTTTGCTGTTTATTATTATTATTTTATGCCTTCATTATCAATGAAAAACTAACAGAATTACTCGTTGAAACAACTGAATAACTCACTATTCGCGATGGAGGAGCCGTTTAACAGCTGGAAAACAAGTTAGCACTGATGAGATTGTACATGCTCGAATTAAAATGAGAAAGGTTATTTTTAAAGTTCACAGGAAATAACAAAAATACTGGAAGTTATCGAAAGTAGTGGGAAACATGGTTTTGAATGGAAATCGGTTATTCGGGTCAGTTCGGATATGGAAACGATTATGTTGATCGAATGCATATGTGCTTTATTTATATTTTTCTCGAAACGAAATGTTTTTATTTCGTCTACGAATATTATTGGCGGGACAGAAGGTTTATGGTATCAAGAAGTGGCCTTCAGCAATCCCGCTAGTTTATGAATTGAGTTCAAATAAACTTTTGTGACTATTCAAAAAGTCATGAATCATATGATCCTTATTTGAGAAGTAATGCATTCTAGTTCAATGTTCCGAGGAATTAAGGACAATCACAGTTCCCAATGGTTGGAATTTCCATTGCCCTTATAATTCACCCTAATGAAACCTACCGAAATAATGAATAGAAACTATGAAGGATCGTTGCAATTTCAAGAAAAGGAGAGGAATTCCTTTATAGGCGCTATGAAGTTCTTTTATATTTCGATTGGTAGGCCTGAATCTTATCATCAAGAAGAAAATGGCAGGTAGCTAATGCAGTACCTTAAATTGCGAGTTTTATATAGGATGTATCACCGATGCGTGGGCGGCCGCTTTTTTCCTATTTGAGATTGGAAAAAATGCCTCAAATGAAAGTTCAAGACATCAAAGAAAGCTCTGTTCCATAAATATCTACCAACCATGTGTCTCATAAATGTGACATATTTTCTCCAAAATAGGCTTCATTCAACACTGAATATCTCAGAATCAAACATTCGTTATGAAACGATATCCTCACCTGAAATCAACCAAAATTTTATTTTTCCACCCTCCATTCATAGTTTTACTGTATGATGTTTCCCTCATACAAGCGATATCCAAATTCTACTCTGGACTCATCGAAAAGATACCCCGAATATCACGCCTGTTGACAGTCTGCCTAAAGTAATTTTTCACTAACAAAATATAAGAAATAGTTCTATGGACCTGAAGACGAATAAAGCTTGCGGATCTGAACCTTTTATATAACTTGGGTTTTTTCCTAAGTCCTGGAGAACAGCAATAGTTCAGCCTATAGAAGGAAAGAAAACGTCACCTTGTAATTATAGACCTATTGTATTGCTTTCTCTAATTTCCAAAGTCATGGAAAAAGCATTCAATATGAAGCTTAACAAATATCTAGAGAAGTCTAAAATTGTTAATGATCGACAATACGGACTTCGCCATCAAAAATCAACCAGTGGCTTATAAACTTATGTTTCTCAAACTTGACTGCATTCAATTGAAAAATTCGGAGAAACGATAGCTGTTGCACTCGATATTTCAAAAGCGTTTGATCTAGTTTGGCATCGGGTTCTCCTTTCTAAACTGCCGTCTTGTACTTTGTTGAAGAGTTTCTCGTCTGTTAGGTATCTGTATGTGGTTTTTGAAGGAGTATCATCTGATATTCTCCTTATAAATGCAGGTGTTCCACAGGGTTCAGTTCTGGCGCCCATTTGCTTTCTGCAGCACCACCACATTCTTTCAGACAAGTGAGAAACTATTGGATAATACTTTCCCCGGTCGTTGGATTGGCCGTTACGGAATGGCCAGCCTGCTGTCCAGATTTGACACCTTTTTTTTGGGCTATTTGAAGCAAAAGGTGTACGAAACTGAACGTGATTCAATATTGGATATACTGCAGAGAATAATAAATATTTGTAGAAATGTTGATGTTCCTGTGTTCGAAAATGTACGGCGTGAAATATTGGATAGGCTTTTCTTATGTCAAGAAGTTCACGGCAACCATTTCGTGCATCTTCTGAACTGAAGTCTGCTTATTTCCTCAAATTACAAAGTTAAACGTCGATGTATTCAGGCAATTATTAAATGTTCCGCCATCAGGGAGTAGGTGGAGATACTGACCCAATATTCTAGGGTTGTGCGTATTCGTCAGCAGCTTCAAAATGATGTGTCACAATAACCCCCTCTCCATTAATTTTTTTTCCTAGATGACGCACAGTCTCCATTTTAATATTTTAATCTGTCAATTCCACTTCAAAATATAGTGTTCATGCATCAATTTCATTATCCCAACATTCAATTTTTTGTCTTCATTTGCTGGATCTACTCATCTCTTTCTCCTATATTTGTTTTGCACTCCTGAAAGTCCCTTAACATATGTAATGGATCTTAAATGAATATTAAACTGCATACATTCTAACGACTAATAATCATTTTGTGTCATATTCAAGGGTAGATCATTTTATCATTTTTCGATGAGCAATTGCATTTGAAGCGAAAATTCCAACTATAGATTCTCTTTCTGGATATGAGAATGTTGAGTTTGAGGAAATAGAAAGGACAAAGTACAAGCGGAGCGAGAATCTCGATAGTACCAGAGAAATCGCAATTGATTAATGTAAGGTGGAAAAATCCTCAGACCCATGTCCTCGAATTCGATCAAATGTACATAGAAAGTATAATTTTACAGTTTCTTCAGTCACCTCGTTTTGTCCAGCATTGAATACAATCACCTTCATATACTTTAATTTTGCGGCAAAGTTTCCAATCTGATCGAATTAATATTTAATAAAAACATCGTACATAACCCAATATAAGAATTTTTCAATATTTGCTATGAATTCATGACTTTTGGAATTATTTGAGTTAATTTTTCGCTTATATTTCATACAGCAATGAATAAAAAAAAATGTCTTTCTTACAGTTTTTAAATCTTTTTGAGTTGTATACAGTTTCAATGAACAGAAAGCAATCAAACTGTACATTTTCTGAAAGCTCAGGGTAAGTACTTCCCTGTATCGTGATATACAGTGTGCCCAAGATAAGGATGAACAGCATGGGGACGTGCCATATAAAAAAACAAAGTTGATGATGATTTCTTCCAAACGAAACGTTGTACGGAGATTTTGTGAGCGCCATTTTGTAGAGGTAAAAAAGTGGCAATGACGGCTCTATATTTTGATAAGCTCTTTTTCTAAGGAATACAAATTGAAGATATATGGAGTGTTTCATTGAAAAAAAAAACAGTTGGGTCAGTCACACATTTATGAGACACCCTGTTTATTGGTGAATATTTTCGTAACATATACCCCTCTGCTCTATAGAACTTTCATCTGAGACATGATTTCCTATCTCGAATAGGAAAGCAGCTAACGTCCGCCCCCGCGTCGTACTATATGAATAATCTTAGTATTTACGTTCAGTATCAATTTATTTTCCAGAAGATTACCATAACCATAAGTAACGTGGACGGTTATTGGTGTCCGTGTTGGATTTGGCGCTGACTTAGATTCGATTCAGATTTCTTAGTGCCGGTTCAAAAACGCCAGAAAATTTTGGTTGCGTAGATGCAAATCCTGGTAGGTCGGATCTCTTGGTCGAATACACCAACCAACCCGGTGGTAGCGCTGTGAGTTTTTGTGGGTTTCCCTGCAGTACAAATAGCGAATGCGCTACCGAAAAATCAGTAATACATCCAAGAGCGCCTCGGCACCCAAGCCGAATCTTGCCCCTACAAGGCTCTACCTGCTAGACAAACTCGTAGGAGTGTTGAATAATGGGGAAAATTGATATGCAATCAGTACTGTGAATGCCCGTATTTAGCTCGAAGTAGGTTGATGCGTGGCAATGGTTGAATTGTCACAGATAGGAAACCAATGGTTTTTGAGTTGTCGAGATGATCATTGTTGTTTGATCACAGGAAACACTTGCAAGCGTGTTTTCCTTGAAGATAATCACACATATGTCATTCAATATATAGGGTGGCAATAGCCAGGAAATTAAACGTTTCCTGAGGGATATTTGTCTGCTATTATCAACCTTGGTTGAATTCACAGCAGAGGCAGAATATTTCGATATCATTCGATTTTTTTTATATATTAGGTTTCTGTGTCATGTCAAAACCTTCTTCATTTCTCATTAGCTTGAATGCTGTTGATCACTTGTTTATTGTAAGTGCAGACTCGTATTTATCAGGATTTACGATTTATAGAAATGTATATTCCTCTTCAAATGCTCCGATGACGTTATTCGAACAGTACAGAAAATACTTTATTTGGCACAAAAGGTGAAGACAAGGAAAATAAATTGTAGAACTAATTCATCCATCAAGTATTTTATTTTGATCATTGTCGGCTTTTACTGCCATGTTTACAGAAAGCACGTGTTAGTGGGTATCCACTATTTACGTTTCTTGGAAATTAATATATGACTGTGTTCAAAAATAAATTTCTTTGGTGCATATAAGTTGTATATAATTATCGTGATGCTCAACTCCTGAAAAGTCTAAATATTTACTTTTCTCGTTCGTGAATTATTAAAATGAGCATATAATTGGTGCAGTTATTGATAACCAAAACTTCGAAGTCAAAATATTCTCGTGGAAATTTATATTTTTTATCTCGGTTTACTATTCTAGAACCTAATTTTTCCAATCTCACATCAGTCCTCTTTAACGTAAACCTTATTCATACACACCGTATCACCATTCATGATTTTTGAAAGGCGAACAAACAGTCACGCATAGTTTCTGAATTCTCAACAACACCTGAATACCACGATTCAATTGGTCGCTGCAACTACTCATAGCAAGTGGTCGCTGTGAGAAGTTGCACTAATAGCTGTAAATTTGAGAATTCCCCTTTGTTGCTCATTAAAAATTAGCGATGAAAGTTACCAGGATAAACGTACAAATTATCTCAATTAATATCTTCAGTTTTAAAATATACGAAATTTTATTTTCCACAACGGTGCCATATTTAAAGTCTGTGGTAACAAATGATATACTGGGTTGAGGTAGTCAAAATGCCCTGAATCACAGATTCGAAAAAAAAATTGTCATATTTTTTCCTCTTCCTCTTTTTTTCATTCTGAGGGTGAAAAATTGGATTTTTCTAGGATTCGAATAATGGAAGAATTCAAGTACATATATAGAACACAGTATAGTATTGAGAATAGAAATTTCAGGGCCCCCGGCCCTTTCCATAGATTCTAAAACATTTCAAAATTTGAATCCGAAATGAATAGCAGAAGACTTTGGTGTACTGGGTGATATTATTTCATCATTTGATCAATGCTGATATAATTGTAATTTTTTATACGAAGCAGTTATTTTGGATTGAACAATTTCAAATAATTGGCCGATTAAACAGGGGGCTGATGTTCACTTAGTAATCTTACGCGTAACCCAATAACTATTTTCAAATGATTTTTTAAGGAAACTGATAGACACAAAACGTGCTATCAGAATTGTTTTTTCTTAACCCCTGTAGGAAGTACATGAGTATAAAAAAAGATATTTCTCACGTTTTATTTTTTTTCTAGAAATCTCTACAGCTCGAATGATGTTAAAAAAATCATGTATTCGACACGGTATGGTATTTAAAATAATAATTTTTGAGACCTCGAAGGGCCCTTTTACATTAGAGCCACGAAAACAAAATTGAAATTTCAAATTTGAAAAAATTGGTAGAAATTCCATGTGTCTTGGGCTTGGGTAATATCATTCCATCGTTGCTGATATACATTAGCACATCTCATGAATAACTTTTGCCCCATCATCAGTGGTGGCAAGAGACAAGAAGGCTTTGTTTATTAAGTTTTTAATGAAAAATCGGTTATAACTTTTTGTCATTGATTTCAAAGAGAAAGTCGAACATGTCATCACACATCGTGATATTGAAAACTAAAATATGTTATTAGAGATATGAAGGTGAAAAATATTTCATTTACATCTGTCGAGTTCTATTGGAATTCAGATATTTTCTATTGAGACCTGTCCTTTCCTTCTCCGTGAAATACAAACGTTATTGTCAAAATACTTTTGAAACCAAATGTTTCATTTATATTTCAGAATCCATAAATATATAATCAAATGATAAAGTGAATCTTCCCATAGAGTTGGCTATGTTTATATTGTTGAGAGAGATATATGTTGAAGGATACTAGTTGGTCTGCATAATCAACACAGCTAATTTGATTTCTCCTATGCTAAAATGACTGATGGAAAATTGCAACTCGAATTTTTTTTTGTTAAGTGCCACTATTGACGATGAAATAAATGCTCTTTTTGGTGATGTAACAGCCCTCTTCTTATCATTCAAGCCCCAGATTTTGAAAAAAAAAACCTGAATATCATCAGAAGGGGCAAAGAGGGGGAGTAAAAAAAAATAATAAAAAATCAAACGTTTCTGTGGCTACCATTTCTCTTTAAACTTCAATTGAAAGCAGTTACTGGCAAGATCTGATGTATAAACTTCTGCACTGAACATTAGTTCACCAGTATAATTGATTGAAACTTTTGGAAAAAATTCAATTCTAAATAAGTATACCGTAATAAAAATGACATTTCGGATAATTTTTGTACTTTTATCAACCTTTTCACTGAAATCGATAGCAAGAGTTGCATTCACGAAAATAACCTTTTTGTCAAGAAAATATTACAAACGTTACTCATTGTAATAATGTATATCAGCATTATTGAAATATCATCACCCGGGACGCCTGGGTTTTGTTATTTTTGTTGATTTGTGAAATTTAATTTTTCTAATATTATATGAGTCCTAAATTTCGGGTAAAAATAAAACGTGAAAAAAATCAATTTTTCATATTCCAGAGGGAAAAGAGGGAGGAAGAAAGAAAATTATTTTCAAATTTTCTCAGATCTGGGTGGAATAAGGTCAGTGTCATTTTCATAAATCGGTGCAATCATCTTGGGAAAACTGCATTAATAGCCAGAATTGGTGAAGAACTTCGCAAACTTTCGAAAATATCACGACAAATTCAATTCCTGTAAAAATATGGTGAATCAATCTGGAAACACAGATGTTCACAAGCGGAAGAAAAACGTCAATCAAAAACATGTCGGTGGTATAGTAGGTTTCACGGTATTGGCTGAACGATTATAATAAAACCAATCAGACCCCTAAGTTGTAAAACCCGGAATTTTACCATTCAGTATATTACAGTTAATAAGCCAATACCATTTATAGTTGAACATACTAGTAGGTTTCACGGTATATGGTATTTACTGGATAAACGATTACTATAAAACCAGTTAGACCCTTCAGTTCTGAAACCCGGGTATAAACCGGACAGTTAATTGCAGGTTGATAAGTCAATGCCATTTATCTGTAGATCACGATTCGGGAGTAGAAACGCAGTGATCTTCATTATCTGTATCTAGGAGTGAGTAGTGGGAACTTCTTTTTACCTCCACCGCACTCAGGTCTCAATAGGCCAATTGTGCTTCCTCCTGTCTATCTCTTCAAAGAACGCCGGGACAGGGGATACGAATTAACATTCACTTCGAATTTTTGAAGTTTTCAAGCCTCAGGAAAAACCTTTCTAGCCAAGGATTTCCAAAGTTCAGGTGTTCTATTGAAAGAATAACCCTGAGCAAGAGAGGTTCGACAGGTCTCCAAGCTCAAAACAAAAGGGTGGGAATTCTAGAATGCTTGTCGGTTTCAATATTTCTGATCTCATCGTTAAAAAGAGTTGCAAAAAGTTCCATTTTTTTATTTCTCGATTCAAAGAATCAATTTCTCCTTTTTTCAGTTGGGATGCGACGGTGTGAATTCTCAAGTGAGGAATGCTATGAATGTCAACTATTTGTCTTGGAATTACAATCAGATGGGTGTCGTAGCAACCTTGAAATTATCTGAGGTAAGTATCAGGGATAGCTTCTTCCATAATCATTCAATCAATTTATCTTTCAGGAAATAGAGAACGTAATCGCTTGGCAACGATTTTTGCCAACAGGGCCGATAGCATTCCTACCTGTGAGTCAAAAACATTCCATTCCAATTCCTGTTTTTATTATTTTGATTTCAGCTCACGAAATCTATGAGTTCAATGGTTTGGTCAACAACTCCGGAGCATGCCAAAGAACTATTGAAGCAGTCAGAGGGTGATTTCGTTAATAGTATAAATGAAGCAATGGTGAGTTCTACTGTGATTACTATTCACAACCCATTCTAGCTCTAATGGAATTAGGCGCACTTTCAGAAGCTCTCCATCCTTGAAATGATCAAAATACATCTAGAATTTTGGAAAAATATTGCTACTTTACTTCCGGGTTTGTTTGTCTATAAACTCCCTCTGTTGAGGAAATATATCGCTTACATAGTCTATTCGAAAAGAATCGATTCATCTAGACATTCCATTCGCGCCTGAAACTTTTCGAATTCAGCTCCATCGACGTCCGGAATCTTCGCTCGAAAACGACTCGATTGACTAGCTTTTTCGAGAAGCCGCCTCGGATGGCGACGAGCCCTTTCGGGTTTGCGCCGATTGGATCAGCCCGTTGAATTATGTTTATTATGCTGAGACTAAAAAATAGTTAGCTAGATATACGGTAAACAACGATTCCTATCTGCAATAAAGTAATGATGCATCAGCCAGGTCAGGTCTAGGGGCGCTGAAAAAAATATAATTTCGTGTTTCTTTTTGACAAAAATTCTCAAAACTCCACTGATTTGAATATTATGTAAAAAATTACTGAGTTTTTTCAACAGATTGCCTTTTTTTCACGGAGAGGGGCAAATAACGAACGAAAAGAATCTTCTCTATCAGTTTTTATTTTTCAGTTGCATAGGTAAACGTGTTACTTCTATTTTTTGAAATTAAAGCGAAATGGTGAGGAAGTTGGCTTTGTGGTTCTGTGCTCGGCTCATGATCGAGAAGTCGTCGGGTCGATCTCCCAACGGGACATATATTTTTCTCTTGGGAATTCCACTCTGTCGTGTTCGGGAATGAATCTGCTACAATTCATGGTTGACAAGCTCGTGAATAACCATGCTGCTCCTGACGTATGGCGTAGAGAGTTAATAACATTTACAACTACTTATCGAAGATGAATTGTCAATTTTTCTCTTCAAATTTTTTTAACATACCTCGATTCCACCTTTGTTTACTCAATTAGTTAATATTTTTTGGGAGAGGACCATGCACATTTCTTAATGAAAATCGTTTTTCGCGAACTCGTCCGAATATTTGGATGATGTAGATCTCGATGCATTGATCAAGAGTGTCCGTGGCCACAGACCTCAAAAATGGACAGTATTCGAGATATGGCTCTATCAATATCAATTTTTTGAATTTTTTTGCTTTTAGCACATAATCAGGTCACTCTTATACCACATTTGAAGAAATTATTATACACTGACGATGTAACTAGACTATTATTTATTTTCAATTTCTATATTCTCGTTTAATTCAACACCTTTCAATTGGGGAACGAGAAAAATAATATTCGATACACACTTTATGAACTGAATCTGATATTATTGGACTATTACTTTCAACTTCTATATTTTAATTTTCATAGCAATAAAAACTTATGAATTGCTTTAGGTATCACAGAATTACATATATTCGCTAGATATAGGAACTGAATGTGATATGATTTTATTTTGGTCTTGGTCGTCAAAAAAATAGTGGAAAATGCAAGATGAGCATATAGAAAATCGTATCTATAATGTACGCTGACTAGGTAAATACTCATTATGAATGGAGTTTTTTCATACTGAGTGTTATATATCAATAGTAGCAAGGGAAAACATACCTAATAATCATTTCTAATCGTTAATTGAACCATTATGGTCAACGGATCCGTGAAAATGTCTGAATATTCAATATGATGTAGATTTCGATGCACTGATCGAGTTTATATTTCTACAGACTCCGAAAATGGACAGTTATTAAGATATGACCCTATCAATATCACATTTTCTAGATTGTGGCCCATAATCGCTTAGGTCTTATACTCAACAAAAACGGAACTTTATTGATTTCTGCACAGGAATTGACTGAAAAATAATTCTTTCTTTTTTTTCAGATACACCCATTTGGAGAAATTATCGTACACTGCTCTTCACTGAAGATTTAGCTGAGCTAGTATTTTCAATTTTGTATTTCCGTATTCGTAGAAACAAAAACCTTCCACTTGCACTTGTTATTACAAATATACTTATATTTAACACAATTCAATTGTGGCATTTAAAAAACTAATATTCGATAGGTACACACGATATGCAAAAAAAGCATCTATACAATCGAATTCATAATGCACGCTGACGAGATGAAAACTGTATCGACTGAAGTTTTTTTATATCGAGTGCCAAATATCGATGGTAGCAAGGAAATAGATAGCGTTAAGGCAAACGTATCCGTAAAAATGTCTGAATTACCTACGTGTTATAGGCAATAACTTATTCAGTGTCGAACTATTTATGACTTGACAGTAAACACTTAATGACATTTCCTAATAAAAATCTTCGATTTTGTAATGGTAATTATGTTCACTTTATCAAATATACCAATTCTTCACAGAAATCATGATGATCATGCAAAGTATTTGAAAATTTTTGTAATGTCTCTGGTAATTGACTGCAAATCCAAGTTTGGAGGGACAAAACTTGACTTTCTGTTTGAAAAGCATATAACTTGAATCAGAGCTCAGTGAATTGAAGATTCCAAACTTATTTCAATAATTCGTTTGACGAAACTGGCTTGACTTCGCATAGGATTGCAGAAGGATCTTCCTTTCTGAAATATTTCCCAAATCGATCTACGTGAAACAGATCGAGAAGCCACTCTTTATGTATTGGAGCTGAAGAGAAGAAGAATTTGCAACTGTGAGTCGGTTTGTAGACTCCAATCCTGGAAATACTATTCTAGACATTCAGCCGTCTTGATCTGAATTGTAGGAGCAAAATATTGATGTTGAATCACTATTCTCTACAGTCTTTTTTCCCATTTTCAGATAGGTTTCTTGGATATGCTCGCTTTGTTCAAAACATTCGTTATCTCTGCCCAAACTTGTTGAACGATTATATATATATATATATATATATATATATATATATATATATATATATATATATATATATATATATATATATATATATATATATATATATATATATATATATATATATATATATATATATATATATATATATATATTATGATGCAGCTGATATTAATCCACAATTACATCTCAACGATTCTTTTCATTAATAAATAAACAGAAGTTATGAATTTCTTCAATATCTAATAAGGAGCCAAAAAATATTCATATCTTGAAATTACCTCTAACAAATAGAAAATGATAACAACACAACCAGGTAGACTGCTTCAACTATACATTTAGGGTTCAGTAGTTCACCATTCAGTAAATGCACCTATATTTAATTTCCGTAAAGATGATTGCTGTAAGATTTTGGTGTTCCGACTCTTCAAACTTGTTTTCCGTCATTTTAGTGTTCCAGCTTCTGACAAGACAGACACAGAACTGAAATTGAATAGCATTATCTTATTTGCCCCATGTATAATATTGCAATAGTTTGTTTATGATATTTGCTTGGTTGAACAATTGACCCTCATTAAATGGATGATTTGATGAACGAAAATCTGAGACCACGGTACTAAACGGTATTTCAAGTTTGTAGGCTTTCGGCTTAGAAAATTCCGGTCCTCAAGCCCAAACAACATTGAATATATTGTTTCGGGCCGTAAAAGCCTACATTCTCTTATCAGCTATTGTCCGTTTGCCTCAATGATTTAATCAACAATTTGAAACAATTTTTGAGTATGTATTTCCTAGTTACCTTTTATATTTAACACCCGATATAAAGAAACTGCATTCGATAAGAATATTCAGCGTACATTATAAATTCTATTTTATAGAAGCTCATTTCGCATCCCCCACTGTTTTTCTGGAATCCTAGGGCAAGTTTAGTGTGTATCGAATATTATTTTTTCAAATACCACAATCGAATTGTGTTAGATGTGAGTATATTTTTAATAACTAGAGCAATTCAATTTTTTTAATGAACACAGAAATACTGGAGTTGAAAGTAAAAGCTACATCTTCAGTGACGAGCAGTCTTTGATAATTTCTCCAAATGGGTGTATCTGAAAAGAAGAAACAATTATTTTCAGTAAATTCCTGCTCAGAAATCACTAAAATTCCGTTTTTGATGAGTATAAGAGCTAAGCGATCATGAGCCACAATCTAGAAAATGAAAAAATCGAATATCGATAGTGCCATATCTTAGAAGCAGTCCATTTTTGTAGTCTGTAGCAATGAACACTAGGTCAGTGCATCGAGGTCTACATCATATCGAATATTCAGACATTTCCCCGGATCCGTCTGCCTGAACGGTTCAAGTAACGATTAGAAATGATTATTGGGTAAGTATTTCCTTGCTACTATTGATATTTAACACTCGGTATGAAAAAAAATCATTCGATACGAGTATTTATCCAGTCGTACATTATTTGAACGAGCTTACTTCCCTATGCTCATCTTGCATTTGCCACTATTTTTTTGGCGACCGGGAAAATATGTAAAATAAAATCATTTCAGATCCAGTTCATATATTTAGTGAATATATGTAATTCTGTGACATCTAGAGCAATTCAGAAGGTTTCATTCCTATGAAAACTGGAATAAAGTAGTTGAAAATAATAGTTCAGTATACCGTCAGGATAATTTCTTCAAATGGATGTATCTGAAACGAAATAAGAATTGTTTTTCAATCGATTCCTGCATTGCACCCGTTTTTCCTAAGTAAAAATTGATATTGGTAAATCCATATCTCGAAAAGTGTCCATTTTTGGAGTCTGTGGCCACACTTTCGATCAGTGCTTCGAGCTCTACATCATACCAAAAACTCAGACGAATTCACGGAGAGCCATTT
This sequence comes from Zygogramma bicolorata, assembly GCA_032362365.1. NCBI lineage: Eukaryota > Metazoa > Arthropoda > Insecta > Coleoptera > Chrysomelidae > Zygogramma > Zygogramma bicolorata. The sequence continues at coordinate 299,935 of JAVJAQ010005227.1, forward strand.
TCTATAAGAAACGTGAATGGTCCTTTCGTAGAATGGATTGAGGGGCATGCCGAATCTGAATGTAGGAATTATTTTCGTCTTTGCATGATCCACAATTCTCAGATTACATACGGTATCTGCTGTCAGAGCACTGTCTTGTTTACTGGTTGCTAGGCCAAAAGCGTCAGTAAGTAATTGTTTACCGATGTGTTCATAATATAATATGCTGAATTCACCAACTGACAATGATTATTTTACGATATTCCTGAATAGTATTATCCAGTCAATTCAGTCGTCCCGATTTCACTGACATTCACTGGCAATGATTATGTTGAAAACCAATCACTGTCTTTTCAGTTATTAGGTGGAAATACATTTATTTGAATCAAGGAAAAAATTATAGAATCGTGCAAAAAACGCTTCGATCATTTCGAGCACTCAAACAATAGTTGGGAGGAGTCGTTGATCCCGCTCAAACAATTGTCTTCAATCAGTAAAATCTAGTCACCGTTCTTGATACTACGAAAACTTTTTAATCTTCCCCTAATGTATTTTAGGGGTTATGAGAATGCGAAAACCAGAAAAACGCAAAATTTTACCAATTTGGGCGCATATTCTTGGTTAAGGTAGTTGGAATGACCTCTCTCATAAAATTTCGATTCGACCTGCGAATGATGTTACTCATGTCTGAAAAACATTCCCTTTGATTTTTTTCTTTCGCCCCCTCTGAGAAGGAAAAAAAAATTTTTCACGACGTTTTTTTTCGGAATACAAGGCTCGATAAATCTTGAAAAAATGCACGTATAATGTACGCATAAGACACATCGAAAATTTTTGTTCCCCCGGGCCCCTCAAACAGTCCTTCATTTAAAATAAAAATTAAGTCCAGGAATCAGGTGTCCCGGATGATATTATTCCATCATTTAAACGAGGCTGATATGCACTAACAATTAATTAACAACTTTAATATCATTATCAGTGGTGGCACTTGACAAAAAGTCATTTTTTCCTAATTTTTATACAAAATATCCTGCAACTTTTTTCCATTGATTTCAACGAAAACTTCCGAAATACAAAAAATGTTTAAGTTGCAACTCTCCATAAGATGATCCACTCATATTCAATATATTTATGCTCGAAAGTCGAGCTATTAAAGATTTTCACTCAGAGATTTTTGTCATTAAATATAGCTAATAACTGTTTTCATCAATTTTCACAGAGAACTGATATACATACAAACACAAAACAAAAACCGTTTGTTACTGTATTTTTATCCTTCCCCATTCTGGGGGGAAAAATTTGGTATTTTTCACGCTGTTATTTTTTCTCATAATCTATGTTATTGAAAAAATACTATGTATGCCGACAAGATTAGTTTTTCGACTGAATATTTCGTGTGCAAGTGTGTAACACTTGTGTAATAATTATCTGTGAAAAGTGTACGTCCACTATCCAAAATTATCATCCACGAGAGACAACACAATATTGTGCGTGGGTTTGGTTTGGACTTCCATTGTCTATGGTCTATATTATTAAATCTATTGAAACTTGTTGCTGTGAACGAAGGGATACAAATATAAAAATACAAATCGAATAAGATAATCAAAACCGAACAAAAAGGTTGAAATGGATTCTTCCGTCGAAATTAAATTATAGTTTCGATTGTTGTGTCAAGAGAATTTGAGATATCTAATATGAAATATTAGTGAAAAAAATTGAGATATCGAATATGAAATATTGGCCAAAAACATGTAAATAAAGAAATTAATGGATTAGTTTGAACAAATGTTGAAACCAAGTTTTCGGGTGATGACTCACAACATTTCGAGGTAGGGGCGTTTATGAAGACTCGATTTCCCTATGGGGAAAAGGACGGTGCTAACAATGAGGCACACAGGTGCTACTATGGATGTATTGGCGCGAGATTCTCCCA
>JAVJAQ010005229.1:0-12228 GCA_032362365.1 Zygogramma bicolorata
TTCACCTAAATCAACAAAAGAGGAATTATTAATAATTATCTTGAGCGTAGCAGAACTTATAGTTTTCGAGTTGAACTTACACCAGATCTATGCATTTTCAAGTAATAAGCTATAAGGAGTTTAATAATCAAGTTTCAATTGGAAAGTTACTATATCATGAAAAAGTTGGATGATTTTCACCTCTTATTACTTAGAACTGCTGCATAAATCTGGTGTACATTGGAATAAAAAACTTACCTTGCCAACAACAACAAAATTTTCATTTATTCTCTTAGCCAAAACTTCAAAAACAAATCCAGCCTAGTAATACTTGTAAGCCTGTAGGGACTTGATAGGCCTTCAACTGTTGACCAGTATAGAAATTGTGAGTTAAAATTAGGTAATTCACCATGTCCATAATGCTCACAGTTGGCAAAAAACTCAAATTGTTGGTCAGTTCACTTCCACCAAGAGAGTAGGGGTCAACATTGTCTATAATTTGAACTTTTGAGTCGTAACGCGATTTCACGTCTCCTTTAAGAGATAAGTAGTACTCACTCCAAGACATACTGTTGTTAAATTTTATAAAATAAGCAATACCTGCACTAAAAACTCGAAATAAACACAACAAGCATGCAGTTCACAATGTAAACCTTATGGCAACCCAGACTATAGTGTGCCCTACCGCCAAAATGGCCGCTCTGGCGCTCTGTCAAAGTCACGTGACTCAAAATGATCAATTATGACGATTGCAACTTGTACAACTTTTTGAATCGTTATATATTTCAAACACGGTGGCTCGTAGGAAAGAAAGTGTTGATATATTTTTTGTGGATTATTTTATGATCTACAATTTTTGTCTGAGATATTTTTATGAGAAAACCTACAGTTTCGCTGAAAATCGTGAAAAACTCATTTTTTTTTGACCTTTGACCTTGAATAAAAATTTTTCCATACAGGGGAAAGATGGGGAAATTTCAAATTTTATTTTTAATCATATTTTCAACAACCTTACTGATTTTCAGCTTGATGAAAATTTATGTAGCTTCGAATATTTAAATTGACCGGAGTAATAAAGGTTTATTTTATATTATGTTCTACAAAAAGTAGTTAGTCACCACTGATAGTAATTATAATATTTTGAAGAGCAGATAATTTGTTTTTTGGTCCAAATATCATGATGTTCGACTAACCACCCAGATAGCACTAAGACATCTTAAAGGAATCTTGAAGTCATCTTATCCAAGACATTTATGATATCTTAAAGATGTACATGAATATCTTTGATACATCTTTAAGACGTCTTAAAGATGTACTCATGTTACAAAATAAGACCTTTTGAAGATATCTTTTCACAACATCTTAAATATATCTTATCATAACATCTTAAAGATGTCTTTTCGTAGTATCTCAAAGGTATCTTTCCATAACATCTTAAAGATGTCTTTTCAAATCGTCTTGAAGGTATCTTTCCGTAATACCGTGAAGCTGCCTTCATATAATCTTCAAGATATTGAGTAATCTTTTTGATCGAATTGAAAAAATGAATGGATTTTTCAATGAAACAGCAATCAGGTACTCAAAGCAATTTTACTGAAAATTTAAAGACCATATAATCTTATCACACATTTATTTCAAATGAAACAAAATAATTTTGCACGAATTACCAGTGTTGTTTTCGAGTTTTCCTCCGAATCATGGTCATTGATCATTTCACTAGGTAAAATAGCAACGTCCACATTTCGAGAATCGTAACTAGATTCACTGTTGCTTTCATTAGTTTCACTTGGGTTAAGCTGCATGGCTCTTTTAGCCTGCATATAGAATTTCTGCAAACCACTTCTTTTCATTTTAAACTGTATACTTACAAAACTACACTCCACAAAACAGATAATAAACAAACTTAAACAACACCAAGCACGGCAAGACAAATAAGGTTAGGTTTTATTATAAGTTATAGGTTACGTTCCAGAATCAGCGGCGCCCCGTCTTGAGATGGTGAGTGGCACTGCTTCAGCCAATCATCGAGCACGAAAGCTACGCGCGAAATTACTGCCTCTGGTTCGAATTTTTAAATGGTACAAGTTCATCTGATTGTCTTTTCCCATTCGAACATTAGTAAATAGATAATCTTATCGTCTTTTCCATTCAAACATAAATATGACATACATTTTTTCCCCAATATACATTATATTCACAAAAACAGCTACGGTATCGAGGGGGGGGGGAAGAGATTCATTCATTGTACTTGAAAACATTCATCAGTTATCTTGTGTTGAAGATTTGGTCTGAAGAAGTAAATTTATATAAGATATCTCAAAGATGAATTATATAACATATCTCAAAGATGAGATAAATAAGATATCTTACAGATATCTTTCAAACGTCCTAAAACATCATGACATTTTTTGGTCTGATGAAGTATATTTTTAAGATATCTCAAAGATGCATTATATAAGATATCTCAAAGATGAGATAAATAAGATATCTCAAGGATATCTTTCAAACGTCTCAAAACATCACGACATTATTTGGTCTGATGAAGTATATTTTTAAGATATCTCAAAGATGCAATATATAAGATATCTCAAAGATGAGATAAATAAGATATCTCAAGGATATCTTTCAAACGTCTCAAAACATCACGACATTATTTGGTCTGATGAAGTATATTTTTAAGATATCTCAAAGATGCATTATATAAGATATCCCAAAGATGAGATAAATAAGATATCTTAAGGATATCTTTCAAACGTCTTAAGACATTACGACATTATTTGGACGAAAATAAGATATCTTTAAGATGTCCTGTGCTATATGGGATATATATATATATATATATATATATATATATATATATATATATATATATATATATATAATATCATATCAAATTAAATACCAGAAGAAGAAATATAAAAAACCCAAGAAAGTTCATCAAGCTTACTCGAAGCATGGATTGTCGCTTCAGTAATTTACTGTTTAAATTTGTATTCTGTAATCATAGTTAATCAATCCATATTACTGTATCCTGAACAATGTTCATTATGAGAAATCGCTGTACAAGGCTGTACAACACTCACTAGAAATCCAGATCAAATTCTGTATTTAGAAATATGGAGTACTAATTTCACAAGAAAAATTCCTTGCTATCCTAGCAGTTTATTTGGTGGCTACTAGAACAGGCGACTAATTGCATATTCTTTTGGAATGCACATTTTCATATATTTTTCCATTCATGAAAGCGTTCAAGAGAAGCAGAAATACATGCAATATACTCTGATTCTGGCAGATAGTTTCATTTTTGAGCATTTCATATTTCGTTCACCAATAAGGATTATTCAAAATGAAAACTATTCACACTCAAATCAAATCTACAATAGCCTGGCAGAATCCTTATATTCCTTTGCAGTTGTGGATAGATAAAGTGATATGGTGAGTATTTATATATGCTCAGAATATATGCATGAAAAATATAGCTAATCAGTCAATGTTTATAGTATATTTGCTTTTCTTTGATGAAGAAACTAGATAATTCGAATGGTATAACAAATAAAGAAGCAACTGCCATTTCGTAAAACCCTGGTTTCTTAGGATAATGTGTATAATTCTGATTTACCTACATGATACAAATGTCTTATTTTTTTCGTGCATTCCACCAACTGACCAAGTGTCCATCTTTTTACCTGTTTCTGAGCTTTCAATCACAAGTAACACAACAGAATGAGCATAGTATCTCAACTTTGGCGTTTGATCCTTTTTAGTAAACAACCTTTATTTCAACGAATTTGTTATGAGCTGAATTCATGGATTTTAAAATTACATTCATAAATGGACATTTAAAATGAGTAACACGAATTTTATACTGAATATTTCAATCAGTGAAACTTAAACCCTATCAATTTCACACATATTTACTATTGACCATAATGAGCAGCCATCCTCTTGCAGCAGTTCATTCTCCTATTCGAAATTGATGAAAACTTGGTCTCGAGATCAATGAAAGATTTTTAATTTTGTATTATTAAACACTACACATCATTTCACATCACAATTAATATGCAATAGAACTCATTTAGTTATTCAATCATCAGGGAAACCTTCCAAACTTCCTGGGAAACCAAAATGCACTTTGAATTTTCCGTACTGCTACATTCGTAGATATATTCAATATTCTTGAAATCTTCATAATCTTGTTTGTTTTTTTTTGACATTAAAATAACATAACCAAAAAAATGAAATTGTCATATGACATTAAAAATCGCGCATGCGCAAAAAATGGAAGAAACCGGATGGTGGGACTGCAACAGAGATATAACTCGGCTTCACTTAGTTAACATTAGCTCTTATCAGGTATTACTCATATTGGTATTAATATATATATATGTGTTCATGAGCTATTTACGAGCATGAAAGTTGAGTGTTTATTGAAATGCGTCGTTTATGTTATTATATATTATGCTGAACAAGTGAATAGTGAATGACTATCACTAATAAGGTAACTTTTCATTCATGTTAATTCATATTTTAACCTTGTATGTGAGCCAGTTCAATAGAATCGACGCGGTAAACATTATAGTTTTGACAGTTCAAAGGTAAACAAAGTTTTACCAAGGACCAGGCAGTTTTATCACTTATAATAATTACAAGAGAGTTTTTTTTGTCGAAGTAAACTTGACATTTCCATGAGAATTTTGATGCCTGGCAACTCAGCGAAAAAAACTGCCTCTGAAAAAATTACGAGTCCAGTCCGAGTCCGTAGGATGAGTAATTTTTTCTGGCAGTTTTTTGAGGTAATTTGCTGAAAGGCAACTGAACTCTAATTATAAATGTCAAGTTTTCTTCAACAAAAAAAGCTCGAGTGTAATTCGGTACGACAATTTAATTAATACAGTTTAGTACCTATATTCGATTCAACGGAAAAGTACAATTGTTAAAAACACAATTCTTATATTTCATTTTCACTGATCAGATATAATCTTTTGACAACCCAAGTGAAAAATTGACAAAGACGCCGTCAAAGATTTGTTTACAATTGTTGCCATGCTTTCAAGAGTTAGGTTCCGTTTTGTCGCTGAAAAACTTAGGGCAAAATTTTTTTGCTGTCATAATGTCACAATCACTGCGGCTTATGGGATATTTCATACATGAGTTCAATTGTCCAGGGAAATAATCGGGGGTTATATCCCGAGTGCACCAAGTTTAATCGGTTAAAATGTGTGCTGCACTTCCATGATTCTCGAAATTTTGCTTAGCAAATGACTTGAGTGTATGATAATTTGATAAAATCCCGAGACCGCAGGTCGAGGGATTTCATTTTAAATTATTATGCACGAAAGCATTTGCTTGAAAGCAAAATTTTGAAAATCATGGAAATGCACGCATTTTGGTCGATTGAACTTGGTGAAGGAGGGATATATGTTTAGATTATTTCCAGAAAACATGTAAACTCAGGAAACATCAAAATCGAACACAGAAACAATATAGTACCAGAGATAGTACCTGAAAAATGATCCAAACGCCCGGTTTATTTCGAACATTTTAATCGGTTAAAAGGTGTAGTGCATTTTATCGCTGTAAAACTCTGTAAAAGCAGTCTAGCCTTCAACTGTTTCATCGTTTAATCGCATTGAGGGAAATAATCGAGGCAAAACATATACGTGAACCTTTACACCATAAATTGCCCGATATACGAAAGCTACTGATGCTCCTGTACAGATGATAGCAAGTTCGTCCTGCTATTTTCGGACAACGGGTGTAGATAACGATGTGTTGAATGTAATAAAACGTGTAGCATATGCGGATAACACACACCAATAAAAGATCGGTCGGAACAGATAGCGAGCGCGTTATGGAAAAATCTTCATAAAACAAACTCATTTCGGGCGAGAGATGTTCGATACAATATCCTCTCCGTAAATTGTGTCAGATTTTATTGCGGTGCGGACTTTTATTTTCGAAGCCTTGCAGAAGAGGAGTTTCTCAATTCGTATTCTTTGTTTAAAGATTCACCAGTGGCATCTTTCAGAAAATCAAAGAGAGATGGTGGAGATTCTGCTAGAACACAGTAATACCATTGTTATATCATTGTTTCTAGAGAAATAGGGGTATCAGCATCGTATATATCATTCATATTCTGATGGTTAATTTAAAAGGCTGATTTTTCATTTCCTCTATGAATTTCTTTTCTTAACATTATTTTGAGGCTCCATTAGCATTCTGCAAACAATGCTTTTTGTAAACATTTCATTCAAACCTACAAACAGAAATCTGCACCTATTTTACGATTCAGAGACGGAAACTTTGTCGTACATTGTCAAGTAAATGGAAATATCGACTTTATAGTGTAGATGGCGTAACAAAAACGCTTCATATTATTTTTTCACAGGCATTGACTAACCATATCTCTATAAATGATGGTATAAGTATTATTATATATCATTCATATTCTGACGATTAATTGTTTTAAAGGCTGATTTTTCATTTCCTCTATGAACTTCTTTATCAACATTATTTTGAGTTTTGAGGCTTCATTAGCATTTTGCATTGCTTCAAGATAATTTTCTTTTTCTTTGAACAATGCTTTCTGTAAACATTTCAGTCAAACTGACAAACAGAAATCTGCACCTACTTTACTAGTTAGCCAACCTTATGGAAATATCATTAGAAGGGATGGATACTTACTTCGGGTAAATGGCACTATAGTGTAGCCGCTGAAAAGATAGAATGATCACGTGAACGGCACGCACTCTTTGAATGTTCCTCTCCCCAATGTTACAAGTCCGATTTACACCACTCAACAAAAACGTCGCCGCGTCGTCCTCCCATCAACTCTTGGGATGCTCTTTTATAAGTGTTCATTATTACACCTTTTTCCTCTACAGTTAAATGTCTTTTTTTTATCTTTTTCTTGGAAGTGAAAGAGTGTTTCCATACATATTATTTAATTAACGTAACACACGTAAATACAAAGCACAAATGAGTACAGTACAGTGTGAACAGTTCCTCATTTATTTCACTTTAGAAGGCGTGGCTATGCAGGCATTTACTGTTCACGCGTCCTTGAATTCTATCTTTTGAACAGCCCGACTATAGTGATTTCGTTTCCAAGTCTCATTTTTCTTACGGACGTCGTAGCTTGAATCGGATATTTTCTTGATTACTCATTTATAATGCCAAAAGATGGCAATCAATTCAGAAAGATAAGTGGAATTTTTTGTCAATGTCTATAGTGACTGTTTTCGCAAAATTATTCATCTAGGCATCTTGATGCTTAAAATTACGATCCTGAATAGTCTTTTGGTCGATTCATACACCACACTTTTACTTTATCTTTTACTTTTACCTTAAGAATGGAATTGGACCGTTCATACACCAGTGTTAAAGTAAACAGGACGCATGCGCAGTGATCAAAAACAAACGAAGAAGAAGAAGAAGAAGTAATCGTAGGTTACGTCATTGTTTTGATTTGCAATTTACTATTTTGTTTATATCTGCATTCCGAATTCTGAGTGAATAGTGAACCAAACTGTATCGGATAATGACAGATATTTCACAGAACACCCATTTTATATCATTTCTGTGAAATATTCAGAAGAAGAACAGGGCTACGTTTCCTTATAATAGAGGGTTGAAGTGATTGCAATACGTAGACCTCAACGTAGACGTTCACGTTATGAAATACAACGTTTACGGGTTTTCATGAATTGAGTTGAAGTCGTTGCCATAGCGACGTTATTGATAGCCGTTAACCAGTACTGCCGTTTTGTGAATAATTATACTCCATTTGTGAGAATTTTCAACGCTGCGAAGTAATTGTTTTCATGAGGTTATCAGGGTTAGGATTTTGATATTTTTATTTTTTATCGAACAAAATATTGTTTCGTTATGATTAAAATACACGTTGAACCTGTGTTATATTTACAATTATTTTATTTTATTGAGAGCATTTGAGCTTTGAACTCCACTGAGATTAACAATTCAGATAATCCAATTCTACTTGAATTATCTGGATTCTACAATAGAAAATACCAATGGATATTTTATTATTCATATTGAGTTTCACTTTCAAGACAATGAAAGTTGATTCCTACTGAAGAAATCAGAGTATGTAATTGAATCTAGAGTAATCAAGAAAATGCATTCACTCACTTTCCTTTCAAAGATTCAGTCTTATCCGAATATTTTTTCATCAAATTTAGAATCCTCTCTTCGAGAGTTCTGATGCCGATATTTTTTCCAGTTATTTGAATCATGTTAATCTGTACCAGAGTCCATTTCTTGGGATTCTGATAAGGATTGTGGCCATTTACCTCCCTTGCCAAATGGAAGTTAAATTCTTCCGTAAAAAGGAATCGGCTTTTTGAAATATTCATTATTTTTTCAGTTAAAGACCACCAAAAATAAATGAATAGGTTTGTTCTAGCAACACATTTGACCGTTTGGAATTTGGTCTGAAGCAGTCAGAGGCATGCGCAAAATTAATTTCGCTCTCCAATATTAATCTTGCGCATGCCTCTGACTGCTTCAGACCAATTTCCAAACGGTCAAATGTGTTGCTAGAACAAACCTAATATATATATATATATATATATATATATATATATATATATATATTCGATCTCCGAAACTCAAGACATCACCTAGAAGATGGCAAATGAGACTTTGCCGAAACGTTGTGAGAATTATCCTTCAGAGGATCAAAACCACAGAACACGGAATGAAACCCGAAAAAACAACGCATCATACTTCGTCCGTGAGAATCTTCATGCTAACATATATATATATATATATATATATATATATATATATATATATATATATATATATATATATATATATATATATATATATATATATATATATATATATATATATATATATATCCACATAGCAATCAAAAGCATATTCATAACTCGAGCACATGCTGAGGATATGTTTCAACTCATATTCTCCAAATAATATCCCTAGTATATTCCCAGCATAAGTACTTTACTGCTATGAATGTTCTTTTCATCATATCTGTCTAGGAATATTGTAGCATATTCTAGGGATCTTGGGACACATTCCCGTAAATACTTCAAAGAATATTTGTTTTGAAAAATACGTACATAACAATTCAACATTTACATTTTTGTGAACTAACCACTCAAATCAACCCCGTAACCTTAATTTTAAGAATCTATATTACATTCTTATACATTTTCAACTTGACTTTTAGTACAAACTGGCTAGGTTGAAATCCCAACTGTTGGTAATTCGTTGAAAACTTCCTGGCAGCACTGCGTGCGTGGCAAGTCGCAAGCTAAGCTTCCATTTTCCAAGCTTTTTGTTCTTTGTTCTTGTTGAAATTGAATGTTATCTACAATCAGTTAACCAGTTAAATTGTTTATTTTCAAAGAAGACATTTTATCAGTGTGTGTTCAGTGTTCTCTATTGTAGATTGTGCATATTCGATACCGATAGTGGAGTGTGGGGAAGTTATCGAGAAAAAAGTTAGGTTAGGGTAAGCTTTCTTCACGGATCTTTTTATTCATAGAATAATATCTTGTATATCTATTTTAGATGCTGTTCAATGTAATGAGAGAACACAAAATGCCTGTGAAGATGAAATTATTCAAGTAATAAAGAGATGGTTAGCTAAAGCTGAAGAACGGGTTAAAAATGAATTGAAGAAAACTGAGATGAGGTGAGTTTTGAATTTTGGACCCTACCACTGACCCAGTATACCTACATGTTCCAATGGAATATTTCATGAACCAGAAGTGATTTCCGATATTTACATTGCTCAAAGCAATATGTATAATTATCTATATTGATTATTCAGAATTTTAAATTTTCATTATTTGTAATAAATGAAAAATTCCATTGTAACATGTATACCGGGACACCCGGTATATTATTCTAATCCATTATATTTTTAGGTCCCAAAATCAGCAGCGTTCCCAGGACACTGAAATAGGATAAAAAACAACAACATGTTAATAAGAATTTCTTAGTTTTTCATAAATGTTTCAAAAGTATTTGATGTTTTTTGTTTGAAGATAATCAAGGATGGCAATCATGCTTCAGGAAATGCCAAGAAACTAACTACTAGAATCTTTAAGGATAATGATGTTGCATCTCCTAAAGTCCCTCACCAAAATATATATTCATCTTGGACATATCCAGTTTGCACATATAGGGTATATTGAGCATATACATAGCATATGCTATGTTGGTGATATGGGTATATTCTGAGGATATTTGAATATATTCAGGGTATATATTTCAATCATATACGTAGCATATACTACTTGTGGCCAAAAAAATATACCTAGCATATTCTCAGCATATAGTAACCATATTCTGTGTATATGCTAGGGATATGATCTCAATATTCTTATGCGTTTAGGAATATGTTTAGCACATACTTGGTATATAATTTTGCTATGTGGGATATATATATGTATATATATTTATATATAAAGCGAAGGGTAGTCTTGACTGACTAGTTAAGGAGAAATACGGAATGTTGTTTGGGGATGCAGTCAAATTACTGGGCTGTTGTTTAAAGAATACTCTTTGTTATCTGGTCGAGCTTTCGAGAATGTTTATTCCCTTTATCAAGACATCTACAAAATTTTAATCATTATAAAACAGTTGTAAAACATTAAGAAAATGTACTTACTAACGTGAGGTTATAGTAAGAAGTCAGACGTAAAATGAGACACAGAGAACTGATACTTTTCCTCATTCGAAAAAGAGTCACACATTGCATTCAACATTACATATATATATGTATAAAAACTTATATTAATTAAATTTTTGGAAAATTAAAATTTCACCGGCACGTGCTCGGAGGTGGTTACCAAAGGAAAGGAAATATTTGAAAATTGATAATTGACATATGAAAAGACATTTGAAGTTTTAAATTTTGAAAATTGACAGAGACAAGCCAGGGTTACCAAAAGGTACACCAACAAAACATGACCAAAATCATAAAACAAAGTGTAAAAATTGAAACTGAGTACAGTGCTGCCACTCTCTCCCAGCTGACGTGAGTAGTTTTCGACAGCCCCAGCACTGCGCCCTAAATTCAAGAACTCTACCTGTTACTTGGGGGAACTGAAGGAATCAGCTCCAATTTAAGAATATAGTTATAAATGTTACTAAGGTTGTTAAGATCAGTCTTTTTGTTCATGTTGTTGGTGCTCCTATTGATAAAGAACATTTCTTTAAACAAACGTTTCTGCAGATTGCCTTCAGTACACAAAACTTTCACTTCCTCATAGTTCATTGTATGTTTTGCGTTGATTACATGTTCAGCAAGAGCACAGGTGGCTTTCTTAGTGTTACAATTACTTTTGTGTGACGTTAAGCGTCCGGATAGATTTCTAGAGGTCTGTCCAATATATGTCCTGCCACATGTATGACAAGGAATTTCATATACCACATTCGACTTCTCTACCGTTTTCAAAGGAGTTTTAATTTTGGAAAACAGACTATTAGTAGTGGTAACGATGTATTGAGCAAATTTAATATTTTCACTCTTAAACACGTTAAGAACCTTAGGTGTTAGAGATTGAAAATATGGTAGTGAACTGAAAAACAGAGCATTGGGATGCCCCTCTCCACTATTTGAAGCATTTACATTATTATTTAAAATATTATTATTTGAGGAAATATTCAATAAATTTTGAGAAATATTTATAACTGTGGATGGGGAACTAAAAAGTAATTTATTCAAAAGTTTACAAGGATATGAATTTTCAAGAAGAATACCCTTCAATTCCTTCATACATTCGTCTTTAAACTCTGGATGTGTCAAACTGATCACTCTGTTCTTCATAGTTAGGACTAAGTTAATTTTCATCATCGTTGGATGGTAAGAATGGTAGTTCAGTAACCTGTTACTGGCACATGGTTTCCTATACCATTTTGTACGTAGAACATTATCTGGATCTCTGCATACTCGCATATCTAGGAAAGGTAAACTATTGTTACCTTCTTCCTCGGCTGTAAATTGTAAGTGTTCGTTGAAACTGTCGTGGTAGAACTGAGGAAGCGTTAACAATTTTCAACATTATTTCGAGACTTCATTAGCTTTCTGAATTGTTCGAAGAAAATCTTTCTCTCTGAAAAATGCTTTCTGTGAACATTTCAGTCAAACTGACAAAAAGAAATCTGCACCTACTTTTTAATTTAAAGAAGGATACTTTGTCGTCCATTGTCAAGTAAATGGAAATATCGGCTTTGTAGTGTAGATGA
>JAVJAQ010005233.1:0-31319 GCA_032362365.1 Zygogramma bicolorata
CTTCTTACGAAAAGAAGTTATATTATGATAGGAAATGAAGTCCACAAACCAGAATGCTTGGAATATCTCGAGAAACACTTTAAAAATAAAAAATAAATATCTCTCTAGTGCTAAAGAATATAACCATAATATAACCATTTAATATTATCGTACATTTGTTCTTATAAAAGTTTCATTGTAGCCAGCTACAAATCTTCGATAAAACTCGGTAGTTCTAGAATATACACTTGATGTTTTTTAGATTCAGTATGTTCCCATGGCAACCCTAAATGTAATATCACAAAGCCATGATAAAACTAGAGACCTTATTCTACGGAAGCCTTATCTTGAAAAACGCTATAAAATCAAATTATGAAACTGTAAATGCTTAAATGTATAGATAGATGAATGACGGAAAATTAATTGAATGAGTGGAAAGATTCTTACCCCAAACTAACAAACGTGTTTATCTAGACGTCATTTACACGAAGCAAATCTTTGTGTGGAGTTATCAATTTCGATTACCACTATTTCTTTGTGATATTGGTACATGTGTATCGCTTTTCATACCAGCTGTTTCAAAAACGGTAATAACCTTCGAAATGTTTTAGTTGAAGGATGAATATGCTTCGAATAGGAGACAATTATTTTGATATGGTTCGGGTATGTTATGAGGTATAGTACCATTCTGTATTCCATTGGAATGTGATGAGCCAATGCCTAATTACATCTATTTATCGGTACACGAATAGGTTTTTTATATAAACCAGGAGGTGGTGACAGGTGAAGTTCTTCCATTTTTTACTGCAAGGCTTGATGATTAACCCTAAAATATGAAAAATAGACAGATTCCTGGCAGCTGAGCGTGTGCACTTCATAAGGAAAAATGCTTTTTTTTTGTGGTGAATTTTCGTGTTTTTTCATTTATTATTCTAGCTTGAAATAATATTTACTAATACAATACAAATCAGCGTGCAAGAAGTCACGGAATTTTTCAAATGTTTGCTTGGATTCAAATGATTAATGTTCAATTTTTTCACAATTTTTTTTGTTGGACTGCAGCAACATGCATGCCATGTACGGCAATAACTTGAAATGATATATATTGATGACATCCGAAACGGCATGCAAATCAAAAACTATGAAAATTCCCCACTAAAATAAAAGCGTTTTTCCTTATGGAGTGCGCGCGCGCGGCTGCCAGGAACCTGTCTATCTTCCATAATTTCAGGGTTTATTATCGAGCCTTAAAAATGCATGCAGTGTAAAATGGGAGGACGTCACCTGTCAACACCTACTGGTCTAATACTGTCAGGTTCAAACTGAACCGAAATAAAAACCAATATAGTGTCGATTCATTTGTTTTCATTGTGATGCCCATTGAGTGAAGCGCGTCTTGTTTCCAGACCTATCTGATATCATTTTGTCGGACAATTTTCATTTCCCGCAGAATTCACATCGATGTCAGTAGGTCGTTAGACCTATTGTTATCATTTGAAACGGTTGAAATTGATACTTGGTGGATTTTTCTAGGAGTGTGGTTTCCAAAAAGGTGAATAAATTGGTCCTATAGCGTGTCTCAATGGGTTTTGAAGAGTGTTTCCAGTGAAATCAAATGATTGATGATAGCATTGAGAAACAGCACTGACAACTTTATGGAGGAAGGGTCCTCGAAAGACTTATTGAAGCTTCAAAAGGGTTTCACGAAGGTTGTCACAGCTGAACACCTTTAATGAAGCTGCTATGAGTGTGGGCTACATGGCACCCTGAAGACTGTGACAACACTCAAACGTGAATGAATTTGTCCTATAGCGTTTCTTAATGGGTTTTGGAGAGTGTTTTCAGTGAATGCAAATAGTTTTATGATAGCATTGAGAAATAGCACTGACAACTTTATAGAGAAAGGGTCTTCGAAAGACTTATTGAAGCTTCAAAAGGGTTTCACGAAGGTTGTCACAGCTGAACACCTTTAATGAAGCTGCTATAAGTGTGGGCTACATGGCACCCTGAAGACTGTGACAACACTCAAACGTGAATGAATTTGTCCTATAGCGTTTCTTAATGGGTTTTGGAGAGTGTTTTCAGTGAATGCAAATAGTTTTATGATAGCATTGAGAAATAGCACTGACAACTTTATAGAGAAAGGGTCTTCGAAAGACTTATTGCAGCTCCAAAAGGGTTTCACGAAGGTTGTCACAGCTGAACACCTTTAATGGAGCTGCTATAAGTGTGGGCTACATGGCACCCTGAAGACTGTGACAACACTCAAACGTGAATGAATTTGTCCTATAGCGTTTCTTGATGGGTTTTGGAAAGTATTTTCAGTGAATGCAAATAGTTTTATGATAGCATTGAGAAATAGCACTGACAACTTTATAGAGAAAGGGTCCTCGAGAGACTTATTGAAGCTTCAAAAGGGTTTCACGAAGGTTGTCACAGCTGAACACCTTTAATGAAGCTGCTATAAGTGTGGGCTACATGGCACCCTGAAGACTGTGACAACACTCAAACGTGAATGAATTTGTCCTATAGCGTTTCTGAATGGGTTTTGGATAGTGTTTTCAGTGAATGCAAATAGTTTTATGATAGCATTGAGAAATAGCACTGACAACTTTATAGAGAAAGGGTCCTCGAAAGACTTATTGAAGCTTCAATAGGGGTTCCACGAAGGTTGTCACAGCTGAACACCTTCAATGAAGCTGCTATAAGTGTGGGCTACAAGGCACCCTGAAGACTGTGAAAACACTCAAACGTGAATGAATTGGTCCTATAGCGTTTCTTAATGGGTTTTGAAGAGTGTTTTCAGTGAAATCAAATAGTTTGATGATAGCATTGAGAAACAGCACTGACAACTTTATAGAGAAAGGGTCCTCGAAAGATTTATTGAAGCCTTAGAAGGGTTTCACGAAGGTTGTCACAGCTGAACACCTTTAATGAACCTGCTATAAGTGTGGGCTATAAGGCACCCTGAAGACTGTGACAACACTCAAACGTGAATGAATTTGTCCTATAGCGTTTCTTGATGGGTTTTGGAAAGTATTTTCAGTGAATGCAAATAGTTTTATGATAGCATTGAGAAATAGCACTGACAACTTTATAGAGAAAGGGTCCTCGAAAGACTTATTGAAGCTTCAAAAGGGTTTCACGAAGGTTGTCACAGCTGAACACCTTTAATGAAGCTGCTATAAGTGTGGGCTACATGGCACCCTGAAGACTGTGACAACACTCAAACGTGAATGAATTTGTCCTATAGCGTTTCTTAATGGGTTTTGGAGAGTGTTTTCAGTGAATGCAAATAGTTTTATGATAGCATTGAGAAATAGCACTGACAACTTTATAGAGAAAGGGTCCTCGAAAGACTTATTGAAGCTTCAAAAGGGTTCCACGAAGGTTGTCACAGCTGAACACCTTTAATGAATCTGCTATAAGTGTGGGCTACAAGGCACCCTGAAGACTGTGAAAACACTCAAACGTGAATGAATTGGTCCTATAGCGTTTCTTAATGGGTTTTGAAGAGTGTTTTCAGTGAAATCAAATAGTTTGATGATAGCATTGAGAAACAGCACTGACAACTTTATAGAGAAAGGGTCCTCGAAAGATTTATTGAAGCCTTAGAAGGGTTTCACGAAGGTTGTCACAGGTGAACACCTTTAATGAAGCTGCTATAAGTGTGGGCTACAAGGCACCCTGAAGACTGTGACAACGTGAATGAATTGGGAATTAATGGGTTTTGAAGAGTGTTTTCGGTGAATGCAAATAGTTTTATGCTAACAATGAGAAATAGCACTGACAAACTTATGGAGAATGGACCCTCGCAGACTCATAAAAGCTTCAAAGCGGTTTTATGAGGGTTGTCACAGTTGAACACCTCCAATGAAGCTGCTATAAGTGTGTGCTACAAGGCACCCTGCAGACTGAGATAAAACTCGAATTGTTCCTTGAGTACAATCTCGTCTTGCCGACATGAAGCTCTATGACTGAACCAACTCGCTGATTTCATACTTGAGTGATAGTAAAGGCGAACATCCTCAAATTCCCAAATGAATTTCAAGTTCCAACACGGCGATTACGTCCGGGATCGAGTTATTTTATAGCTCTCATATCTCGGTGTGAAGCTATAACGTATAATGGTCACTTCAGATCGCACAGGATTGAAGCAATTTACGAATACGAAGTCATCAAATGCTCCTGGGAGATCGAGGTGCTCCTTCGGGAAGTTTAATCTCTTCATTCCTTTTCGTTTGTCGCTAAATTTTCCGTATCGTTCGTGAATCGACGTGATTGCTACGGTTCATTGCTCTGCTGAAAATCAATATTTCACAATCTCTTCGTGGGGTGAGCATTTCATCTATACAAACCACTACACAAGTGTCAAGAAAGGTATAGTAAAATGCCTTTGAGATAGAACAAAAATTGTATGTGACTCACAAGAAAAAATCAATGAAGAGATAAACTTAATATAAATACGCTTTGAGAAATCGAACTGTTTAGTCATCGGAGATGAATAAGCCTCTGAAGAAGCTGGCCACTCGCGCTAGCGAAACGTCAGGAAGAAATTCCAAAGAACGACGGCCTTCAAGCCCGAAGAGAAGTAGTTATACTACACAACCTATATCAAATAATATGCCTTCTGTCCCTCGTTTGTCTGAAAAGATAAAACGGATAGGCAACAGGTATAATGTTAGAATAACATTCAAAACACCAAATACTTCACGGTCAATACTGACACACACCAAATAACACAACGGAAAACACAAAAAATTGTCTTCATCATATTCCTTGTTTGTGCGGTCAAAAATATATCGGTGAAACGTCTCGACCATTGGAAGTGCGAAAGAGTGAACACAAGATGTACATCAGGAACAGACAGATAGGTGGTTCTAAATTATCAGAACATATTCTCACTGACAATGGAGATCACACAGTAGAATGGAACGACACTAAAATCATGACGAGAGAGAGAGCAATGGCAGGAAACGAAAATTAAAGGAATCTGCTTTCATCATGCTGTCTGGTGAAGAACGCATATCTATGAGTTCGCTTGAAATGGATAGTGAAAGGCTGCCCTAAATGTTATGTCAGATTTGAAATATTCGACAAATGTCAATTACGAAGGGTACCAGAGCCGTAATCATAAAAATACATTTGTTTCTGAAAGATTCATAATTGTTCAGAAAATTGTGAATATATTACAACGTGAAAAGATTCATCCTGAACAGAATTATCCTGGATGATGTGAATGGTACCAATGAAGTCCATTGAAATTGAAATGGCGTGAAAATAAAATTTGAAATCTCACTTAGTATTGTAATTGTTCACTACGAAGAAGAAGTCTTCAAAACCTTTTGTTGATCTCTTGGCACTTTCCTACTCTATTTTCTTTCATTTAAAACGTCATTCTGCCCAATAATGGTGCGCTGTAAGATTTATACCTCGGAATCCAGGGCAGGTCAATAGATGCTCATGAAACCTGTTGGACTACATCGTTCAGAGCTAAAACGAAAAAGATGAAAAATAAAAATAGTGCAATCTCGATTACAACAATTTCAGATGAAAATTTACTGGAAAATCAGGACAACAGATAAAAATATTTAAAGCAAAGATTTATACATAATAAATAATTTTTGCATGATGAATTTATTGTTAATTCATTCATATTTCGCAAAAAAATGAATTACAGCAAAACAATTATTATTATTAACTATATAGAATGGCTTTCTTTAATGTTCTCTTCCCTTCAATTTTTTGAATGGGTCAGCTCTAAAAACTAGAGTTGGAATAATGAAACTGATGCACGAATACCATATTTTGGAGTGGAATTGAGAATTCCAAGATGGCGACGGTGCGCCATCTGGAGAAAAAATTAAATGTAAAAGGGGTCTTGTGACACATCATTTTGAAGCTGCTGACGAATTCTGCAAAACCCTAGAATATTGAGCCAATATTTTCACCCACTATAAATGAAGAAACATTTAACGATTGCCTGAATATATCGACCTTCAACTTCATGAAATAGTAGAAGAAATATCGGAGTTTGAAATTGTACGACGCGAAATATCAAATTGGCTGTTTTTACGTCAAATTCAAGGCAACCATTTCGAGCATCTAGTGAAGTGAACTCAGCTTATTCTCTCAAATTATGGAGTTGAACCTCTCTCGTTAAGGAGTTCTAAATGTCAGCTGTTCTATCGAAAAAATATCCCTGAGCAAGAGAGGTTCGGCAGGTCTCCAAGCCCATAATAAAGGGGTGGGAATTCTGCACTCGTCAGGTCATCTTTGTTGATACTGCCAAGGGTGGAAATATTGACTACAATTCAGAAGAGCACCGACCGTGGAAATATCTATAAAAGAAAAAAAATGCCCGACCCTTCTACGATGTTCCAACGAAGTGAGCGAGTCCATGAGCGAAGAATCACCAACAAAACGGATTGCTTTTTTCTAAATAGAATCAAGAAGTTTCCATGAGGGGTTTTGGTGTCTAGCCCCACACATGAGAACCATATTCCAAAACAGCCCGTATCAGTGCCTTGTAGACCACCAGAAACTGACGAGGCATTAAACTTCACCAAGTTGATCACATATAGGTTTTCCAGTGCTCAGTATAACTGATTTTCTTCGGGCTGAAGGCCTTCAAGCCCGAAGAAAAGTAAAAATAGGATTTTTTTGTACGTTACGTGAGTCGGGCTTGAAGGCCTTCAAGCCCGAAGAAAAGTAGTTATACTAATAACTTCGGCCGCGAAAGCCTTAACCATTTTTTCAGTGCTGTTTCAAGATTTCAGTTCATGTGGGCCGGAACAACAAGGGCACAAAATATCGTTATTGCACTTGCTGTGCGTGTGTCGAAACACCTGGTACATTGAGTGAGATTGTTATTTTGATAAACTCTCAAATTTTGCTACCCTATAAACATTTTTTTTTTCATTATTCACCATTATTTTGTGGAATGAACTGGCACTTACCTCTGCATATATGGTGGAAGTATCTTTGTGTTGGAAGTTTCTCACAAATTGTATGGATAAGTGATAATCTTCATTATCAATGGGATTTTGGTCTATAATCATTTTCTTAATTTGTTCTTATTTTTTTTATTTCATTTCTTCATCAATTCTCAAATTGGGAATTTTGATTTTTGGTCCTTTCAGTTTCATTATTTCCATGTTATATTGGCTGGGAAGATTCTCTTGAACTGCTTGTTGGATTTTTTCAATATCTCCTTTTCGGTTGCATTTGATTATAACTGTCCCATTACTATTTTGTTTGAAAGAATTCACGCCTACACGTAGGTTGCTGATATTTATGTTTTCTATGAATACAGCTTAGTTGTCAATGAATTCTGATCAAGTCTGGCTTTATTTTGATCATTTGTTCACTAGGTTTTTGCTGTGTGTTGATACTCTTCGTCACATCTGAATATGACATGAAATTTTCATTGGTTGATTTCGAGGTCAACTCAAACTTTTCAATTTTGTCATTTAATTTTGCAAAACTTTCTATTATACTGTCCCTATCCACTATATTAGACAACAGAAAATCATAATTGTGCTGCAAGTGTTCGTTTTCTTTGGATAAAAGGATTACATTTTTTTCTTTGTCCTTGATCAGATGGTCTTTTTCCTTAATCAGAAGATCTTTTTCTATGATCACCTGATTCACCTATGATTTCTTTCAACAAAAAAATTCGTTCTTTAATGACTCAACAATATTTGGAATGGTTCTATCATTGAAATCATTTGATTCCACTAATGGATTCAGTTAAATTTATGATTATTTCTTTTTCACTTTCCTTCATCCTTCCCATTATAGACGAAATTTCACCGGACTAATAATGATAATAATCAATAAAACTGAATGAATCGTTTATTTTCCCAATGTTATTCATAATATTGTACCAATATAGGCATAACGTAAATCCAATACCGCAGAATGTTCACATATTCACGTAGCCAATATAATATTCGATATTGACCCAATGTCTCCGTAATATGTAACCAGTGTCTCCGTAATATTGAACCAATATCGATCTCATATACAGAGTGGTCCAACGAAAAGTATGCACCAGGCTTTTCTCCTTCATTTGAATTTAAGCAGAACGACTCGGATACGTGAAGTTTGCTTACGAAGGGGACGACACACTTACACTAATTTTTTTCCTGTGCCACAACCCTAAAATTTCAAATGGAAAGTGTGGTCGAGTTATACATCACGTGAAAAGGTACAAAATTATCTCCCCAATGATGATATGATATATTTATTCAGACAGACATGTTTACAAGATTTTGTCGCACTAGGTGAGTTGTCTAAGCCTATGGCTTGTATTACATTTCATCCCGTGCTAGAAAGTCATTTTGCAAAACGAAAACTTAAATAAATTCAAAAAAATACCAACCTTCAAAATAAGATTGGTTGGTAGACACAATCAAAAGAGAAGATAAAATTTGCGATAGTAGAGTGAGAGAGAAAGAGAGAGAGAAGATTATTGGTTTAAATTCTATGTATGTGCGGTGAAAACGACATGTTTTATACAGTAACCGAGATATTCAAGGCGTTACAAATATGTTAGTAAACAATGTTTTTCAGCTTTAAATAGTTCACTTCAACGAATTTCTTCAATTTAATAGAGAGTTTAACTTTTGATTTGATTTTCCATACATATTCTGGAACCATGTTGAGAAGTTTTGGGCCAAAATAGGTAATGAATCTTTGTGGTAGAGACTTTTTGTAAAATGGAACAGACACAAGTTTATCAAAGACAGATCTCGTGTTGTAGAAATGACAAGTATAAGTATAGGTTTTGGTTTTCATCATCCACACAATAAATTGGTATATATAAATTTGTTTGAGATTCAGTAAGTTAGCTCCACGATATAATTCATTTGTGGAAAAAAATTTTAATTTTTTAAGTATAATCTTTATGATTGTGTTTTGAGTAATTTCTAGAGCACTTAAGGCTGTTTTGTATGCACCCCCCCAAATAATGACACAGTATCGTATAACGGACTCTGATGGTGCATTATACACCATCACAATGGTTTTTCTACTTAAAATATTCCTCAGTTGATAGAATTTACGTATGAGCTTGCGAAGTCTCAGAATTGTATATGATAAATGCTCAGACCATCGTAGGTGTTGGTCTAAGATTACACCCAGATTTTTTTTATAGTTCGGCATGTACAATGTATATGGTCACAGTTTTTTTTTCAATTGTAATTTTGTCATAATCTAGTTGATCTCTAATATCAGCACTGAATGTAATAAATTTTGTCTTATCAGTATTTAAGCTTAAGAGGCTACCATCTATGTAGTCAAAATTATATATTTAACTCTCGTTCGGCTTGTTGGTATACTTTTGTCCAAGAATCACCAAAAAACATTATCGCTGTGTCATCAGCATATGGGATTACTGAGCTTTTGGTATTTCTCAGTACTCCAATATTGTTAATGTGAATTAGGAAAAGTATGGGACCCATCACTGTTCCTTGCGGTACGCCTATAGTGATAGGAAGGGGGTTACTAAAACAGTTTTCGATTTTTACTCTCTGAGTTCTATTCAAGAGATAATTTTAAAATAAATCAAGAACAGTGCCTTTTATTCCAGATCTTTCCAATCTATGCAATGATATTTTGTGGTCCACGGTGTCAAACGCCTTGGCCAGGTTTAGAAATATTGTTAGACACTTATTATTATCATTAAGATTAGCCAGGACGTCGTTTACCAATCTGTATATAGCCTGTTCCGTGGAAAAGCCTTCTCGGAAACCAAATTGCGAGTTTGATAAGATATTGTTGGATTCCAGGAATTGCATAAGACGGACTTTCAACACTTTCTCTGATATTTTTGCAAAATTATTTATAACTGTGATAGGCCGATAATTCGTAGCGAGTTTCCTGTTTCCTGCTTTGAAAATTGGGGTAGTAATCGATTCTTCCCAAGCACCAGGTATAATACTGGTTTGGAAGCACAAATTTATTATATGTGACAACGGATCTGATAGGTGTTTGTTGAATTTTTTTATCAAAAATACCGAGATGCGATCAGGACCTGCCGGACCTGCCACGAGCGTTCCCACCTGAACAAAAAATTTATTGAGATATTCTGCTTTTTCGAAATCTGTTGAAATTTCATTACCTTGGTCATCGGTTAAATTTATACTATCTGCTTGAGAACTTTTTGATGAATTTGTCATATCATTAATTTCAGTCCAAATTTTTTTATAGTTATTATTTGCCGCAGTTATTCTATTTTTCTATTTCTAGTCATTAGAATTCATCCAAAAATCCAAAGCGAAATCGGCGTTAAGAACATCAATCCGATAATTTTGGTACTGATAAAATATACAAATAAGTTTTGGGATTTTAGAATCAGAGTAACAACAAACATTTCCGAATTATTTCATTTTTTCAAATGGAACATTTCAATTCTGAAATTTTCCATTTGAATCCAATTCCCCATTCATCGTTTACTTTTTATCTTAGGAAAAACTGCAGATTAGTGTAGGAGGATACTTTAGGCAAACGTTGATTTCAGTCTTGTCGCTGATTCAGTTGGTTTCTTCCGAAATTATTTCAAGTTGGTTTTTTCCATTCTAGAACGAGTTGAAATGGAATGAAACTTTCATTTTTGAATTTTTTTTCTGCTATACTCGATGCTTGCTTGAGAGTATTCATTCCGATAAAATGATTGGTATATTGCCAAGTTACTTAGGAAGTTTGCCGATACCTGATTCGTCTGTTATGTGAAAGACCAACCGCTCAACTCCAACAGAACAAAATTTTATGAATGAATTTCAACAATATCAACAATTTTGAAAATAGTCCTTTCGGATCCGTGTGCGAGTTTTTGAACTGTTTCGACGTTTCGACTCTCATGCTAGATAGAGTCTTTATCAAAAACTTAAATACATATATCCATCAATACAGTAATTTAGCTAATCTACCCCCTTACGAATAGACCGGGAAAACTACAATTTCGACTTCGACAGTGAGTCCTGCGTTTTGAGTAACAGGTATTTAAACATACTCCTCTCACAATTCGGTCCGACTCTTCATGAATCAATTACGATTTAATCGGCCAAAGAGCATCGGTTGATCAGCTTCCTCTCCGCTTTTCCTTTTCCTTCCCGTCAATCTAACCCCTTACGAATAGACCAGGAAAATTACAATATCAACCTCGTCAGTAAGCCCTGCGCTTGAGTAACTGGTATTTGAAGATACTCCTCTCACAATTCGGTCCGACTATTGATGAATAAAAAAGAAACAATTTTCAATATTCCATCTTCCCTGAAAACATTCATCTTTAGTACCACACCTTGACGGAAAGGAAGAAAAGCGGAGAGAATGCTGTTTGACCGATGAAATCGTAATTGAGTAATCAATAGTCGGACCGAATTGTGAGAGGAGTATGTTTAAATACCAGGTACTCAAACACAGGGCATATTGTCGAAGTTGATATTGTAGTTTTCCTGTCAAGTCGTAAGGGGGTAGATTAGCTAACTTGCTGTATTAATGGAGATATGTAATTAAGTTCTTGATAAAGACTCCAGCATGAGAGTGGAAACTTGGAACATTTCAACAACTCGCACATGGATTCATAGCCGAAAGGACTATTTCCAATTTTCCAGCGTCCGTGAAACGTTTCAATAAATTAATTTAACAAATTGTTTCCTTTTTTTTCGAAATACTAGTACAAATAACAAACATTGAAAGCTACCTCTAATTTTAAATGTTTTGATTCCTAATACCCAAAAGTCATTTGTATTTTTCTCAATAGGTACTTAAATTATCAGGTTTATGTTCTCAACGACGTTTTCGAATTAATTCTCCAAGTGTATTTTAATAAATAGGGTTCCAGTATAAAAATAATTTTGTGCCCTTTCACATGATGTATCACTCGATCCCACTTTCTATTTGAAATTTCATATGGTTGTGGTACCTCTTTCCTAGGGGGTTGAATGTATATGTTAAGAGGTTATGTCCAAAATGTGTCTCCCTTACAATCAAACTCTACGTGTACGAGCATTCTTGCTTCTAATTACAAACAAAACAGGAAAGCTAGATGCATACTTTTCTTTCGACCATTCTGTATGTTTGTTACTTGGGATTGTAGACTTCTAGATTCACTCCTTAACAATTCCGCTATGTTTTCCAAGACTTATTCAGAATATCGGTATCCAAACTGAACCTTGACAATAATTTGAACAATTCTTAAAAATTCTGTACCTCAATCATAGTCTCGGACTGGTCAGGTCCGCGATCGCAAGAGGGGAGCCGGCTCAAGGGGGACTCACATAACGTACAAAAAAATCCTATTTTTGATGTTATCTTGAGTTCTTGGTAATGTTTTGTTTATACTTCCTGAATCACATTTTTCAAAGGCGAGTGAAATGTCGAAACATCTCAGTTAAATTGAGCCCCTTTTATTCTATTTTATCAACGTTAAACCGTTGAATACACAGGATTAAAAAAAAAAACAGAATTATTTTTTTCATCCCTGAAAAGCTTTTGTCGTTATTTTCAATACATAAATGATTTCGACATCAGCCATTAATACTTTGGTGTGAATAGAATACATCATTTTGATTTGTTGTAAATAATGGCAGTTCTACAGCAGATGCATCATAGTGTTGTGGTTTACTCTCTTAGGAAAAACTGCAGATTAGTGTAGGAGGATACTTTAGGCAAACGTTGATTTCAGTCTTGTCGCTGATTCAGTTTGGTTTCTTCCTAAATTATTTCAACTTGGTTTATTCCATTCTAGAACGAGTTGAAATGGAATGAAACTTTCATTTTTGGAAGTTTTGTTCTGCTATACTAAGTGCTTGCTTACTTGAGAGCATTCTTTCGATAAAATGATTGGTATATTGCCAAACTACTTAGGAAGTTTGCCGATACCTGATTCGTCTGTTATGTGAAAGACCAACCGCTCAACTCCAACAGAACAAAATTTTAGAAATGATTTTCAACAATATCTAGAATTTTGAAAATAGTCCTTTCGGATCAGTGTGCTATTTCTTGAAATGTTTCGACGTTTCGACTCTCATGCTAGAGTCTTCATCAAGAACTGAAATACATATCTTCATCAATACAGTGATTTATCTATTCAACGCCCCAACGAATAGACCAGTAAAACTACAATATCAACCTCGACAGTAAGAGAGTAACTGGTATTTAAAGATACTCCTCTCACAATTCGGTCCGACTATTGATGAATAAAAAAAAAAACCTTTTTTCAATATTCCAGCGTCCGAGAAAACATTCATCTTGTCCCACACCTTGACGGAAAGGAAGAAATGCGGAGAGAAATCTGATCAACCAATGCTGTTTGACCGATGAAATCGTGATTGATTTTTCAATAGTCGGACCGAATTGTGAGAGGAGCATAAATACCAGTTACTCAAACGCAGGGCTTACTGTCGAAGTTGATATCGTAGTTTTCTTGGTCAAATCGCAAGGGGGAAGATTAGCTCAATTGCTGTATTGATGGAGACAAGATGAATAAAAACCCTGGTGTGTTGACTGATACCTAATAGACTGTAAGCAAATTTTCTCGACTTTTCGCTATCTTGATTTTGATCAATTTTAACTGAAGAGATGCCTTCGAGAGTTTGCCAGCAGAGGCGCACCTTACGTGATTTTAATTTAGTAATGCCATGATATCCGTCTGCTCGATGGCCAGCATGAGAGTGGAAACTTGGAACGTTTCAACAACTCGCACACGGATTTATACCCGAAAGGACTATTTCCGATTTTCCAGCGTTCGTGAAACGTTTCAATAAATCAATTTAACAAATTGTTTACTTCCTTATGATATACCGTTACAAATGACAAAGATTGAAAGCTACCTCTTATTGTAAATGTTTCAATTCCTGATACCCAAAAGTCATTTGTATTTTTCTCAATACTCAAATTATTGGGTTAATGTTCTCACCGACGTTTTCGGTTATAATTGTACGGGTGCATAAAAATTACCGATCATTTTGCAAGAAAGCGTGATATCTAAAAATTGCAAGAGTTTATTTTCATATTTTGGCGAAAGTGCTCGAGTCCGAAGGACGAGGGCTCTTTTACAAAATATGAAAATAACCGAATGCAATTTTTATATGATATCACGCTTGAATGCAAAATTATGTGGTCATTTTTATGCACGAATGTAATTCATCGGAATATTTCACGAATAAAGAAATTCTCAAGGAAATGTTATTTTTTGTTCATTTATATTTTTCTCTATAGATTGTATGGAGTACCTACTCACCTAAACGCGAAATGTTTTTCTACTTTTGAAGTCTATCTGCCATTTATTTGTGTTGTTTACTGACGTCTAGCGATACGGTTTCAAATGTGTTGTTATGGTGACTTGATACAATGCAAATACCGCTGTAAGTTTTCGATAATTGCATTGCTCCTATGGGACATTTTATATATGAGGAAAATATTCAGCCAAACTGGCCTATATTTCCGCAGGAGAAATACAGGAAAATATAAAAAATCATTATGTAGCTATCTCTATGTGTTCCCGTTGAAATATGAACTGAGAGTTTTGTGTATATCTTTGTCATTGTTGATACTGTTCTTGATTCCATTTATTTCTATTCGTTCCAGGTAATATTCTCAACAAAAACTGTCCGACTTCATCAATTTCAGGTAGACAGTTCTTTCAGTATCTCAAATGAAATTTTATTGGATAGCAATAACACTACATACAATAAATAGGGTTCCAGTCGAAAAATAATTTTGTGACTTTTCATTGGATCCCACTTTCCATTTGAAATTTCATAGGGTTGTGATACCTCCTCCCTAGGGGTTTGAATGTATATGTTAAGAGGTTATGTCCAAAATGTGTCTCCCTTACAATCAAACTCTACGTGTACGAGCATTTTTGCTTCTGATTTGAAACAAAATAAGGAAGCTAGGTGCATACTTTTGGTGGATCACTCTATATGTTTGTTACTTGGGATCGAACACTTCTAGATTCACTCACTGACAATTCTGCTATGTTTTACAAGACTTACTCAGAATATCGGTATCCAAACTGAACCCTGACAACAATTTGAACAATTCTTAAAATTTCTGTACATCAATCACAGGCCCGGACTGGTCAGGTCCGCGATCAAGGGGATCCCCGGCTCAAGAGGGCCCCACATAACATACAAAAAAAATCCTATTTTAAGATGGTATTTTGGGTTCTTGGTAATATTTTATAAATACTTTCTAAATCACATTTTTCAAAGGGGAGTCAAATTTCAAATCATCTCAGTTAAATTAACCCCCTTTCATTCTATTTTGAAAACATTAAACTTTCAAATACACAGGATTTAAAAAAAAACTGAGAATTATTTTTTTATCCCTGAAAAGCTTTTGTCATTATTTTCGTTACATAAATGATCTTGACATCAACCATTTATACTTTGGTGTGAATAAAATACTGCATTTTATTTTGAACTCTGTTGTTAATAATGGCAGTTTTACAGCAGATGCATTATAGTGTTGTAGTTTACTGAAGATAGATTTCTTATTTCAATGAATAATGGAGTCAACAAAAGTTGTATACAGAAACCTAGCTGAATTTCTTCTTCTTTATGGGTGCCATAATAGCATGAGAATGCGTTTTCATTGTTTAAGAGCACATAATTTTCAGAAAAATTCCGGAGGAATACCCCTCGGAAGAGAACCCCTTTACATGTTTCAGCTCGAAGCTCCGAATTCAATTCGTTCCATTTGTACTTGAATCGGGAAAATCTCTCGATTTAACTGATCGGATAATATGAACGTGCCTGATGCGAATTTATCTCTATTTACGATCTGTTAAAGGCGTATATTGTCCATTTTATTTAGGAGCCGAAGAAAAGAAAAAAAGGGTCCTTCACTCGACTTCTCGCACAAATCAGTCGATTCATCAGATCCTTGAAATGCCCGTCCACTTGAAATCCATCGAAATTTTTTGTTGTAGAACACGCCAGCAAATTACTCAACAGTCGATCGTTCGTCTGGAAGTGAACGTGGACAAGTGAAATTGGTCTTTAATGATGAAGTATTCTTTCCATTTTCAGGTCAAGCCAAAATGAAAAATGCTGTTACGTTCGAAGAAGAACCCGTCTAAAGGAAAGGAGACATAAATTACCATTTACCTATTTAGAATTTTTGAAGGCTATGAATAAAAATGAATTCAGAAATGTCACAGCCGTCTTCCTGCGTAAAATTTAGAAGTTTAGGGTCAACGACCACAGAGGCGCTGATGGCGGTTATTTTGTTGAGAGTGATGATAAAATCCAAGAGTCGGAATAGAGGTCGACTTTCACCCATCTTTTTACTGGATGAAACATACTTTTCATAAAATGGTTGAGGCTTTCGTGGCCGAGGTTATTAGTATAAATACTTCTCTTCGGGTTTGAAGGCCGTCGTTCTTTGGAATTTCTTCCTAACGTTTCGCTAGCGCGAGTGGCCATCTTCTTCAGAGGCTTACTCATTTTCGATGACTATACGTTCCGATTTCTTAAAGTGTATTTATATTGATGCAGGTAGTCTGGAGGGTTAATTACTTCTGTCGAGTTCGGGGAAGAATCATCATTATTAGTTGCCGCACTACCTGCCGTGATTTCATTCGTGATTCTTGATTTCCTCAGAATGGGATTCCAAATTCTGTTTGGACTCAACGCTTCCTTTTTTCTGATGAAATTGTCCGCATGTTTTTGGATCTCTATTGCTTCCCGTACCAGTCGGCTATGGTATCCCTGGTTGGGGGTAATCAGTTCAGCATTTTCAAACAGAATCCTGTGGTCACCCTCACTCAGTGCGTGTTCCGCCACCGCCGATTTGTCGGTTCGCCCCAGCCAGCAGTTCCTTTTATGTTCTTTGATCCTTGTTCCCATGGATCTTTTCGTGGTATCGATGTAAACCTTCCCACAGGTGCACGGTATGCGATAAACCCCTGCTGCTGTCCGTGGGTCTCTTTTGTCTTTAGCCAACCTTGTAACGAAAATAAAATTTTTCGTTACATTGTTATTGATCAGTGCGATTATTGTGTTATCATTCAGCACCACACTCCATTTCTGACCGTAAGTATAGTTCTTCTGCCACAAATTAGTACCAAGATCTTTTCCTTTAGTCCGCATGCGCTGTAGATTCCGGCTTCATATTTCGGATCGCGAGTGTATGTACCACGGAACCTTGAACTCGGGAGGAAGGAAGCGAATTGTCAGTTGTCGAGGAGTCTTTTCCGATCTCTCAGAGAGAGAACTTTTGTAAGCGCTGAGCGATAAGAAAGAATTTCAGACTATCATTTATCTTATTTAAATTAATCGAATCATCTTCCCATTATTAATTTTACACGGAGGTTATTATAGTGTGTTTCATTCCTGTTCAGTGAAATAGTATATTTTTGAGAATTTATGAGAAGTTGTGAGTTTTGAGGTTAAAGGCCGTGTGTGAATCTAATAATCGGAAGTTTCCTTTCCCGAACAGATTCGTTGGAATGTTGTTTTAATTGAGTAGTGATATTCCACCGAATTTTTGCATTTGTTCTTTGGATTCTGCGTTTTCATACATTTTCAGGTTTTCATCCTCATCTGCCAGGAGGAATCAGAAGTTGGTCCCAGGAACAATCTAACCAGGATAATCTGTCTCTGTAGAACTGTCTGCAGTTTTCCATCGGCCTGAAGGATAAGGTGAGTAGAAATTCTTTTTGCTATATTTTTTGTGTTTCATTTATTCTGAGAATATTCTACTCATCTCATCTCAGGGTTGTTCCTGGTATTGAGATCATCCTGTATTGTGTCTTTTCAGAAGAGAAATATCTGTCAGTTGGAATATTAAGAATATTAAGGAATTTGTGGTCCTTCCAAAATTTGAAAATTTCCCCATAAGACAGATATTTCTTAAGTTATTTATGAAAACGCCGAATTCTTGGGAAGCCTTCTTGTGTCTGAATTCTTCTAATCGCTGGGCGATTAATATCTACCTTCAGTGGATGTATGAGGAAAAGTTTATACAATATATTTTGTGTAGAAATCATTAGAGCTTTGGTATCTATTGAAAATTTACTAGTTTCTAACTCCGAAGATTTGATTCCTATATTTGTTTATAGTTGTACTCATAAATATCTGTGCTAAGAATTTATAAAATTCTTTATTCTGAAAAATTAAATTCAATATCTGGATAGAAAGGCATCTGTACTTTTTCGGTACACCCAAGAAGGAGGTACTTGAATTTTGAATCGTAACTCCTGCTCATTTGTTCGATTTCCTTTCACGCTCAACACCTGGCATCTGGAATTGGAGTTCAAGGAAACAAGGGGGGACTCACCTTACTCCTGTCATCGAAACAAGGGAGCCCCACTTTCCCAGCCAGAACACGGTCTCTAGAGATTCATTAGCTGCCTCCGTAATAAGGGAGACTCACCTTACTCCTGTCAACGAAACAAGGGAGCCTCACCTTCATAGTCAGGACTAAGAGCCAGAAGATCAGGAGTTACCAATCGATAAAAAGCCCTCCATAGTACCGCTATTGTGCCTATCCAGGTTGTCAGGTATCCATTAAAGGACTAAAATTTTTATTTGATTTTTATTGCTTCCCCTTCATAGTTGCAACCCTATAAATACGAAGCAGTAGATAATTATATGGATGGTCTATTGATTAATGATAAATATTATTCAGATATTAAGTATAAATATTACTAATATAAATATTACTAAGATTATTATAATTAACTGCTGCTTCTGGCGCCCTTCTCTGTGATCAGTAGAAGTCCAGATTACTCAGAATTAACTCCTTAAATTTGAAATAGTAATTCTGAGGAAAACCCTTACTCACACCCTGTTGCTCTAAAAATAACAATTGAAAAGTAATTTTGTTATAAGTGGCGCCCAACGTGGGGCCTTTTCTTTTGAAATCTTGGACTTGTGATCTGTGAATTCTACTGACCTCAGAAGTTGCAACTGTAAGGAGCAAATTTCTGTGAATTTTGCTAGTAGTTCTATTTTTGGAATATTTTTATCTTTTACCCTGAATAGTGCCTTTTGGTGAAATTTCTTGAGAGCATTTTTATGATGGATCCTCACGATTTGAAGGTTACCGAATTAAATTATGAGTTAAAAATTCGCAGTGTTGAACCGACTGGGGATGTTAATAAAAAGAGGAAAATTTTAAGGGGTATTTTGAGCCAAGAAAGTGCTAATCGTAGTTTTTCTGAAATTAGGATTAGTCCTTATGAACATGATAATGAAGTCACTGAAATCAAAGAAACTTTAGCTGATTTGAAACAACTTGTAGCAAATTTTACTGGTGGTAGATCAGACCCAGTTGTAAAAAGACTCAACTCACGCTTGACTCATTTATCGGGGAGAATTCAAAAATTGAGAACTGAAGATCAGGCTGAAGAAGCTACTAAAAAGGATTTGCATTTACAACTCTTAGAGTTGGAGGGAGATTTTGCGTTAAAATTAGATTCTATAGTACCTTTAGCTTCTTCTTCACCTTCCTCATTAGCGCCTCCTACAGTACCTTTTCAGGCTCCAAAGTATGTCGCACCGTACAAATGGAACATTCATTTTACGGGTTCAAATCAGGAAGATTCTGTTCATTCTTTTTTGGAGAAAGTGGATTTGTTGAGACAGGCCAGAAACGTTTCTAAGGCTGATTTATTCGTGTCTGCTTGTGATCTTTTTCAAGGACAGGCTTTAACTTGGTATATGAATATTCGTTCCAAGGTCAATACTTGGGATGAATTGGTTAGTAAACTTAAGAAAGATTTTCTTCCTTATGGATATGATGATGATTTGAAAAGAGAGATAGATAGAAGAACTCAAGGTTCTCATGAGAGAGTTGCACTGTACATCTCTTCCATGGAAGGTTTATTTAACCGATTAACTGTTTTACCTGATGAAAAAGATAGAGTTGACCGAATTCGTCGGAATTTAATACCTTCATACGTTTCTGCTCTTGCTCTCAGAGATATCGACACTATTGAGGATCTTTCAGATTTGTGTAAGAAATTAGAGGAATCCAAACTTTGGGCTGAGCGCTATACACCCCCTCCCACTCATAAGTCCTCATTATTAGAACCTGATTTGAGTTTTTGGACCGATGAATCTGGTAATTCCCGTGCTCAAAGATGTTTCCGAGAGTCAAATGTTTCCACTATAAATGATGTTAAATGTTGGAATTGTGGTATGGATGGACATAGTCACCTTCGGTGCAATAAACCAAAAAGGAAATTTTGTTTTGGCTGTGGAAAGAAAAATTTTATAAAAACAAATTGCTTTACTTGTAATCCTCATTTGAGACAGCCAAAAAACGGACCAGGCGGTGGCATAAGTCTGGACGCTGTCACCAACAATCAGGTCTTGCCAAGTCCAGGAACATCCGGTCTTTCCAACCCACCAAACCCACAAACTACAAAAAAATCAAAACCCAAGTAACTCTTACTTCTGTTACCGAGTGGAACTCTTGGCTCAGGAAAGTCGAGAATTTTTATAAGTCTAGTGTTAATGTCAGTCCCTTGTTTCTCAAGAAATTTAATGATAATAGACCCTATTTGAAGGTAAAAATTTTTGATGAAATTATCGAAGCTCTTATTGATAGTGGTAGTTCTTCGTCGATTTTGGGTTCTTCAGGGTTTGCTCTTTTGCAAAAATTTAATTTGAATATTAAGTATGATAATTTTTTAAATGTGACCACAGCTGATGGTCGAGGTCAGGATACTCTGGGTTATATTCAGGTACCAATTGAAGTAAAAGGAATGATTAAGTTACTGAAAATTTTGGTTATACCTTCCATCAGGCATACCTTGATTCTGGGTGTTGATTTCCTGGAACTTTTCAAACTTGAAATGAATTTTAAAAATTTTTCTTATAAGACTGGTGTTTGTACTGTCAATACCATTCAGTCTTCCTCTGATCTGACTTCTGATCAGAAGGCGGAGCTTCAAAAGGTGATAGATTTATTTTCGAACATCTCTCCAACAGATCGAATTGGTAGAACACATTTAATAACTCATTCTATTATCACAAATGAAACAAAGCCTATTTGTCAGCGTCAGTACCCGTTAAGTCCTGCTATGCAAAGCCATCTTAATAAGGAAATTGATGAAATGTTGAGAATGGATATCATCCAACCCTCTAAATCTCCATGGTGTAGTCCTCTATGGTTGGTACCAAAAAAGTCAGGTGAATTTAGAGTATGTTTCGATGGAAGGAAGCTGAATGAAGTAACTGTCAGTGATTCTTATCCTATGCCCTTGATTGATTCCATACTGAATAAGCTTCGAGATGCTAAGTTTTTGAGTTCTGTAGACCTTCGTATGGCTTTCCATCAGATTCCTCTCGATGATGCTTCAAAAGCTAAGACTGCTTTTGCAGTATATGGACGAGGGTTGTTCGAATTCAATGTTCTTCCGTTTGGTCTGAACAACAGTCCCAAAACTATGGCTCGGTTGATGCATCACGTGATTGGTCCTTCTCTTGAACCTTACTGTTTTGTTTATCTAGATGATATTATCGTTGCGACGCCTGACTTTGAAACTCATCTACAGGTACTTCGAGAAGTTTATATGAGATTGAAGAATGCTGGTCTTACCATAAATTTGAAGAAATGTGAGTTTTGTCGTCCTTCCTTGGTTTATTTAGGGTTCGTGGTAGATCAACAAGGTCTTCGTACCGATCCAGACAAGGTCTCTGCTGTCATGGATTTCCCCACCCCTAAGACCACCACTGAAGTTCGACGGCTGTTGGGTTTAGTTGGATGGTACAGACGCTTCATCAAGGATTTCTCCAGTATTGCTACTCCTATTTCTGATTTGCTTCATAATAGGAAGAAAGGTCAATCCATTACATGGACCCCTGAAGCCGAGGTCGCTTTCAACGAAATCAAACATCGCTTAACTACAGCTCCGGTCTTATCGAGTCCTGATTTTTCGAAGCCATTTATCATCCAATGTGATTCCTCAGATACTGGGATGGGTGCAGTGCTGTACCAGGAATGTGATGGTCTCGATCATCCCATTGCTTATGCCAGCAAATCATTCAACAAAGCCCAGAGAAAATATACTACCACTGAAAAAGAACTGTTGGCGGTGATTTTTGGCATAGAAAAGTTTCGGAGTTATGTTGAAGGCACTCCATCCTTCACTGTTGAAAGTGATCATGCTTCTCTCATTTGGCTTAATAACCTCTCGAACCCTTCAGGACGTCTTGCACGATGGGCAGTTAAACTATCTCAGTTCAATTTCAAGCTTGTATATCGAAAAGGTTCACAGAATGTTGTAGCGGACGCCTTGTCCAGATCTGTGAACGAAGCAGCAGTATTGGATATGTCATCGTTGAAACCTGATTCTTGGTACTTGAAAATGATAGATCGAGTGAATCGCAACCCTGAAGACTACCCCTCGTTTCGAGTTGAAAATGGTGTTCTTTTTAAACATATATGTTCTAAGACGAATATTATAAGTAATTCTTTTGAGTGGAAAATTGTAGTCCCAACTCCAAATAGGCTGGAACTTTTGAAGTTTTATCATGACGATATGACAGCTTCTCATTTTGGAATTTCCAAGACTCTAAATCGAATTTTAGAGCTGTATTATTGGACAGGTATCCGGAAGGATGTTTATCATTATGTAAGAAAATGTCCTGTTTGTGCAGCCAACAAAAGTTCCAACTTCCCAAGAGCTGGTTTGATGGGTTCTTACAGGAACATTAATTTTCCATTTCAGCTTATTTCTGCGGATCTTATTGGTCCTTTTCCAAGGTCGAAAAATGGGAATCGATATGTGTTGGTAATAGTGGATTATTTTACTAAATTTGTTCTTGTGCATCCTATGGCACAAGCCACTTCTAAAGGGATCATTAAATTTTTGGAAAATCAAGTATTTTTAATATTCGGTGTTCCTCAGATATTTGCATGTGACAATGGTAGCCAATTCATTAGTAGAAATTTTAAAAAATTCATTGAAAGTTATAAGGTGCAAAAGATTTGGTATAACGCTAGGTATCATCCTCAGGTCAATCATACAGAGAGGGTGAATCGAGTAATAGTGACTGCAATTCGTTCTTATATTCATGACAACCATAGAGATTGGGATCTTTCTATCCATAAGGTAGCCCATGCCATCCGTTCAGCTAAACATGATAGTCACGGATACACTCCCGATTTTCTGAATTTTGCTAGGAATGTCCCTGTTACAGGCGATTTTTATGGCAAAATTTCCGAAAATCCTGATAATTCAGTAAACATTGGAGATAAGATGCAATTAATTGATGACTTGCAAGAAGTTCCCAACCTTTATGTTGATGTAAGAAATAAACTGAAGGAGGCTTACACTCGTAATGCCAAACACTATAATTTGAGGAAAAGATCTTTGAAATTTCATGTTGGTGATAAAGTTTGGAAGAAAAACTATACTTTATCAAGTGCACCTAATGACTATGCTGCAAAGTTAGCTCCTAAATACATCCCTGCCACAGTTAGCAAAGTTTTATCTAATCTAGTTTATACTCTTGAAGATATGGATGGCAATGATTTAGGAAATTGGCACATAAAAGATCTGAAAAGCAACGAATGTGACTTTGACTCTGATGATTCCCATTCTGACACCGAAACGTCGGATTAGAACATGTATGTTTTGTGGTTCCTGTTGCCGCAGTCTGTTGCATCTCTTGCAAATTTTTTTGGTTCTTTGAGGATAATTGACACAATGTTTTTTTTGTAATGTTTCTCCAGGTTAGGTACAGCTTGGACGTTATTTTTGGGTTGACTAGGACGTTTCACTCCTGTCACAAGTTTCCGTTCTGAATTATTGAATTTGAGCCATTGAATTCAGGTTAATGCAGTTTTTGTGAATGGTGTGTTCCTGTTCAGTAGGTTTAGTTTCAGAAGTACTTTGACATAGTGAGAGTGATCCGATATCCTATGGATGTTTTCTTTTGAGTTGAGGTATTACATGAAAGAGTATTTGTGTGATAGCCATTTTGTTTTCCTGATTGGAGCAATCAGGAAGGAAGTACTTGGAGACTGGGTCTCAGTACTCATAAGTGTTTAGATATCTTTTGTAGTTAGGCTTTGCTCATTGTGTCAATGATTCCGGTTTTAGGATTCCTAGGTGGAGGTATCTTTTATTTTTCATTATTTTGTTGCAAGAGGTTCTCATACTGTGGTTGGCAGTCTTCGTGTGTCTTTATCTTTTCCACCCTACTCACCTACTCATAGCTCTGTGAGTTGGGGCTTAAGAATTCTCTCACCGGGGCATTCACCAGCTGGTAGGTAAAAGTCCTACAACTGGCCACTTTCAGGACTTATTTACTTTTCCCTGATAACCTTACATCCAGGTTAAGAATTAGGATGATGTTTTTTATTTTGTTATGACTCCTCGAAATGTGGCGTTCACTAGTTGTTCTTATTAAGGGAATTCCTTTCTTTCGAGGATTGTCTGTTTGTTCAATGTCTTATTGTCCGGTTATTCTATACAGGGTGATAGGAGCTTCGGTACCGGATTCCTGATATCGATTGTCCTCATTGGTCTTTGCTGATCAGGACTTTCGATGCCAGAGTTCTGATATGCGATGGCCTGTCATTCTGTATGGTTCGATTTGGAGCTTCGGTACCGGATTCCTGATATCGATCATCTTGTCCAATGTACTTGGCTGATAAAGATTTTCGATGCCAGATTTCTGATATGCGATGGCCTATCGTTCCGGCTGTGATGGACAGGACATTCGACATTGGGTTTTTCCTTTGTTTTTTTCTTTTGTTTCGTTGATGACTTGTGAGTGTGGGTGGTAAATGGTTTATGGTTTCTGTTCCTTCTTTTCTTCCTCTTCCTTCTGTTCGTCTCTATCTTTACTTCCTATCTTCTCTCTCTAGGGTATTTTTGGGGTTAATTGTTTTGTTGATTATGGGATGGCAGCTCCCTTAATGCTGGACGATCTTGTGGTGGGTTCGGCTTGGCGAGTCGTTTTGGTTGTTGAAGTTCCATGCTAATTCATCTGGGATATCGATGTGGTCCTGATGCAAACCTTCCACGCTGTTGGAAGTTTGGTTTTGCAAACGTAGTCACCATATTCGATGTCTAGTTGTCTTGCTTGGAATTTTGATAGCGGGATCGGTTCGAAGGGTTGGGTCCACTCCACAAGGATCAGGTGTGATTGATTTGGATAGCAAACTTGGAGGTGGTTTCTATCTGGGTTTTTAACCTCCCATTCTTTCGTATTGAATGTGGTGTTTGCTAGGGTACCAAAACTTAAGGCGGTTTGGTATCATGCATTTCAATGCCTACCCCATTGATTTTTGTTTTGTAGGAGACCTGGTGTGATGGGCGCGAGCATAGTTCAGTCCGGCAGCTTGACTTGTCGAGCAGAGTCCTTGGAAGGGTGAACTTGGGGGGTGTCGTGTGCGCTAGCGTGGAGGTCTAGGCCGGTCAACGTGTGA
This sequence comes from Zygogramma bicolorata, assembly GCA_032362365.1. Taxonomy (NCBI): domain Eukaryota; kingdom Metazoa; phylum Arthropoda; class Insecta; order Coleoptera; family Chrysomelidae; genus Zygogramma; species Zygogramma bicolorata. The sequence goes on from JAVJAQ010005233.1 coordinate 25,387, forward strand.
AGCTCGCCTAAGAGCGGTCGTGCGGCACTACTGGGGGATCCTGAGCTCCTTGGATTCGTCGAGACTGAGGACTTGTTCGCGGTATCAAACTCAGGAGTATCTCCGAATTTTGTGTTGGGGTTTTCTTGTGGTTTAGCCACTTTCAGCCTGGTAGAGCTAGATCTCACCCCAATTGAAGTGGACAATTGGCTATCTCTGTCTTTTGCTTATATCTATCTTAACTTCATTTCCTTTTTTGTTTCCACTTGGGAATTCTTGTGGGGTTTCTGTTGCTGTTGTGATGATTGGGGTGGTTCTTCAACATTGAACTCAGGGACGAGTGGTATCGGATGTTTCGATGGCGCAGCATTTTCATCTCGCAGCGAAAAGATCATCTGATCTGAGTTCGGTGGTGGATGGCCATTCTTAGTTTTCGCCTCGGAAGCAGGAAGCCAACAACAATTCACCAACACCAGTTTAACACAATGTTGTTGACTGTTTTATCATTGAAAATCTAGTAGTTGTAACAACCAGTTAAAATTTCTCCGATTCTGGCCAAGTAATAAATCAGTTCCTTCTTCCCTAATTTTGTTATACCTTCGTTCCGTGAAGTTGATCTATATTCGAGAAAAACTCGAAACCCAGGTTTCGACTTTTTCTTTACCGGGAAGGAATGGAGTGTAACGAAAATAAAATTTTTCGTTACATTGTTATTGATCAGTGCGATTATTGTGTTATCATTCAGCACTACACTCCATTTCTGACCGTAAGTATAGTTCTTCTGCCACAAATTAGTACCAAGATCTTTTCCTTTAGTCCGCATGCGCTGTAGATTCCGGCTTCATATTTCGGATCGCGAGTGTATGTACCACGGAACCTTGAACTCGGGAGGAAGGAAGCGAATTGTCAGTTGTCGAGGAGTCTTTTCCGATCTCTCAGAGAGAGAACTTTTGTAAGCGCTGAGCGATAAGAAAGAATTTCAGACTATCATTTATCTTATTTAAATTAATCGAATCATCTTCCCATTATTAATTTTACACGGAGGTTATTATAGTGTGTTTCATTCCTGTTCAGTGAAATAGTATATTTTTGAGAATTTATGAGAAGTTGTGAGTTTTGAGGTTAAAGGCCGTGTGTGAATCTAATAATCGGAAGTTTCCTTTCCCGAACAGATTCGTTGGAATGTTGTTTTAATTGAGTAGTGATATTCCACCGAATTTTTGCATTTGTTCTTTGGATTCTGCGTTTTCATACATTTTCAGGTTTTCATCCTCATCTGCCAGGAGGAATCAGAAGTTGGTCCCAGGAACAATCTAACCAGGATAATCTGTCTCTGTAGAACTGTCTGCAGTTTTCCATCGGCCTGAAGGATAAGGTGAGTAGAAATTCTTTTTGCTATATTTTTTGTGTTTCATTTATTCTGAGAATATTCTACTCATCTCATCTCAGGGTTGTTCCTGGTATTGAGATCATCCTGTATTGTGTCTTTTCAGAAGAGAAATATCTGTCAGTTGGAATATTAAGAATATTAAGGAATTTGTGGTCCTTCCAAAATTTGAAAATTTCCCCATAAGACAGATATTTCTTAAGTTATTTATGAAAACGCCGAATTCTTGGGAAGCCTTCTTGTGTCTGAATTCTTCTAATCGCTGGGCGATTAATATCTACCTTCAGTGGATGTATGAGGAAAAGTTTATGCAATATATTTTGTGTAGAAATCATTAGAGCTTTGGTATCTATTGAAAATTTACTAGTTTCTAACTCCGAAGATTTGATTCCTATATTTGTTTATAGTTGTACTCATAAATATCTGTGCTAAGAATTTATAAAATTCTTTATTCTGAAAAATTAAATTCAATATCTGGATAGAAAGGCATCTGTACTTTTTCGGTACACCCAAGAAGGAGGTACTTGAATTTTGAATCGTAACTCCTGCTCATTTGTTCGATTTCCTTTCACGCTCAACACCTGGCATCTGGAATTGGAGTTCAAGGAAACAAGGGGGGACTCACCTTACTCCTGTCATCGAAACAAGGGAGCCCCACTTTCCCAGCCAGAACACGGTCTCTAGAGATTCATTAGCTGCCTCCGTAATAAGGGAGACTCACCTTACTCCTGTCAACGAAACAAGGGAGCCTCACCTTCATAGTCAGGACTAAGAGCCAGAAGATCAGGAGTTACCAATCGATAAAAAGCCCTCCATAGTACCGCTATTGTGCCTATCCAGGTTGTCAGGTATCCATTAAAGGACTAAAATTTTTTATTTGATTTTTATTGCTTCCCTTCATAGTTGCAACCCTATAAATACGAAGCAGTAGATAATTATATGGATGGTCTATTGATTAATGATAAATATTATTCAGATATTAAGTATAAATATTACTAATATAAATATTACTAAGATTATTATAATTAACTGCTGCTTCTGGCGCCCTTCTCTGTGATCAGTAGAAGTCCAGATTACTCAGAATTAACTCCTTAAATTTGAAATAGTAATTCTGAGGAAAACCCTTACTCACACCCTGTTGCTCTAAAAATAACAATTGAAAAGTAATTTTGTTATAACCTGAGGCTTTGATGGATCTTCTTGGTCGGCCCCAAGAGTTTTCCAATTCTGTCAGTGACCCTCGAGATATATGGCAGATATGCATTTGCAACTACCTGGGAGTCCCCCCTGTTATGAACCGTGGAACTCTTCAGCTTCATGGCCCTGTTGATCTCAGATACACTGTATCCATTTGACCTCGAGGTCACTTGAAGATGTTCCAGTTCCTGCTCTAGAAGCTCTAGTTCACATATTCTTCGAGCACGTTCAGTTAGGGTAGATATGACTTCTCTCTTCTGACTGGGATGGTGGTTCGATAGTGCGTGCAGGTACCTATCCGTGTGCGTGGGTTTTCGGTATACTTTGTGGGTTAGTCTAACACCGCATCGTTCAATCAGGACATCTAAGAATGCTATCTGCTGGTTCTGTTCGGTTTCCATTTGATGCTGGGGTGTTGAGCATTCAGGTGGTCCACAAAAAGCTTCAGAGCGTCCCTTCCATGTTTCCAGACGACGAAGGTGTCATCCACGTAACGTAGCCACAAGGTCGGCCTCAAATCAAAGGCGTCGATTGCCTTCTCTTCAAAGCGTTCCATGAAGAAGTTGGCTATAGCTGGGCTCAGTGGACTTCCCATCGCTACTCCATCCAATTGTTCATAGAAGTTTTCCCTCCATACTTTTTATAAACAAACGTAACGCTCCCATTTCGCTTAAAATTCGGGGTAAGTTGAAGAAAATCGTGATTCGTTTTGATTGCATCATATAATGTAAGTCGTCCTAGGGTACGCGTGATGCCATATTCTCCGAAGAAAATGTTTCTTGCACATAAGATATGTTGTAAGGTAGTGAAATTATGTTTTCAAATAATCTTTCGAACAATTCGTTCTGGCCAGTCTCGAATCTACCTACACAGTAGGTTTCGGCTGGCACCTGTCAGAAACAACTACTTTCCTGGCTGATACCACGAAAGGCATCCGACAGATGCGGTGCAGGTTTCTTCATAGAAAAAAAATCCTGCATTTGCTTCTGGTGATACAAATGAAGGACTTGATTTTCCATTTACACCAGTTTCAGAGGTTTACTTCCTCAGGAGTAGATAGTTTCGAAATGTTTGTGTTCACAGTCCAACCAAGTGTCACTGATGAGACCTGGTAGGTCGAAACAGCTGTCTGGCATTGGATTTGTGAATGCAATCATGTCGAACAGGAATTCTGATTTCTGTGAAGGGATGCAGCTTTCTGCAAGTTGACCGAAATTAGATTCTCGATCGTGGCGGGCTATTTGTTGCGACTTCGGTCGTACGATGGCCCGCTGTAAGAGGTCTCCTCTGTCTTGGACAGTGAGAGTTTGAGACTTTGGTCGTCTCCCAGCAGATGGCATTGCCTCTTGCAGGTTTACACCGTCTGCACCAGTAACACTCGACATAGTCGATGGGCATACTTGAAGACTGGCGTTAAATCACATCAACTTTCGAACAATTCGTTCTGGCCAGTCTCAAATCTATCTACACAGTAGGTTTTGACTGGCACCTGCCAGAAAACAACTACTCCCCTGGCTAATACCACGAAGGCCATTGAATTATATCCGACCGGTGGTTTATGTTGATGATGGCAATGCCTTGCACTGACGAGTGGCCAAATAGCCCGAAACCGGTCTGCAAGTGTGTCCGTTCCTATAACTGACATTCAATTCCTTCTTTCGTATCGCCAAAAGCAAATGCAGGATTTTCTTATGTGAAGAAACATGCACTGGCACCGGTCGCGTATAATTCAATGCCCTTCGTGGTATTAGCCAGGGGAGTAGTTTTTTCTGACTGGTGCCAGCCAAAACCTACTGTGTAGGTAGATTTGAGAATGGCCTGAACTATTTGTTCAAAAGATTATTTGATTTTACGTCAGTCTTCAAGTATGCTCATCGACCATATCGAATATTTTTAGATTATTTTTTATTTGTTGTTTTCTATAGATCGTTACAAGATGAGTTATATTTAGTCAATCATTAAAAATATCATGAAGGGATGGAAATCGCAGGTAGATGACAGCAGTGATTTCGTTTACAAGTCATGTCTTTTCTTTCGTTTTTCTTACGGACGTCTTATCCTGAATCACACATTTTCTCGATTTCTTACAATACCAAAAGATAGTAATCAATTCAGAAACATAATGGAATATATGGTCAATATCGTAGATCATTCATGATTTGAAGATTATTTCGATGCCTAAACTCTCATCGTCTATCTATTCTGGAGCTTCATTGCCTTTCTTTTAAGATGCCTAGGAAACCCTGGTGTATCTACTTATACCTGAATAATTTTGGGATAAACTTGGCGAAAACCGATTGCGATCAGTCATATACCATATGAAGCTTAATTTTCAGTAGAGAGGAATGTGCAACCGAATATTCTACCACTGTTTATTATTTGCCTACTGAGATTTTGACAGCCCTGATAGCCAATCAAATGCGTTTCAGAAAACGTGCATGTAACGTGGAAACCTACCGTTAACAACCTGTCAATACTGTCACCTGCTATCTCTACAAGTTTTTAGTGTGTTTATATCAGTTTGTAAGACTAGACTTTGATTCCGAGAAAATATACTTTGCCCATTCACCTGAGAATGTACGACAAAGTTCAAGCTAGTGTATTGAAAGTGATAGACTGTCTTGGAATTGGGGATACACACATCAGTTATGCAACGGTTCAAAATACGTATCACATCGATATTTCATTTATTTACACAAAACTTTGTTTTCAATATTTCATTAATCAGAGCTACAGATGTTTCCTCCTCGATATAAGACTTTCGCTCAAGCTGAAACGAATAAAATTAGCTACAATGCTACATTCATGTTATTATTTCCGGACGATTTGTTTTGTACTTACCTTAGGTACTGAATAAAGAAGAATATTTGGATCCCCAGATTTTTACTGACCACACAAAATACGAAATCTTCTACACATCGTGAAAAAGTACTTGTAATAACTTCAAAACTTATTCTACTTATATAGACTTTCAAACACTGTTGAATGCGAAGAAATAATTACAGTTTTGATTGACAACAATAAACCTCAAAGGTACGTCAATCTGACAAAACCGACTTTCGACAGATTTTCGAAAATGCTCATACATATAACGCCTCCTATACAAAAATTAGAGAGCTTTTGTAATCGTCGATTGTTTTTCGCCAAGAAATTCTAAACAATATCGAATCACTAGATACACCAGGGTTTCCTAGTCATCTTACTTTCTTTGAACATTTCAGTCGAACTGACAGACCGAATTCTGTACCTATTTTTCCCTTCAGACTAGAAAACTTCCTCGTGCATTGTCAAGTAAACGGACATATCGACATTAAACTGTAGATGGCGTAACAAAAACGCTTCAAATCCTCTTTACACAGGCATTGACTAA